>CM065689.1:44791507-44826507 GCA_017654935.2 Phymorhynchus buccinoides | reverse complement strand
GACGGGAAGGGGTGTAGATGTGGAGGATGTCTGAAAGATATTGCGGTCCAGTACTAGAGACAGAAGAGAAACAGATTAAAGCCAGTTTACGACTCTAAACAGGTAGCCAGTGAAGGGACTGTAACAGGGGAGTAACATGCTGGCATCTAGATGTCCTGCAAACAAGTCTGGCGGTACTGTTCTGGACCTTCTGAAGCTTTTCAAGATGACCATGAAATTATTTTTGTTGAACCAGCCATTTATGTCGACGGGTGACAAAAGTGGGGACCTTATCCTTGGCAAAAGTTGTTAGATTCGAGTTACGTAGATAAAAAAAAAAAAAGGTTGACTAAGTGGTTGGTCGACAAGAGTGGTTGATTTGATAAAAGTGGGCTCTGCAATCGTCAGATAAAGATAGTCGGAGGATAAACACACACACACACACACACACACAATAGACCGTTGCAAGATAATGTAGTTGTTACTCTTATCAGGATCTAGGACTGGATCTCTACATGCACAATGTCGCCTTCAGTCTGTCATACTTGAAGCTCGTCAGATTTATCTTCTTACTATCCTTTCCAAACAGACTAGGAAAATCAGGATTCTGCAAATATAATTTATTCTAAATAAGAATTTTGAAGTTCATTGTCTTTGTATGAAACTTGAGGGAAGCTCAGCAACAGAGAGGCAGCCTGACCAAGTCCTTCCTGAGTTCTTCATAGAGGCTATTGTTTCACGGCATCATTATAACTGATGTTTTTTTATTCCTTAGTGCACCAGTTTTACTTTTTGTTTTGGAAGATGAAAAATGTACATCATGTTAATCAGTTCTGTGCATTTGTACTTGCATTGATATGCTCAGAAAAGGTCGTTTGGTGTGGATATCAGTGCCTAGAAGACTCCATGTTTGATGCTTCTGACTCTGTACAACAAGAAGATAAACACTGCGCTTTGTGAACTAAGTGTGTGTTGGATTGATGACATTAGTGCAGACTGATCAAGCCTGGCTTCTTTTTAACAAAGGAAGTGCTACAGTCATAAAAACTTTGGCAATGTCAAAGTTAATTTATTTATTCAGTAATCTTCCTGATCCTGACCTCAGACTTTTACAGGAACTCGACACACTCTTTTTTAGTTTTTTATGGGATGTAAAACAAACCAAAGTAAATAAGAAATGTGTTTGTAATGAATATGAAAATGGTGGCCTGAAAATGTTAAATGTGCATTCATTTTTGTTGGCTGTAAAAGTTTGTTGGCTGAAACGGATATTTTCTAGTGAAGAACAAAATTTAAGAGAGCTAGCATTTTTTTTTGTTCCCGGATTAAACAGTCTAAACTTATTTGGTGGTGAATATGTGAACACACTGCTTTTGAGAACACACAATATGTTTTGGTTTGATGTTCTAAAACATATTAAAAAAGTGTTATATATTAAATGCCACCCGAGTGATGTCCATGAATTCCTCTCAGAAAATAATCATTATAACATAAATATAACAAGAGACAAAAAAACAATATTTGTCAAACAATTGGTAGACGAAGGTATATGTCAGGTAAGAGATCTGTTAAATGAGGAAGGTAATTTTTTCTCTTATGAAACTTTCTGCATAAAACATCCCAATATTAAGATTAATTATTTATTATTCATTGGTATTATTGAGACAGTCACAAAATATCAAAAGAAACTTAAGGTTCGGCTAACTTCAAGATATAAATTGCTGAATCCTAAAGTATGGACAATCATTATGAAAGGGAATAAATGTATTTATTTAACATTAGTTGAATCAGATGCTCGCCCAGCAGGTCTTAGAAAATGGAATATTCATCATGAAAACTTAAACTGGAAGAACATTTTTAAGAAACACCTAAGCACTACTTCAGACACACAGTTAAGATGGTTTCAATTTAGACTTTTGCTTAGAATTATTCCAACTGGACGATACCTATTCTTATGTAAAGTCATTGATTCACCCCTATGTCTTTTTTGTGGTGAAGAAGAAGAAACAATTGTTCATTTGTTTTGGAGCTGTTGCACTACTTGAGATTTCTGGAACCGTTTAGAAAATATACTAAATGATAAATGTGTAACGTGCATAAACCTTAAATTTTCGGAAAGATTTATTTTGTTCGGAACTTCAGAAGATATGAGTACTGATAAAATTCTTTATTTTATTATTTTATTGGCAAAGGTATATATTTATAAGTGTAAATGGAATAACAACAAACCGTGTATAACTGTGTTTAACAGAATCTTAAAACAACGATACTCCATAGAACTTTATTGCAATGCCATAAAGGGCAAAAAGATGTTAACAGAAAATCAATGGTTTCTATTATAAATGTTTGTTTCAATAATTCTCTCTCTCTCTCTCTCTCTCTCTCTCTCTCTCTCTCTCTCTCTCTCTCTCTCTCTCTCTCTCTGTCTCTCTCTCTCTCGCTCTCTACATATATTTGTTTATCTATTATTTTAAGGGTAGAATTGTTTGAACTATGATTGAGGCTTTTAAAAAAAAATTTATAACTAATAATTGAAACATCGGGTTGTACCCATTGTATGTAGAGTCTCAGTATTGCATTCTTATTGTGTGTTGTTTTCTGTTGTTATTGTTTTGCTTTTTTGCTATCTTCTTATTTGTCTCGTATGTAGCTGTTGTCATTGTAGTTGATGTGATGCTGCTCTTAGAAACATTGTTCGATGTTGAGTTTAATTTTCACTGATTGCAGCTGTTTTCTGTCTGTTTATTCACAATGTGCATTGGGGAAAAAAATCCCTAAAAATATGAATTAAAAAAACAAACAAAGGAAGTGCTTAGGTGTGGATCAGAAGTAACTATCAACCCATCTTCACTGACGACAGATATAACACACACTTCCTTGTGAAGTAGACCCTCTCACATTTATACTGTTTGCCCTCAATCAATTAAAGGGAATCAAATTTGCTGCTTCTACTTTTTTATGGAAACTAAGGGGAAACAAATCTTAAATTTTGGAGATTTTCTTGACGGCCATTTCAGCAGGAATGGCTGTTGTACCTGGCCTGCTCAAAGGCTGTGATAGTATTGATGAAACACGATTGTGTCTGTAGTCAAGTCTGCCCTTATCAACTTGGAAAAGTGGGAGAATTCTTTCTTTGCTAGTTGGCTCACATTTCCAGGCTGCCTAATTATAGACTGGAGTAATTAAAGCAATCACATCCAAGGCTCAAATTCTCAAGCTGTGGCTGTTCAAAGCCCACTGGCTTTTCAAGTGTTCATGGGCCTAGTTTTCACATTGGCATTACTGACAGTACTTGTGTTCTCAAGGACATATTTTTTTCTCCATGTTCTTGGAAAAATGGTGTCCTCTAAAATGCCGTTTGACTGGTTTTGTTTATAAAACTGTATCTGTAGTTTCATGTAAGGTTGGGGTGTGGGTGGTGTGGGGTGGCCATTCTTTGCAGAGCAGAATCTGGTTGATTTGAGCATGTGAGTAATTTTAATAAAGAAAGTCTGGGAAAACTGATTGTGCACGGTGCTCAGCCCAGGCAGACCATTCATGACTTCAAGGGGTTCCTTTGCCTGGAGAGAGACACAACAAATCCATTAATCCACCCCCAGGGTGGGTGATTGGCGGGTTATTGTCAGGCCAAGTTGTACATGTTCCATATTTTTCATTTAAAAGATGATCATGTATCATTGCAGGTTCTCACTCTTTATCTGTCATATTGCTAACTCCATTACTGCATCCACTATTGTTTCTCATGTGTGATGTTATACATCATCTTTTTAGTAAACTGCAGCATTTTTAAACTGAATCCAATGATGCTACTGTGACAGTCTGCCTGTCAGTTGAGTGTTCTATTTGTTTGATCAGTAGTGCTTCAGCAACTACCAATGGTGTTTGTAATGGACATACCACGCACAATATGTAAAGGACAGTCTGTTGGTATGGAATAAATGCAGAGAAGAGAGGGAAAACTTCTCAACATGCTATGGAATGACTTTTATGAAAGACATCTTGTCTTTATTTAAACTCATTCAAGGGAATTAAGATACTGGTATAAACAATAATAAATAATAAATAACAAATAAAAAACTGCAGGATTTCACAAAGTCTCAGGAAAATTTAAAAATAAAGTGGTGGGTTGGGGAAATCCAAAACACTAAACAACAACACACACAAAAACCCACTGAAGTTTCTGAGCATAACTCCTTCCTCTGGGTACATACACACACAAAAGGAATGAAACTTAATGTAAACAAATCTAGAATTTGACGTCATACAAACACAATATTAAAAATGACGTTTAAAGAGAATCAGGGGAAGTTGGGTCAAATAACATTTACAGAAAAATTAAGTTTAACAACAACAACAACAACGATCAATTATGAAAAGAACAAATGATGATGGAAACTTGGAAGGTGATGGACAAAACGATGGTTGTGGGTGTACATAAAGAATGACAGAGACAGAGTGTAAGGGGAGGCGAAAGTGGAGAGAGAGAGAGAGAGAGAGAGAGAGAGAGAGAGAGAGAGAGAGAGAGAGAGAGAGAGAGAGAGAGAGAGAGAGAGAGAGAGAGAGAGAGAGAGAGAGAGAGAGAGAGGGAGTGAGGGAGGATGCGGTTGACTAGCATAGAATGGAGCAGCACATTATTCTTTTTTGTTCATGCCAGCTGGTGTAATGGTTCCTAAGTTGTTGATGATGCTGGACTCCATGAACCTCCTGTAGACCTTGGTTGATGTGTTCTGCCACACAGGTGCAACTGTAGCATGAGTGAAGGTGTGGCTGCCTTCATTGAAGTGAAGGCCTACAGGAGTGTCCTTTTTCAGTTTCATGGACCGCAGATGTTCTTCAAAACGGTCTGCAAGTGAGCGATATGTTTCTCCCACATATCTTTTCCTACACAAGCTGCACGTGATGACGTACACCACATTAACAGACTGACAAGTGAAAAACACAGGTGAATAATTATCCCCTGGTGGAGGGAGTAAACACCTATACCAGGTCATACACTACAAGCCAACAACCCCCACCCCACCCCCACCCTGATTTCTTTCTGGAGTGATATGCATGTGTGCATAGTTATGTATGTCTGCCTGTATATATGCATGTATGTATGTATGTGTGTGCATGCGTACTTGCACGTGCATGTCATGTGTGTGTTCTTCCACAGAACGGCATTTACAGCATGTTTCCCTACGTTGGCCTGACCCTGGTGTTGATCACTTCTGGCTTCCTCTTTGATTCCGTCATCTCCCGCCGTATTCTGTCCAAGGTGGCCGTCAGAAAAATAGCCACTTGCGTGTGTAAGTTCTCTACGCTTATTGTCCAAGGCCCACGAAAGCTGATCGAAGGAGAATGCTTGTGAATCATCTATGTCCACATTATGTTTATGTGTTCACTGTCAACAAATATTTTTCGTACTGTAGGACGACGGCACGATATATAAATAGAATGCGAGGGGTAATTGCCTAAACGTGGTATCAGTATCACCCTTCTTTATTCCTCTTATGATAACACGCTTAGGCAATTACCACTCGTAATATAGACCTAATCTGC
Source organism: Phymorhynchus buccinoides (assembly GCA_017654935.2). Lineage (NCBI taxonomy): Eukaryota > Metazoa > Mollusca > Gastropoda > Neogastropoda > Raphitomidae > Phymorhynchus > Phymorhynchus buccinoides. The sequence goes on along the minus strand of CM065689.1, from coordinate 44,820,987 downwards.
CTATTATTTCACTGTCAGTCTGATGTTGTTGCTTAAAGACTCCAGGGATCATCCCAACAGCCAAAGCACTTGACCACTATTCACGGATTTCCTGGGACGCCGTATGGTGGCTGCCATTAGTGTTACTAAAATTAAGAATATGCTTCCCACTTCCGTTCCAATTAATCCTTTCACCGCCAATGTCGCATTTATGCACCACAATGGTTTAACACCCATGTCACTGACAGGCATGAAATAGGGCATTTGCCACGTGAGGGCGACCTTGAATTTCACTGAGTTGAATTTAGAGAGTTGAATTAGAAAGGTCAGCGTAACTCGGGCAGAACGAGTGCGGGCAAATTAGTAGTCTAGTATAGAGAACGAACACGCGTGGCAAATGCCCTATTGGGGCGAAAGGGTTAAAATAATCACTCAAACAACCCCAAAAAAGAAAGGTCGACAGCTCGAAGACGCACGTGGTTAGCATGACTCAATACAAAAAAGGTGACCGGTCAAATCGTCCCTTCGCCAACTCGTCCCCGACAGACAGTCAAACAAACAGACAAGAGATATGGGGGAGAGGGCCGAGTTGGTAAAAAACGAGTTGACCAGCAACCAATGTCACAGTTCACAGATGCCTTCGTAAAACCCGAAGTTTCAAGCATACAGGTGAAAGGTCAGGGAAGTTGTCAATAGCACCAATCATCCAGCTAGGGATCAGAACATTACGTGCCTGACCGTTTTTTGATTACCCCGCCACGTGAGCAGCTACATTCCGACTTCAGAGGATTTTGGAGACTGATGATGTTACAACACTATGAAAGCTCCAAGCTCTTTAGCCATGGCTAAAGACAATCCCAGGCAAAACTATGCAGAACATAACATTTGTTGATGTAGCCTTGCTGTTCTAGCTTATGTCCATTGGTCTGACAGCCTTAAAAACACATTCTACCCCATCCGTGCAGCCGCATTTATCTTCCCTGGCCCAGCTGTGCAGAGAGCTCTGAGCATAACTGTTAAAAATGTTTAGAAAATTGATATAACTTTAAAACTATTTGCCGTATTACTTTAAAACAAGTGTTATTGTCAAATGCGTGTTTTAAACGTTTACAAAGTTCCATAGATTTTGAAGTACGGGTTGTATTTCTAAAAATAACTTTTACACAAAAAAACACTGACATAGAAAATGTTTGTTCTTTATGAAATGATCGAAAGTAGAGTTTTCTACTTCACCTGTATTCAATACAATACTCAATGCAATAACTATCTTATTCATTATAATAGTCTTAAATCAATTCAAACACGATTTTACTTGATCCAAAATCGATAAAATCTAAGCATGACCGGAAAGGAAATGTCTGTAAACAGGCTAAAGCTACCAAATTGAGCAATGTGAGAATGAGAACCAAGCTAGACGGGTCAGTTTGAAGATGGGTTTGTATTACGAGTTAACTCATAAACGGGCAGATATGGTTGGCGTGAGGTTACGAGTATACTCGTAAACGGGGCAGAATGAGAAGCCAAGGCATTTTCAGCCTGATAATGATATCTCGCGGCACAGCCTGCTGGGTGCCTGCAATCTGCCTGATCATCCTGGGCCACCAGGAGCCCTCCGAGCAGGGTCCCGGGGTGGAGGCGTTGCTGGTTGGGGCCGTGGCTCTGACGGGGCTCAGGACCACCGGGGGATACTTCCTCAGCCCTTACGACCTGGCTCCCCGCTTCGCCTTCCACATCTTCTCTGCGATCAACACGCTGGGGACAGCGGCTGGAGCCATCAGCCCTTACCTGGTGTCCGTGCTCACTGAGAATGTGAGAAGGAGAGAGAGAGAGAGAGAGAGAGAGAGAGAGAGAGAGAGAGAGAGAGAGAGAGAGAGAGAGAGAGAGAGAGAGAGAGAGAGAGAGAGAGAGAGAGAGAGAGAGAGAGAGAGAGAGAGAGAGAGAGAGAGAGAGAGTCGCCTTTCACATCTTCTCTGTGATCAACACGCTGGGGACAGCGGCTGGAGCCATCAGCCCTAATCTGGTGTCCGTGCTCACTGAGAATGTGAGAAGGAGGGAGAGGAGAGAGAGAGAGAGAGAGAGAGAGAGAGAGAGAGAGAGAGAGAGAGAGAGTCGCCTTTCACATCTTCTCTGTGATCAAAACGCTGGGGACAGCGGCTGGAGCCATCAGCCCTAATCTGGTGTCTGTGCTCACTGAGAATGTGAGAGGGAGGGAGAGAGAGAGATTGGAATGTGTGGGTATTTGTGTATATATACGTGTGCGAGTGTGTGTGTGTATGCGCGTGCCTGCCGTACGTGTGCCTGTCTGCTTTTACACTTGTCTGTGTATTTGTCTCGATGCACGCACTCAAAATTCACCATACAAGTGTGTTGTTACAGGAAAGCCGTGAGGAGTGGAGGGTGGTGTTCTATGTCACTGCAGGCATCTACGTAGTTGGGGGCCTGGTGTTCTGTATATTCGGGGAAGCCGATGTTCAGCCCTGGGCCTGTCCAGAAACTACCGAACAAAACCCAACAACAAATGATAATGAGAGCTGCAGACCTGCCAATGATCATGCAACAACTGACTGACGCGACAATGTTGCTGCAGCATTGTGACAAATATTTTCACGTCACTCATTATGTGAGGATAATAGGAATTGTTCGGAAATAATTAAGGGGAGTAATTTCATGGTGTGTGGGAGTGATCTTGCCTAATTCAATCGGTCAAACAGGGGAAGTCACTCTATCATCAGCTCTCGTAACCTATCGACTCGTGTGTTTGAGCAGACATACAGCACTTAGAACACTGTGCGTCATTCAAAAAAGTTATGTCATTTATATTTTGCAAGTTTCATCTGTTTGTGGCCTCTCGTCACCCCTAATTTTCCCCAAAAAAAAAAGTTTGCAAGTCGCTGACTCGCATCCTGCGGTTTCAAGCTTCGACGCCATTGTTGCATTGTTGTTATGGTATTTGACCGAGTAATGGAGGTAAACAACTCTAATTTTCACGAAGTGCTCTCTCCCCTAGGTTTTTTTCTGAAAGTCGTCTATTGGCGTACAGCTACAAAAACTGTTTGAGTATCAATGCAAACAGTGGAAGAAAACGTGGAAGTTCCGAGAAGGCGGCATGTATATGCGATCTGTCAAGATAAATTAGCCAGTGTTTGTATTTGCCACCTGAGGGCAAAGGGCGAGAAGCAGGAAGGACATATGTGGCCGTAGAGCCTTGCATTCTTTTTTCTCCTTTCCAAGCTGTTTGGTATAGGCCTATAAGCAGCCAGTTTCTTCCCTTTTTATCTTCGCCATCCCCGTGCACGTGGCGATACCGGGGAGGGGGGGGGGGGGTGTCTTTTGTAAAAAAATAGTTCCCCCACCTTCTGGAAGTTCTGTGCTTGTAGCTTCCTCTAATCTGCCACTCTCTTTGACTCTGCCTTTTCCCTTTTGCTTTCTATCATCTACTATCTTTCTGCCTTAATGGCCCATTCTCCTGCCTTTTTGGCCATATGACCTGGGAACGCAGAAGAAGAAGAATCTTCGCCAAGGAAGTTATGTTTTTAGAACTTCTATCGATCTCAGCAATACTGAACACATTATGGAATGTTCCTCTTTTTGTCAAACCGGAATCTTTTAATTATTCAAGTCGCCAATCTGTCAATTATTAGCATAACTGACAACCCCGTGAACAGATACTGATGACTTTAAATGAAAAAGACCCAACTAAAATATAAAGCCTTCATTAAAAGTTAATGCCTATCAATATCAGTCAGTCATTTCTTACCGTAACTGCCAGATAGCAGAGTGAGCACACTATTCTAACAGACTGGGCGAGAATTTGTTTACAGTGGAGATGCTTTGCCCAGGTATATCCCCACTCTCTCGGCCAAAGGGATTTTTAGAACACAGCTGGCGTTGGGGAGCGGGTTAATGTTTTAATCATAAATTAAGTTTCCTTTTAATTATCCGACACTGGTGTAGTACTATGCTTTTGCTTTATAAATTCCTTTGTGATGTTCGATTTATGTATACTGCTTCTTAATATCTTATCTTTTGTATGTGTGATCTTAATAATAATATCTTGTATGTACATTTAATCAATATCTACATTTTATTAATTGGACGATGTGATTGTATTTACTGTTTTACTCTGTCCTAATATCTTATATGTAAATTTAATCAATGTCTAATTCATTGGAAGATGTTAAATGTTTTGATGTTTCCCTCTGAGGTGTTTGAGTTATATATATAAGTTATATATAAATAGAACAAATAAAGTCAAACAACTACAACGCTGTTTCAAGGGCGTTCATTCCCTCTCGTCAGGTTTCTAAATGACCACTGATGTCATTGATGACTCTAAAACTTGTCTTATGACGTCAATTGCTGTTCTTAGTCTTTACAGGGTTTCATTTCGTCTAATGCCTGTTTATTTTACGTATTCTTCATTTTGTTCGTATTTTGCATTGATTTGCTGACAAGAATTTGCTCTTGTGTCTGCAATTGTTGGTCAACTCGACTCTGGTATTCAAAGTAGCCATGCTTGGTTTGCACAAGATGAACCATTTTTCGGTGGTGCATAGGTTGCATCTTTTAGAGGTGTTGCTGTAGGCTGCTGCTTTTCGGATGGATATGCTGAAGTCTGTCTTCTCCTCTTTTAGTGACCAGATGTACTTACTGAGCTCAGTTTGGTATTTATATTGTTCTTTTTTGAATGACTGCTTGTGGTTGGCATACCTTGTTTTGAACGGGTTTTCTGTTACACCAATGTATGTCTCTTCTTTTCATTCGGCTGTTACAGTGGCCTGCACACAATGCTGCTGGAAAGGCATTGGTTTTCAAGTGGACACTGCTCTTTGTTCACACAGTTGCATGTTCTGCTCGAATCATTCTGGGTCTTTGTGTTGTTCTTTCTTTTGTTGCTGGCATCAATGGTGTTCTTGAGGTTTGGCATGCATGAATACGACAGCTTGATTGTGTTCTTGTTGAAGATCTTGTGGAGTTTGTGGCTTTTGGGGAAGGATTCGGACAGGATCTTGAAGAATTCCTTTCCCACATTGGTCTTTACTCTACCATCATATGGAGGGTTGAACCAGGTGATGTGTCTTTTCCTGGTCTTTTTCCTGCCATGGGTGTCGGTGTCCGGATGGTAACGCAGCTGGTGGTTGTGTCCACTTTTCTGAAGGGCTTCTTGGTATTCTATAATAATATTAATAACAGTACATTTATATAGCGCTTTACCTCAGATGAGCCCAAAGCGCTTTACAATCAATTATTCATCAACAGATAACAAAAAACAACATTCAAGAGTGACACCAACCACCAACAGCGCATATGCAAAGCAACTCTCTCTCTCTCTCTAACACACACGCACACACACACACACACGCGCACGCACACAAACACACAATTATTGACGCCAACTCGTTCATACCCCATTCGGTAAGCCACAGCAACTGACCCGCATGGACTGACCACATACACCAACACACATACACAAACACCCTCACACACAACGTACGCACGCAGACAGACACGCACACAAACACACATGCGTGCACACACAACCCACAAAACCAAAATACACACATTCATGCTCACACACACACACACTCACACACACACACCACAAAACACAGCACAAACCTCTTAAATCAATCTTCCCTCACGTGCACACAACGATAGACAACTGATCAAATATTTAGGGCGCAGCAGGAAAAAGATGGGTTTTAAGAGAGGTTTTGAATGAGGAGACTGAGTTGGAGTGTCGGAGAGGAGAAGGCAGAGAATTCCACAGAGATGGTGCTTGACAAGAAAAAGAACGTTGGCCAGCAGATTTGAGATGGATGGAGGGAATGGAAAGGAGACGAGAATCAGAAGACGAACGTAGTTGGCGAGCTGGGACATAGAGATGAAGAAGATCAGAGAGATACAGGGGAGCTTGATCATTCAGTGACTTGAAGGCAAGGAGGAGAATTTTGTAGTCAATACGTGATTGAACTGGGAGCCAATGTAGGGAACGAAGAACCGGAGTGATGTGATAGTACCTAGGGGAGCGAGAAATGAGACGAGCAGCATTATTCTGGACCCGTTGGAGCTTAGAGATGAGAATTGATGGACAGCCAGCAAGAAGTGAGTTACAGTAGTCAAGGCGAGACAGGACAAAAGCACATACTAGAGTCTTCAGGGCATCTTGAGAGAGGAAACGGCGGATGGAACTAATTCTTCGAAGTTCTAGATAGCAAGCCTTGCAAACATTGGAAACATGCTGTTTGAAAGAAAGGGTTTGGTCCAAAGTAACACCTAGATTGCGGACGGATGCCGATAGCTTGATCTCAGTGCCATCAATGTCTACAGAACCTGGGATCCGGGAGAACCTGAGTTTTAATTGTGTGGTTAGAGGCTACAAGAATCATCTCTGTCTTATCAGCATTCAGTTGCAGTTTGTTGTAAAACATCCATGTTTTAACAGCAGAGATGCACAACTTAGAAGAAGAAATCATTTGATCTAATTGACTCAGGTGGGCAGAAATGTACAGTTGATTGTCATCAGAAAAGCTATGATGTAGAATAGAATGCTGGTTGATGATGGCGGAGAGAGGTTGGGTATAAAGAACAAAAAGGATAGGGCCTAAGACTGAACCTTGGGGCACACCGAACTGAAGACCTTTTGGAAGAGATGGAGAACCATTGACAACAACTTTCTGTGTGCGATCAGACAGGTAGGAAGAAAACCAGGAAAGAACAGCCCCAGATAGACCAAAGGAGGTGTGAAGTCTAGAAATGGGGATGGAGTGGTCGATAGTGTCAAACGCTGCAGAAAGATCAAGGAGAGAGAGAAGAGAAACCTTGTTTTCATCCAAGGCAGTGAGCAGGTCGTTCGTTATCTTTAAGAGGGCTGTCTCAGTACTGTGACCTGCTCGATAAGCAGACTGGTTTGGATAGTAGAGATCATTTACCTGAAGATGGTCAGACAGCTGTTTAAGAACCACCTTTTCCGTAAGCTTAGAAAGGAATGAAAGATTAGAGACTGCTGCTTCTTTGAAAACTTTCTCATTGCACGACAGGCTGGACAGCCTCTTGTTAATACCATGGGGTATGGCCTTGATGACGGATGGTGGGTGGTTGCTTTTGGCATTTACATAGAGGGGTGTGTCGTTTGGCTTTTTGTATGGTTTGTACTCTTTGTTACTCAGGTCCAGTGTCACATCTAAGTAGTTTACTATTTTCTTGTTTGCCTCGATTGTTATCTTTAGGTTGTAGGACTGGAATAATTTGCAAAGATCTTTTTTCGTATTTTCAATTTCTTTTGGTTTGTCGTTCAAGGCAGCTAGTCCATCATCTCTGTAAAGTCCTACCTTTTGTCCGAGCCTCTCGTGCAGTTTTGACAGGATCAATAGGCCAACCAGTTCGCATGTTTCAGCACCGTCGTAGGAGCCCATTGTGACATCAAAGGTTGAGTTGGTATCTGATTTATTTGTCCAAGTTTCGTCTTTGCTATGCAGTAGAGAATTTTTTGTATGGTGGATGATTTCTCTTTCGGAAGCTGTTATGGTCTCATATTTGGCAGCAAATTTCAGAGCTTCACTGATCGATGGGTAGAAGTGTACAATGTCGAACATGATAAAAGCTGTGCTTTTCGTTTTTTTCAGGTTATGAAACCATTGTACGACTTCATTGGTGTTTTCCCAAAGGTTCAGTAAGGTTTTTGCTTTGATATTTGTTGTTACTTTTTCCAAAATCTGCTTACTTACTTTCCCCAGTTCGGATTTTGAGGGGTTGATGAGTCTACACGATGGGTTGTTTTGAAAGTTTGGTTTGTGGTCTTTAAGCGTTATGAACGCTTCTTGCTTGGCTGTTGATTCTATTCTGTCGCTTAGGCCTATACGCGCCACAAGTTCCTTCTCCTCTTTGCTGATGCTTACGCATGTTTCTTGGTCAGCTTTTTTGTATGTTCTTGTCAAGGAGTGTGTTGTATTCTTTTGGCTCCATCTTGTAATAATTGCATGTTTTGTCAGCCTTCACGAACATCTTTTTCTCGTTTGTTATGTTTCGTATTTCATTTCTTAGTTTGCATTGAAAATTGTTGTCAGTTTTCTTGAAGTGGATGGTAGAGATCATGTGTTTCATCCTCTCTTCAAATGGTTTCAGTTCTTCAATTGTAGGTGGTGCTTTTCTAGAGTTGAATCCGTATGTTTCTTTCTCATCCGTTTGTGCTTTGGGGTTCAGGAAGAACAGTGCTTTCCATCTTAAGGCACGTATACATTTTTCAGTTGCCTCTATAAGCCTTTTTGTATAGGCTTCAGGTGTTGAGTAGGGGATATTTTTCGTCGACTGTCCCACGTTGACTTTCTCCATGATTTCAGAGTAATCCAGGTAAAGTGCTCAACAGAAAGGAGCTGTACTGTTATTCATTCGAATTACAAAAGTCTGGTTGCTCTAAAAAAAAAGTGCTCAACAGAAAGGGAGCATGATAAATAGAACAAATAAAGTCAAACAACTACAACGCTGTTTCAAGGGCGTTCATTCCCTCTCGTCAGGTTTCTAAATGACCACTGATGACTCAAACTTATGACGTCAATTGCTGTTCTTAGTCTTTACAGGGTTTCATTTCCTCTAATTTTTGTTCGACCGCAAGTTTTGGGTATTTGTTAATCAGTGCAAACTTACCTATGCGTGTCTATTTTACGTATTCTTCATTTTGTTCGTATTTTGCATTGATTTGCTGACAAGAATGTGCTCTTGTGTCTGCAATTGTTGGTCAACTCGACTCTGGTATTCAAAGTAGCCATGCTTGGTTTGCACAAGATGAACCATTTTTCGGTGGTGCATAGGTTGCATCTTTTAGAGGTGTTGCTGTAGGCTGCTGCTTTTCGGATGATTTTCCAGGATATGCTGAAGTCTATATATATATATATATATATATAGTTAAAATTTAAATCCAATAGTGATCACCATTAGATGGTGAGCTATGCAGGACAGAGTCAAGTAATACAGTAAAAGATAACAGCCGCACAGCAAAACTTCCTACTCCACACAGTTGGCGCAATTTGAAATGCCGAATTGAAAACACTTTTCTGTGTCTAATGTCTGAATTTGTGAACCTCAGAAACAAAACTTTATGAAATGTTCCGTGTTCTTTAAAAAAAATAAAAAATATATATATATTAATCAAATTGTCCAATAAAGCAGTTTTGTTTTTAGAAAGCTTCCTAATAGGGCTTTTGCCACGAGTGTTCGTTCTCTATACTAGACTACTAATTTGCCCGCGCTCGTTCTGCCCGAGTTACGCTGACCTTTCTAATTCAACCCGGTGAATTTCAAGGTCGTCCTCACGTGGCAAACGCCCAATTGCACAACAGCAACACAAATTAAAAATGTGCTTTTTGTTCTTACCATGTACAGAATGCTTACATTAAATATAAACGGCATATCACAATTACAGCGTGCGTGTATGACCATGTGTGTGTGCATGCCTCAGAGTATGTCAGTGTGTGCATGCGCACATGTTTGTGCATCTGCAGGGCTGCCTACTCCCTGTTGCAGTTTCCAGGGACAAACTGCCTACAAACCAGGGAGACTTATTTCCAGGGATTAACATCACAATATCATGCAATATATTTTGTGATCTAGCAACATTTCTAGATACTTTGGGTAGTCTTTGACGTTTTTGTTGCTTTTTGGTGCCAGCATGCTTTTATATCAGGCATGGGAATTGGAAAAGTAATAAAAAGCTGAAAAGTGGGAGTCTGGGGGCCGCAGAAGGCCCCATGTAGGGGTCCAGAGGGTAATGCTAAAGCTTTTTGGGGTAATTGAATTTCGGCAGGCACTTTTTTCGACGGAAAAGCAATGTCATTTCGGCGGAAATTTGCTGTTTGGCGGACAATCCCCATCCCTGTGTATTCAAGATCTTTTGGTGTTCAGTAACCTAACAGAAAGAAAATTTCAACAGTGCCTGTTATCTTGGGTGTTCCTGTGTTTAATAGTAAGGTTAGCTAAGACAAGTGACTGCTCTACACAATTTTGATTCTACTGTTTCCAGGGACACTAAACAGAAAAGTGGATTCCAGGGACAGTGTGACCATTTCAACCGTTTACAGGGACAAATGCCCCTTAACATTTTCGCGCCGCACCAGCCACTTTCGGCTGGTAGCGAAAGTGGCAGTTAACGACGCACCAGCCTCAAGTAGCGGGTGCTATTTTAAAAAATCTATCCTTCTCCCTAATGCAGTATAGTGGAAAAAAACTGCCCTACAAGCAAATAGGGAGCCTTATCTAAGATAAGAGGCTATTTGGTTTGTCTTGACCTGACCTTCACCTTCTAATTAAAAAAAAAATCTCGGTTTCTCTATTGCAGTATGAATGAAGTAGCCCGTCTTAGTGGCGCGAAAGTAGTGTCTGGAATCTTCCATTGCTTGCACACAGCGAGTCATAGAGGCATTCCGTTAGGCTTATAGTTATACACATGTGATGTAGCAGAGTGCGTTCTCTCTTTCACACACACAGACGCGTTCCGCTACAGCCTACACAGTTTTACTAATGAAGTAGAGTGGGACGATGCACTCTCTCTTTTTTTCTCTCTCTCACACACAACCTGATAGTAGTGCAACAAAACTATTTTCCCCGTGTTTTTCGGTTATTTCAAGTACAACCGTGGTGTGATAGTTCTCATATCTTTGAAAATGATACCAGAGTAAAGTTCAAGTTGTGCTCTTTTTATTGATATATAGCAATATGCGTTTACTAATGCAGTAGGTAGTCGTAACAAAATTACAAAAATGCCCAAATCGGACAGTCGCAAACGGTTGTAAAGCTTGGCGAAGCAGCCGGCTGACGGTACATCCGTTGCTCAGCAGGCGCCGTCGGGAAAGAAATAAGGGGGACGGTAGGCAGCCCTGCATCTGTATACATGTGCGTGTGGGCTAAGATTGTTCTAAGGGCTTATACTCGTACGCTGCAAAACTGGGGGTACAAAAACAAACATTAGACTGCCTTCCTCATTCTCAAGTCTGTCAATGAAAGTATGCAGGGGAGGGTTCCATCGAGCAAGCTAAATGTCCTATTAACATTATGAATGATCAGGTTTGCATGATTTCGGCAGACAGCCTTTACAATGAGTTTTTGAAATATCTGAAATGCATGTTCACTTTACTACTTCACAGCGATGCTGAAATGTTTTCTTGCATCCCAACTCAACATGTGGGTGGCAGAGTAAGGGAGAGAACTTGTATGATTGAGAAAAAAAATCATGTTGATTAACTGCCCTTTAGTTAAGTCTTTATGCTGTGCACATGTCACTTTCCATGGTAGTTTTTATGTATAAAACCTGGATTAATTAATATCCACCCAGTTGAAGATAACATATTTTGTCACAGTTGAAGATAACATATTTTGTCACAGCGACTAAAAAAAGGAAGAGAATTTGGTGAACTCTTCTAGTAACTGGCATTTCATTTGCATTTTTTCGACAGGGTTGATCAAATCCTGAACAGATATTTATGAATTTAGGGAGAGGGGTGGCATAAAAATCCACTCCCATAAAAAAAACCCCCCAAACAATGTCTTTTTATTCCATTTCAACTATTCACACTACCAGAAATTCAGAGGACATCATATGGAACACTGCCGAACTAACATTAACAAAGATAGTTTTCCACAGAGAATTGCTCCATACTGAAATCAATTCGCTACTAACGTGAAATTTACACAAAGTACCAACAACTTATTCTGCGACCTGAACAAGCTGGGGTGTGGCTGTGAATTGGGATTCGGAATGAGCAGCGTGGGAGCAACGCCACTGTACGGCCCAGAAGATGGGAGGGCAAAAAAGTATTAACAACGTGATCAAGATTCCTTTGGATGAGCATCCTCATTTTTTCCTTTTAAAACACATGTGATACTGATAGTGCATGGGAAAAACAAATATGGAATATTGGCATAAAGTGAGATTTTGCAAGACAGAACAATTGTGACAGAGTATGGGAAAACCCGGCTAAAGTCGCTGCAAGACATTCTTAGCCATGCACAAAAACAGGTAGCTTAGTTATACCAGAGATAGTTTAGGGGAGATAGCCAACTTGAAGGTAGGGTGATGACGACCCTAAAGAGTTATCTTTCCGTACAGGTAGGAACAATGGCGGCCCCATCGAAATTTGATTCTGAATCGAAGCAACTGTTCCAACCACATGTTCAAACTTGGGTGGTTGGAGAGCCCTCTTTCTATTTAAGCAAGATTAAAAAAAAGGTAAAGAAGCTGGAAATCGAGCATAGAAACCTATAAAACATTGACGAACAGTCTTAGATCAACTGCTTATGTGTGCACATCTGACATACGATATGTTGAAACTCAAACGAGAAATCTTCTTCTCTTCAGGGCGAATCCTTGTTCTTTTGGTAATTTCCCCCATCAAGAACAATAATATGATGACTAAAAAAACAAGGGGCTATGTTCTTTTCTGCTACAAATTATCGTTCTTGGCGGGAAGAAATGTGATCATTACCCACTTGATCACGTTGATGTAGATCTAATTACAGATCTGTCATGACTCATGAAAAGACAACTCTTTGAGGCTGTTTCACATTGAAATTTGAACACTTGAGTTGCCCTCCTTACTTACAGGTTCATACCTGCAGGGAAAGATAACCAGGGCGGTTGGCCTCACTTCTCTAATAGGGAAAAGAGTTAAGTTCCCCCTCTCTATATATAAGCTCTCTGGTTATACTTGATTCTGTGTATTTTGTCAACTTAAAAAAATTATTGAAAAACGACTATGCCAGATAGATCAGTTCTGTTTTTTGCTTTTTAGTCTGCAGAATTTAAACTTTCAGATTATATAAAAACGCCAAAAGTGATAATTTCCGACTTTAGCCTGGTTTTCCTATACTCTGTCACAATGGCATTTCGAGGGGTGAATGCCAGAACTGCCAATGTGTGTTCTTTATTCCTTTTGAGATAGACCGTTCTGGCAGGTACCCCTCAAATTTTGCCTCTTTCTGTTGACTGGAATTTTTTTTTTTAAACTAAAAAAAAAAAAATCTTTCAAAACTGTCTTTCATGTTATGGGTACAGTTGAACTGCCCTTATAAGACCTTCCATTATAAGACTCCCTCCCATACAAGACCTACTTCTGAGACATTGCCCTTCTTTGTAAGTATTAAAATTACCTCCCTTATAAGACCTCTTTTGGGATGAATTTTGAAGGTCTTATAAGGGAGGCTCCACTGTACTGGTAGAATACATAACAACAGACGTAGATATGGCCTACATAGAAACTTGGTATTTTGGGGGTTGTTGACTATTTCCATGGGTGAAAGTGACAGATTTTGAAAATAAGGAAAGTTGGGGTGGGGGTGGGGAGTGTTCAGGGGCCGCTTAGGCCTCGGTGGGGTGTAGGGGCAGCCACCTGCTTGGGGGATCTTTGGGGCAAACATCCCGGAAGCTGACAAGAATGTACAGATAAATGCCAATTTTGTGAGCTCTCCTGAGGTCTTTCACTCACATTTATGAATGTTTTGAACTCTGAAATGACATTGAAGTTGAAAGTTCTAAGGAGCAGACACACTTTGTGGCCTTTGGTTGCTCAAATCTAGGTTTTTTTCTCCTTCGAATTTCAAAAATAAGGAATTCCTTATTTTCTGATTTTGAAATGAAGGAAATCCTTGCCGAGAAGGAAAACTTTCACCCATGTATTTCTTGACTTTGCTCAAAAACATTCTGCCTGGTTTTCCCATGCACCATCACATATACTGGTCAACTTATTTTTTTATCCTTTTTTCATTAAATAAACTTATACTAAAAAGAAATGCCCCAAAGGCAATGTACATTTGATTTTCTCATATATTCTTTTTCATTTTTATCTTCAACCATGCATACCAAATAATCATACATAAATAAACTCCCTCTCTCACCAACACACACTGATCAACAGGCCAAACTAACCAATGACAACTAACACACACTGTGCAAACTTTATTCAGCTCTGCCAGTTTCTGGACATTTTACTTCTTGGAGCGGACATACTCGTTCAGCACATCCAGGGCCTGGGACTCTTTTCCGTAGTCCTGAAAAATAAAACATTAAAAACAAAGTCAAATTTTCAAGCAACATTCTATTTCTAATCACACCTTTTTTCTGATTTTCAATTCATATCTTATTTGTTATCAGTTACAGGCATGATTTCTGAAACAGGAAAATGTAACAAAAAAGACAAGGGCAGTGCATGAAAAAAAGTTATGGTCCCCCCCCCCCCCCCCCCAAATAAAATTAATTGAATGTTATTAATAATTAACCAACCAAACATCTACAATCCTTGACAGATTCATCGTTCCCAATAGCAAAGTGCAAAAAATTTATACTTAAACCCCACAAATTTATGAAACGTGAAGAGGGTTCAAACAACATCTTAAGTAATCTGGTTTAACTGTTGCAGGGCACTGCTGACTTTAAAAAAAATGTCAGAACAAAATGTTTTTCTACACCGGACAGACGCTAAAACAAGTTTAGTTAGATCTTACTCTAAGTTTATATGCTTGCCCCCCAAAAAAGCAACTAGTGTTTTATGGTCTTTGTTTCTCTCGCTTTCTCTGAAAATCTATTTTTAAATTTTTTTAAATCATTCGTTCATTTTCAATTTTTGCTGAAATCAATAAAAAGGTGCTTTGTAATGTACAAAACACAGCACGTGCGCAGCAATCCAACCTGCAAACGAGAGCGATTTAAGAGGGAAAAAAAGCATTTTCTTCAAAAGCGCCCCATGAATGCTGGATTGCATCATACATTTTCAAGGAAATCGGCATGTATAGTCATATTTCTACTGTTTAAAAAAACAACAGAATCAACAATGTACCTTGACGACGACGACGCCACAGCTGTTGATCTTGCGAGCCTTGCCCTCCTTGTCGATCTTGCACAGTCCGGCCCACTCGCCCAGCTTCTTGCTGTCGTCAACCTGCACATTAGCCATTTACGCCATTATTAACCCCTTCGCTGCCGCCTATTAGGCCGGGTTCACATTAGACGCGTAAGTTCCGTACGGAAAACCGTAAACAAGTGGAAGAAAGGATAAAAGTTTACGCATATAGGCAGGCACGGGAATTGTCAGAGACAAAAAACTCTGAAAATCCCCCCCTCCTCATTTTTACAGCGTTAAAATCTATTATCATAAAAATTGAAAAGTAAGTTTTCTTATATCCGAAACTCAGATATAAGAAAACATTTTGAAGTTTTTTCCCTTGTCTCTCTACCACCAACACAAAAGAACTCATTTTTTTTTTCTTCTACTCTACATTTATTTTGCACAGAATACTGAAGGAAAGTATGGAATAAAGGAACAAAAACAACTCAATTAGTCTTGTAATCTAGTGCCTGTACTGTTTAGAATGTCTGTGACACAACTGGTTTGATGTAAAGTTTCCCTTTTTGGAACGACTTCAATTTTCTGGGAACATCCTTTAAGTTCAGGTCCAACTCACTTTTAAAGACACACTGACCCAACACGATTAAATCCCTTGTTTTTTTCTAGGTAGTTGTGACCCACATACAAATTCCCCCAACTTGAAATTGAGGCTCCTCTTAAAATGTTTCGTTTTCAATTTGGGGGCATTTGTATGGGAGTCAAACCTGGTCAAAACAAGATTTTGTACCAGCTATAAGAAGGAAAACGGGTGGAACCCGTGATTTTGACTCGTGATCTGGGGGGTCTTTAAGGAAATGTTGTCAATGGTAATTCGCTTATAAGTAAATAGAACTCGCTTATAAGGAAATGAACTATCTTTAGATAGACCATTGACGTATTATTGGACTTATTACAAAAACTAATAACTTGTATCAAACAATGACTGCAGAAATATAAAAAGGGGGTTATGCGTTTTGTATTTCTGCAGTTGTTTTCTTATAGAAGTTATTAGTTTTCGTAATAAGTTCAATAATATGTCAATGGTCCATCTAAAGATAGTCCGTTTTGACTCCAAGCCATCGAACTCTCCTGTATGACATAATTTTCTTATATCCAAGTTTCCATTGTGGATGCGATAAAACAAATTGCTTGCTTATAACCGAGTTTTTTTATATCCCAGTTTTGATCATAGATAAGAAAGAAGAAGTTCGGCAGGGACATTTTTTTGGCTTCATTGTAAGAGTTTTCTTATAAGCGAGTTTCTTCAGGCATGAAAGTGGATGGAGATCAAAAAAGAGGAAAAAATGTTCTTCCCAAAAAAATTTTCAACGCAAACTTACAAGCTTCAGACATTGCCGAGCACAAATCCTTCCACCCGGATTTTCACATATCGTCCGACGTTTTGTTGACGGGGGGGGGGGGGGGGGGGGGGGGGCTATGCGACGTTCACAATAACTTTTTTCGCACCACCTACCTCATGTCACAAATTTTATTCAGCGGTAAGGGGGTCCGAACATTCATTTCGTCGGCTCAAATAGCCTTCCACACACATTTTCAACTAACATCGATGCTTTTCGTGAGCAAGAGATACTCGTCTCGCCTTCCTTCGCGCAACTTTGAAGCCAGTGCGCGCGCTAAAGCGACTTCCGGTTAACCACTTTCAGAATCGCCAAATACAGACTTGTACATATACGAATAAAGCAAGATTGGTCATTAATTTACGCGGAATTTTTTTTTTCCCACGGAAGTTTTCAAAAATTTACGCGGATTTTCCGCGAAAATCGGAACTCTTTCATGCCTGTTTCTTATAAGCGGATTCGGCTGTATATATATTTTTTTCTCAGATTCATTTTTTTCCACTAAGTAACGAGGGGAAAGAAACATGTTTTTGAGTGCCTTTCTATTTCCTTGAAGGTGGGTAGAGGGAGTAGTGAGACTGTGACGTATACATTGATGACGTATTTACAAAGGTCAGGGAGAGGACAATTTTTTTTTTATTGTAACGAAGAGGAACCACAAATGACATTACTATAGGAGTTTTTTTAATTTTAATTATAACCCAGTTGTTATTATGGGTGGGTGGGGGGAGTGGTGAGACTGTGACGCATACATTGGTGACGTATTTACAAAGGTCACGAAGGACTTTTTTTTTAAATTGTAACCAAGGAGCCAGTCCTATGGGGAACCAAAAGTAACTTTACTATAGCAGTTTTGTTTTTTATTATAACCGAGTTGCTACTATCCGAGGTCTATTTAGTAATAAAACAGTAAACCTTTGGCCGGGAACCAGTGCTTTCCTTTACTGTAACCAAAATTTCTTATAACCGAGTTTACTATAAACGGGGAGTACTGTATATATATGAGTCGGCACTGAAGGTTAAACTGACAACATCAAAGCTTAGCATCATTTTCAAATTTTGATTCCTGATCAACTTAATCCTTTGCACCCCGACAGTTTTATCCGAGACAACCGTCCAGTTTAAGAAACGGACACAAGTTAGTATTTTCTGCCTGATGATTTGTTGGGTGCAGGTGCTGGTAGCTGCACTATTCTGCATGGCAATTTGCCGAGCGAAGGGCACCACGAGTTAACTGAGAAAGTTTGCTGACAACTTGACATTGTCATCATCAGTCTATAGACTGATAAAGAAGGCAGAGGCCTGTCATCATCATTGTATAGATTGACAAAGAAGACAGAGGCCTGTCATCATCATTGTATAGATTGACAAAGAAGACAGAGACCTGTCATCATCATTGTATAGATTGACAAAGAAGGCAGAGGCCTGTCATCATCATTGTATAGATTGACAAAGAAGACAGAGGCCTGTCATCATCATTGTATAGATTGACAAAGAAGACAGAGGCCTGTCATCATCATTGTATAGATTGACAAAGAAGACAGAGGCCTGTCATCATCATTGTATAGATTGATAAAGAAGGCAGAGGCCTGTCATCATCATTGTATAGATTGACAAAGAAGGCAGAGGCCTGTCATCATCATTGTATAGATTGACAAAGAAGACAGAGACCTGTCATCATCATTGTATAGATTGACAAAGAAGACAGAGGCCTGTCATCATCATTGTATAGATTGACAAAGAAGACAGAGGCCTGTCATCATCATTGTATAGATTGACAAAGAAGGCAGAGGCCTGTCATCATCATTCTATTGATTGATAAAGAAGACAGAGGCCTGTCATCATCATTGTATAGATTGATAAAGAAGGCAGAGGCCTGTCATCATCATTGTATAGATTGACAAAGAAGGCAGAGGCCTGTCATCATCATTGTATAGATTGACAAAGAAGGCAGAGGCCTGTCATCATCATTGTATAGATTGACAAAGAAGGCAGAGGCCTGTCATCATCATTGTATAGATTGACAAAGAAGGCAGAGGCCTGTCATCATCATTCTATTGATTGATAAAGAAGACAGAGGCCTGTCATCATCATTCTATTGATTGACAAAGAAGGCAGAGGCCTGTCATCATCATTCTATTGATTGATAAAGGCGGCAGAGGCCTTGGAAATATATTTTGCTCATTTTTTTGTCTGTTTTTATGTCTATGACTTGACACTGTTTATCACTTGCTGGCAAAGTACACAAAGTAAACATTAGCAAATTTACATTACATCTTAGAATGGAACCTCAGAAATGCATGAGATGCTATTCCTCAGAATATAGTTTCAGTAGAGGGAGCATATTTGTCATCATAGGTTCCAGATCAAAAATATGATTATCAATTTCCATGAAGTTGAAACACACGAAGGCCCAGACCCCAATGTCCATGCCAAAGAAATTTCCATTAATATTTTCTATAAAATCACAGAAAAGCTGGCAAAGATGTACTTTAGCTAAATTCACATGTTTACGGCGAGGGAACATGACCCTCATTCTCAAAGTCTGCTTCTTACGAAAATAATCCTAGACTGATTCTGAGGAGGGTTTACTAAAATACATCTCTGCAAAAAAGACCGAGAAGTCTGACATATGACTCAAACTTGGAGAACTACGATAAACATTTCTTTAATTATCATTATTCAGGATGATTAAAAACTCAATTATTAACTCTTCTAACACCATGTATTTTGTATGTTCTGGGTTGTGTCCGTAGCATCTCAACTGACAAGAGGTTTAAGTACGCATGCATTGCTTTAACAGAGAAATCACTGACGGTGACATAAGCTCTGAAAGTAGACAAACACATGGCAGGGTGCTAAGCAGTGAATGTCTTTGCTTTTGATGGGAGTGAAGAATGATGTCTTGGGCAAATGTATTCGCCCAGGGTACTAGAAGAGCTAAAGTTAAAAAAAGGCTATTTTCATTTTGTTGCATCATGGATTACGCATACTTTCTGACACCATTTTTATAACATTAAACTTTGTGTACATACATAATGCATTTCGCAAATATGGCAGACATCAAGTGATCAACAAAACTGCTTTGCTAACAAATTGAAAACGGACAACAAAAAAGTCGTTTATTTCTAATCTTTGGGCTGAACTAAGACATTGGACATCAAAACTTTATGCAGGGATGCATCTAGAAATGTCTAAACTGGGGGGCATTGACCCCCTTGGTGTGGAAATTTGGGGGGATCTGGAAATAGTTAGGGGGGCGGGGGTAAATCAATGCCAGTTAACGTGTCGATCAAGGGATGTAGTGCGGACATTTTTACAACCTGTGGTGAACGCATTGTTCTTTTTGCCAGTCACAAAACATTGCTTTTGATTCGCTGTCAAATTCTAGCCAAGGTCTGCTTTTTTTCCCAACTTTCCATGAACTCATGCTTTCGCTTTTTGAAAGGTGGTGGAGCGACACTACTAGCAATGGGATCGTCGGTGACATCACAGTCCTGATCTGATGCTTCGTCATTCGATGAACTTTCCCCGTTGTCATCACTAACTGCCGATGAGGAACAACAAGGTTGTTGATCAATGTTGCACTCCACAGTCGCACTGTTTTCTTTCTTTTTAGAAGTCACACTCACAGTAAAATAATCCAGAAGCGATGCCATTTTTGAGCGGGCTTGCTTACACTGCGCCCGGAAATAGTAAATGAAAGAGAAAGCCGTTGATTGGCTATGCTATTTTTAAGACCCAATCAAAATGCTTGTTCTTTACTGTCGAAAGGAAATGCAGACTCGGTACAGCCCACGCAATCTAGGCCTAGTGCCGAACAAGTTATTTTCAAACGATTTTTTCGTTTGCGGGATTTCACAAAATTTGGGGGGATTTTCCCGCAGCATATTTTTATTTTTGCGGGAACATCAACAATTTTGCGGCAATGCCGCGCTCTAGATGCATCCCTGTTTATGAGCTAGCTGCTTCAAGGAATTGCATACCCTGTGCCATTACTTAATCTTGCAGCAGAGTGACATTAATTCACAAATAAAGGTTTCAGTTGACAGAATCTCAGTCACAAAGATTGCCAATCCTCATCCTTGTCAGTAGAGGGAGCATTATTGTCATCATTGATTCCATTAACTCACTCGGGACTGGCCAAATTATTTCCCCTTGTTCTGTGGGGACTGGGAATTTCACTAGGTTTGCAAAATAATAACCCAAACCAAGTTATGAAGAGTTAGGCATCAATATTTTCAGAAAAGATTAGCAACACCATGCACTAAACGATCGCAAAATATCAGATTCCTTACTTTCGTCGTTTGTCTCCTATTGACGAAAACAGCTAACACATAGAACTTAGAAGGAAAATTTCACATTCCGATGTTTGCCTCCCCCCCCTCTACAACCAAAGCTGAATGTAAACTATGCAATGATTGGTTGATTTCAAGAGAGGCAAGGTCAAAGAAAACTGAAAGTAGGTTAATTTATGACTTCGCACCGGAAAGCTGGTTACGGTGGCACACTGCGTGTTTTGGGGGCAATTTATGTTCATTTTTGTTTCTCACTAATAAAGATATCTACATGAAATTTTGCACACTGATGCAAAACATGACCCTGACCATATATGCCAAATTTGAAGACTGTGTGAAGGCACTATGAAAGTATGGTAACCAACCAAAACAATTTCACATAAAATCTTGGCCCCTTACCAGCGCTGGATTGAAGTGCTACATGGTGATGCTGATCATTTCTCCACTTTGCCAAGACATCAAAGGGTGCAACTAACAATGCTCGAGTCATTTACTCGCGTTCTTCATCATATTTATTACCCTGACGGAATTCTGTAATTTTTCAAGGTCTTAAAAGGGAGGTTCCACTGTATAGTCGTGATCTACAAAACAAAATCCAAGACAGCCCCTGATGACTGAGATAGCATGCTGTCACTGTGTCAGAAAGGAGGGAAGAAACAAGGAAGCAGGGGGAAAAACAAGAACTAAGGTTGCCCTGACTGAACCAACACCACACAGCGCTAGAAAACCAATGCGCCCCTCTAGAAAACCAATGCGCCCCTCTAGAAAACCAACGCGCCGCTCTAGAAAACCAACGCGCCCCTGTTACTACAATTACAAACTACCCAGGTCAAAGTGGGCATCTCTTTTATTTCCAAAAAAATAGTTCAGTGCACAGAATCTCAGTCACAGAGTTTGCCAATCCTCATCCTTGTCAGTAGAGGGAGCATTAGTGTCATCATCGATTCCAATAACCCATTGATTTGTCTGTCCGTCAAATTCATAGAACTCAGAAGCTTTATCACCTGTACCACAGAAAGGCTATCACATCCTCAAAACTTCTCTGAATACATAGAAAAGAAAGCAATAGCTAACTTTGCTTCTCGGCTAAGAGGGAATTTCTTAGTTAAAGTGCATTACTTTTCTTTTTCATTACATTGGCGGAGGTATGCGCTTTCAAAAGCTGATCATACGAATTTGCTTGTGCATATTGTTTGCGCTTCTATGCACCTTGACCAACATCAATAACTATGTGTGTGTGTTTGTGTGTGTGCAAGGTTTCTGATTTTTTTCCTCACCCCCTGTTTAGTTATTTTAAAGGGTCAAGACGAAAATATGAGAAATGTTACCCCAATACAAACTCATCATTGCTTTTTTCTGTAGAACCTGTTCCTTCCTTGTTTTCAAGTTTTCTTGCACACTTGCCGGACTGTAAGCAAGCCTTAAGAGCCAGTGCTTTCTGCACAATCTTGTAGTTTTCAGTAGATCTAGGCTTGCCACTCCAGCTTGCGGCAGTAGCCTAGAAAGGCCCAGCAGCCCATTGAAATAGGAGCAACGTCATTAGCTTACTGAAAAGTAACGACTGTGTAAAAACTCAAAATTAATGATTATTTTAAAGCGTCATCTCACCCCCAAGATTTTAAAGGGTAAATCTCACGCATGATTTGAGAATCTAGGGGGTGAATTGAGAGGTCTAGTGCGTAATTACACACAATCTCTACGTTTCAGACGCCCTAGTGTGTACCATATTTTTCGGACTATAAGGCGCACTGTTATTTAATTATAAGGCGCACTCCCAATTTTTAAACAAAAATCAGATTTTGTTCTTATATTTTCTTACTACATTGTTGGTCACATTATAAGGCGCAGGGGTCTCAGTCCGAGGAAAAAGTATCGTCAGAACAAAACTTTTCTTGGAGGCATTAAACCCCACCCCCACTGGCAATATTTAGTTCTGCCCCAAGGGGAAATTACCTTTGACAGAAAAAGAGCACAACTAACTGCCTTTTCAGTCATCAAATTATCTCCCCTATGATTGCTTTTTCAGTTGACAGATTATCTCCCCTACAGACTGAAATTGAAGTATTGCCAACAATGTTATGAACTTATCAAAAGAGACATTTAACTATGTACTTTGGATAACTGATCTTTTTTTCTTTCTTCACAGACGGACGCAACTAAATAATACAATGACAAACACTTTTGAAAATATTGAAACAAATACAAAATTAAAATAATTTACAAAACAAAAGCCAACTCCTGATGATTGACATATCATGCTGTCAGTAAGCAGGTCCAAAAAACAAACTATTAAGGTTGCCCTGACGAAACACCACAGAGCGCTACAAAACTTTGTACTTGGGCAATGCATCCCTGTGTACTGCAAAATAACCAGGTCAAAATGGGCATCTTTTTAATTCCCAAAATATTTCAGCATCACAGAATCTCAGTCACAAAGATTGCCAATCCTCATCCTTGTCAGTAGAGGGAGCATTATTGTCATCATCGATTCCATCAACAACAACAAAATAGTACATGTCATGTACTAACTAGTAGTGTTATTTAATCAAAACAAAAATGTCAAAACCAAACTACCACACAATGCGTTGTTAATGGGAGACTTAGTGGGATTTGTTTCACGCCAGATGGCGTGACACTCAAGTGGGGCTAATCCCCTCTATATTCTTAGTTGGGGATAAAGAGAGAGCGAGATATATGGAGGAGTCCAACCCTCTCTCTCTCACTACGCCCAACTAAGAATATAGCGTGATAAGCCCCTCTCTCTCTCTCTCTCTCTCTCTCTCTCTCTCTCTCTCTCTCTCTCTCTCTCTCACTACGCCCAACTAAGAATATAGCGTGATAAGCCCCTCTCGAGTGTCACGCCACCTGGCGTGAAAAAAATCCCACTAAGTCTCCCATTAAAAACCAGTCAGAATCAGCGCATAAAACATGTTTATTTTTTGTATGGGGTTACCTGGATGTTTTAGGGTGTTTCTCTTTATATTTCTGCACCTTTGCCGAAACTTGGTTCAAGATGTACAGCAACAATGTGGAGATTGGCACAGAGGTAATGCGTTCGCCTTGTGTTCAAACCTGGGTACAGAGGATTTTTCCTCTCACTTTGCACTAGGCCTTACGGTCTGAACGTGGGAGTCTTTCGGATGAGACGATAAACCGACGTCCTGTGTGCCCATGCACTTAGCACACGTTAATCCCAGTGGCAACTAAAAAGTTGGTATTTGGTCAAAATTTACACACGCCCTTCCTTCCTCAGTCACAAAAATCGCATGACATTTTTTGGGATGGCACGCCTCTGGCTGTGACACACTCTCCAGGGGTGGGAGCAACCCGAATTTAACAGAAAATGCATCTGTGACTATAAAGTACCTAATACCAAAGCTCTGTGTTGAACACTGACCTTGAGGAGGTTGATCCCGTGCTCGGCACACAGGGCCTCGACCAGGCGAGTGTACATCGGCTCGTCCACAGAGTTGCTCAAGATGCAGAGATGAGCCTGGCGTCTGCAATGCAAATCAATATCATATCCAGGGGTGCTAGCGACAAAGGGTCCCCAAACCTGAAACTAGGAATTCCCCAAACCGAAAACCTGAAACCAATCTAAACGGCAAGTTCCAATTTCTTGTTAACCTGAAAATGAACAATACAATTTTTTCAGCCGAGAAATCCTTCCACACGGATTTTCAGCTAACATCAGCAGTTTTGTTGCGGAAACGGAAATGGCGCGAAATGACTTTTCACCGCATCGTTTCAGAACTAGTGTTCCAAAAAATGTTTTCAGGCAGCTCACATAAGTTTTGATGAGCGGGGGAATGGGAGCAATTAGTCGGTTCCAAAATATAAAATGTTCCGCACATACATTCTTCCACCCGTTTTTTCAGCGGCTAGCATCGGAAGTTTTGTTGAGCGGGAAGGGGGGGGGGGGAAACAAGTACTCGTATTTAACATCCTACTCTTCAAACTCTTTTTTTGTCTTTGTCTCCTGTCTCTTTCCGAATGAACATCGCTGAATCTTCGGCCACAAACTACATTCTGCAGCCACTCAATTCTCCAATGCTTCACGTACTTTTGCTTTTTTTTTTTTTTGCATGTTGGTTTCGCCAACTCAATACATGCGTTCTCGGCGGACGCCATCTTGGAAA
This sequence comes from Phymorhynchus buccinoides, assembly GCA_017654935.2. Taxonomy (NCBI): domain Eukaryota; kingdom Metazoa; phylum Mollusca; class Gastropoda; order Neogastropoda; family Raphitomidae; genus Phymorhynchus; species Phymorhynchus buccinoides. The sequence goes on along the minus strand of CM065689.1, from coordinate 44,796,346 downwards.
TTACAACGGCGGAAGACCAAAAGGCGCGAAATGAAGATTGTGCCGTATAAAGATAATTTTGAATCGGTTTGCTACTTCGATCAATACATGTACAGTGTTTGTAATCGTCACCTGTTTGTTTTTCCAAACTAAGTCAAAAACCGGAGATTACAATTTTTTAGTCATCTCAAAACCAGAAATCAGGCATGTACCAGAAAATTACCACCCCTGAATATCAGTAGTACTTTACGGACTATAAAGCGCATCTTATTATAATATAAGGCGCACATCCAAAATTAAGATTTTGTTATTATCTTTTCTTACTATATTAGTAGTCATATATTAAGGCATAGGGGTCTGACTGCGAAAATAAAATCGCCCTGAAGTCTGAAAAATATGGTAGTGACAACTGTCACTCAGTATCACACAACTGTTTAAAACACTTATAATTATGAGTGCACCTAAACATCTAGATATTTCCTTTAACAGAGGCAAATATTCTTATCATTGATTGTGGGTAGGGATAGGAAAAGACCTTACAAGTCGCATACAACCACAACACTATGTAAGCCTAATGGATAAAACATTTTAAATTGGTTTATGCTGGCGACGAATGTTAACAAAAGGCATGAACTGAAAGGAGCTTAGAAAAGCTACTGCGAGGCACTGGGGGGTGGGGTGGGCATGGTTGCAACTCCCTAAAATGAAAATAAAAATGAAAGGCAGGGGTCCAGGGACCCATGACCCTGGCAGGGTACAGGGGCAGAGCCCCGTCGGACGATTCAGTGGGGTAAGTTGAGAGAGAGAGATAACGAGATAGACAAACAGTTAAAATGATAGACAGAGACAGTTTTGAGTCCGATAAGCCTTGTGAAATTATTACGCTGCCGTTATAAACTTCCAAGGTAGAACAACCAAGTTCAAAATTCCCCAAATCGCTTGTGGTCAATTTTTTTTTATAAATTAAAAAAAACCTGAAGTTCAGTTTCTGGTAAAATGAAAAATACTGAAATCAGTGTAAAAATGAAAGTGTGTGGGGGGGGGGGGGGGGGGGGGGGGGGGGGAGAAGAGGAAGGGGAGCTCACTTGTCCAGAGCCTTGCAGGCTTCGTGCATGCCGCGGGCCAGTCCGTCGTGGATCAGGGCCGTCTTCAGCACCTCTTGCACAGCGGTGTAGATGTCCATTTGTCCGGTGCCCGCTGGGGCAGCAACAGCGTCTCTGCAACACAAGGGGCAAGTCTTTTTTTGCTTCGTTGTTTTTTTTAATCAAATACTGAAAATTCAATATCAACAATGCTATTAGCATAAAGTATTTCCCAAGCAAAATTCTTAAACCCCCACCTGATGCTTGCACATCCATCATAACTTTTTTTTTTAAATTAAAAAACCCCAATAAAATTTTGGATAATCAAGGTATTCGTTTTTACTTTTAAGCGTTTAAGAAGAATATTCTCAGGGCTCCCAATCGTTAAACAAGGGGTCCCAGGGACTCTTTCACTTACAGTATAAAGGGTTCTAGAGGCAGAATGGTCCCAGTGGCATAGCGAATGTTAAAATTAAATTTTTCTAGTGCATCCCTGGGACCCCCTGCATTCTTACATGGTCCTGTAGAATTTTAGTGCTTCACAGACCCCTAAATGGGGGTCCCTGACTATGCATGGAACTGAAGCTTACCCAGTTTTTTTTCTAAGGTGTCTTGGAGTTGGAGAGAGCACTGTTACAAGACTTGTTAAAAATGTTTGTATCATCAGCAAAAAATGTGCATCATTATAGTTTATACACAATCAGAAAGAACAAAATAGCCTATAGTGCCATTTATGCTATGCTAATATGTTTGGATTTCAACTCCTGGCCTTTGATAGTGTGCCTCATGAAAGACTCCTAATGAAATTGAAATCATATGGCATAGTTGGGAACATCTATAACTGGATTCAAACTTTTTTGACCAATAGAACACAACAGTCAGAGACATGCGTCTAAACTGAGGCCGTTTGCCAGAGATCAGACAGACCCACAGAAAACATCTTTTTATTTAACTGGACCTGACGAAGGTCTAATTTTCAATATTGTTTGCACAATCGAAGTTTGCTCTTCGTTAAGCCCTTGTTTATTATATGTATTCATAATCCTAGCCTATTCCCCTGCTCCCTTGCCCTAGCTGGGCCTATCCCGACCATAAGGTACTTCTACCCTAAGCACAACGAAGTTAGACAAACAATGAATTTTTAGTTTTGTTCTCACATGCGGAGTGTTCCCTTCTTTCATTAGATTTGGTTGTTTTCAGTTCTAACCCTAACCCTTACCCCATTCCTAACCCTATCCCTTTTCTGGCCGATCAATTCTAACCCTATTCCGTATTCGCTGACTTGGCGAACGGCCTCTGTTTAGACAACTCAGTCAGAGTGGGGGATAAATATTCATTAGAGGCTGAGGTACTTAGTGCAGACCTGCCTACTTGGAATTTTCCCAATCAGTAGACCAGCCATCAATTTTCAGTAGCATGGCAAAATTTGTCCTAGCATCCACAAACAACGGCAATCAATTTGTTCTCTTCCTGAGCCGAAACGTACTGTTTATGTTTCGCCGATTGAACGTGTTGACGGTCGTCTCTACCGCCATGATTCACAGCGAAGTCTGCATGGCAGAGGTTGCAGTGAGCATGGTTCGCACCAAGTCGACTTCTGACGATGCAAGGCCACTCTGTGTAAGCTATTTTGAAAACTTGTGCGTCAGGCCGATGTTTTTTCTTAGAACAAGATGGTGTGCCAGATGATTTTCGTTTTCTGGTTTGGGTTCGGTTTTTTTCGTTTGAAACATCTCCCGAATCGCTACTGCTGCTGGAGTCCGCCATTTTTTTCAGAGAAAGTAACAAGAACGCATGCGCAGTCACTGATAAAAATGGAAGTGACTAGGTTATCGCGCGTGACACGGCGTCTGCTCTTAGAAACAGACAAAACCGGGAACGGCATAAGCAAAAATAAAATGTGGCAGCATTTTGTTTTCTCCGTAGCAATGTTAAGGTTGCCGTAGCTCCGTAGCCAAGCTTTATTTTTCGTAGCTGCTACGGCCAAATCGTAGCAGTAGGCAGGTCTGTTAGTGGGATCCCACAGGGGGGCATGCTAGGAGTAGGACCTACATTATTCATTATTTTTAGCAATGATTTACCCGATTGTGTATAATCATGCATTTTTTTGCGGGGGGGGGGGGGGGGGGGGGGTTTCTCCATTATTTTTTTATAGATTTAGGGTTACCTTCTTCTTCTTCGCTGTACAGGCCACAATCAACTCTTTGATTATTTTGCTTTGAGACATAAGCCCTATCAACTAGGAACAACCGAATTAGGTCAAACCGCAGCATTTTTCCTGTTGAAACTCCGAACCCCGATTTTGGCCATGTGCCAAATGGTCACTTCCTTTGCTTGTTTTTATTGGTGGTTATTCTTGGCGCTGACCATCCGAGTTTCTTTTTTTCTGGAAGCAAACACCTACCCGGTCATTCTGGAACGATCTCTTTTTACACGAAGACGTCCGATCGCGAAAGACAAGTGATCCAATATTTGGGTCCAATTCATTAGTTAAAAACCATTTCAGAACGGTAACTACTTGCTTTTTTTTTAACAAATTCTTAGTTACATTTAATATTTGTTGTACAAGTACACCAAATTTGGTGCATCTAGAATAAAGCTCAATGCTGCTCAAGGTTTCTTCAAGTCAGGAGGTGTTTAGCGTCGAAGCCTGTCTGACATGTTGTTTTCTGCCATGTTCAAGTTAATGTTACGAACTTGCGAGTCGCACAAAAAGCTTAGGCCTAATCTGTCTAATGTTTGGGGTTGATGTTGCACCTTTGAATAAGCTTTATTTTGGTACCAATGTTTTGTTTATTGGTAAAAAATATATATAAGTTATGGCTGTTTGAAGTTCAGATTCATCCAAACCTTGATCAACTTTTTCTTAAATAGCTCATGTAAAAAAGGCTATCATTTTTGACCAATTTGGGTATCATTTTAAAGGTCTTTTCAAGCTCTTTCCAATCACATACATTTCATTAGGACTTGACCCCAAAAAATAAAAACATTCTAACTTCCCTACTATTAGGTAGTCAAAAGTGATTGTTTCATGTTTACTTATTGATTTTTTTAATGAGCTAGTCTAACAGAACTTTAATGAGCTAGTCTAACAGAACTACTCAAAATGAAGAGATTGATACAAAATTTATTTAAAGAGGGGAAAACCCGCTTTCAAGTTTCATGTCCTATAAGCTATATTAGGATGGTTATATAAATTTGTATTTTATTTATTTATTGTCAAATCTTAATGGCATTGGAAAGAGCTCGGAAAGACCTTTAAAATGATACCCAAATTATCAAAATCGGTCAAAAATCGAGAAAGTTACGACGTTTTAAAATGATAGCCTTTTTTACATGAGCTACATAAGAAAAAGTTGATCCACTCGATTGTCAGTGTGACGCGGCAAGAAGAAAAACAAAATGTCGGACATGGTCGGACTAGACTAACAGTATTAGTACTAACACCTCCGATTAGATTAACCTCGCAAAGTACCTGATTATAAACTTACATACACCAAATTTTGCACACTTGTAGCAAATTGGTTGAATCTATGGTGCTATTAATTTCATTAAGTTCAGTTGTATGCGACGGAGGAATCAGACCCAAATATTGGAGCGCTTGTCTCTCGCGATCAGCCGTCTTCGCGTAAAAAAAGATCGTTCCTGAATGACCGGGTTGGTGTCTGCTTCCAGAAAGAAAGAAACTTGGATGGTCAGCGCCAAGAATAACCACCAATAAAAACAAGCAAAGGAAGTGACCTTTTTGCACTTCGGCAAAATCGGGGTGAAACTTTTA
>CM065689.1:44766507-44789007 GCA_017654935.2 Phymorhynchus buccinoides | reverse complement strand
GTGTGTGTGTGTGTGTGTGTGTGTGTGTGTGTGTGTGTGTGTGTGTGTGTGTGTGTGTGCGTGCGTGTGTGTGTGTGTGTGTGTGTGTGTGTGTGTGTGTGTGTGTGTGTGTGTGTGTGTGTGTGTGTGCGTGCGTGCGTGCGCGCGTGTGCGTGCGTGCGTGTGTGATGTGGGTGTGTGTGTGCGCGTGTGCGTGTGCGTGTACGTGTGTGGTGTGTGTACTGATGTGCGTGCGTGCGCGCGCGCGCGTGTGTGTGTGTGTGAGCCAGAGAGAGAGAGAGAGAGAGAGAGAGAGAGAGAGAGAGAGAGAGAGAGAGAGAGAGAGAGAGAGAGAGAGAGAGAGAGAGAGAGAGAGAGAGAGAGAGAGAGAGAGAGAGAGAGAGAGAGAGAGAGAGAGAGAGAGAGAGAGAGAGAGAGAGAGAGAGAGAGAGAGAGAGAGAGAGAGAGAGAGAGAGAGAGAGAGAGAGAGAGAGAGAGAGAGAGAGAGAGAGAGAGAGAGAGAGAGAGAGAGAGAGAGAGAGAGAGAGAGAGAGAGAGGGAGAGATAAAGAGAGAGAGAGAGAGAGAGAGAAAGAGAGAGAGGGGGGAGGGAGAGTGTAAGCTTGGAGGGTGTGCATCAATTTGATAACCAAAAAATGTAGGTGTTGCTACTTTTTGTAAAAACTTTTTTTTTTTAAATGCACGCATGACTTATTTTCGGTTTTCATGCTCTTTTTTATATTATTATATATATTCGTTCTTTATGTTTTGGTATTAAAAAAATGTTTAGTAAATGATGATTCTGTGTGACAAAACATTTTTGTTTTGTCACTTTCTGTTTGAGATATACACAGTTAAAGCTATTGGCCACTGCAAAGACCATCTTTTGCAAGAGTGAATGCCCTTGGTGGGTGGGGGAAGATGGTTGAGTGCTGACCAAACAAAGGAATAACTCTCGCCAATAACCCTATTTGAGGCCGCTGAATGGATGCCTGTTGCAAGAGTGAAAGCCCTTTTGGACACTGACCAACAAGGGATTAACTCTTGTCGTAATAACTCAACCTGGGGCAAGTCCGCCCCTTTTCATTGGGACAGGTCCGCCCCCCAATACCCTAACCCTATCATGCCATGTCAGTGAATCCAATGGTCAACCTATGGCGATATTTTTCACGCCAGAGGGCAGTCAATGCACTAGGGGCTTGTCACGCGATTTTCTTACTTGGGCGTAGTGAGTGAGAGAGAGAGTGATGGTAGGATCACTCACTGTCTCTCTCTCTTTCTTAATCCCCAACTAATAATATAGAGATGATTAGCCCCACACGAGCGTCATGCCCTCTGGTGTGAGAAAAATCGCACTAAGTCTCTAATTGGATCTGGTTTTATTGAGCTTAATGGTCTTATCTTATCACAGATAAGAGAATAAGAACAGGATGTTGAAGTCTGGAATGCTTCAATGACTGTATATGTGTGAAGACTTTGACACACACACACATACACACACACACACACACACACACACACACACACACACACACACACACACACACACACACACACACACACACACACACACACTGAATTAATACACAACGCTACACTCTTTGTTCTTTTATTTCTTAATATCACAAAGAAGCAGATGAGCTCATAGCACGCATTACAGTACCTTAATAATAATAATAATAATGGGAATTTATATAGCGCTCTTTCTCACATGAGCTCAGTGCGCTTTACATTGATAACAAGAATATTAAAAGCAAACAAATAAGTAATCATTAGAAAGTAAAATAAGCACGATGCTTACATACAACGTTCTCTTACTTCCTTACACACACACACACACACACACACACACACACACACACACACACACACACACACACACACACACACACACACACACACACACACACACACACACACACACTGACATACACACACATGCATGCGCACACACACACTCACACACAATTAATTATACAAGAGTAAAATAGTTACAATATGAACATTCTAAGAAGAAACATAGAGAACACATTCACATCCCCAATCAAGTTTGAATAGGCCTACAATACTGCAACTTGAAATAAAATCATATGCCATCGACATACCAATTACATGTCTAATTATAATAGACAAATTTTGCACACACAAAAAAGTACCCTTCTACCTCATATACAAGCATTTAAAGTTTACAAGACGTAGACATTCTACATACAAAAGACGAATTATAAAATAATTGTAAATACATTTTTTACAAGATTTCTGCAATAAAACGGACCCCCCCCCCCCCCCACACACACACACACACCTCACACACAAACACTAATCAATCATAATATGTCCGAAACAAGTGAGTTTTAAGGGCAGAGCGAAAGGCAGAAATACCTTAAGTGTCGTGTCATCCATCAATCAACTGAATATAAATTTTAGCAAAGGAAAGAGTATAATATATCTACATATTATGAACCCAACATAGGACTATGCTCATTAATTTCATGATGTGTAGGTCTAGTAAAACCAGAAGAATTGAATATATATATTGTTTTTAAATAGTCCAAACATTTATCATGACAAACTGAAATGTAATAATAAAAACAAATGTTGAAAGTGCAAGGTGTCAGCCATCTTACATATCCTCTTCCCTATTCCCTGTCTTGTAAATTTTCAATCCCTCGTCCTCACTTCATTTAGGACAAAAATCGACGTTATAAAATTATAACAGGCCAACCAACAGAAAGTAATTGGCCGACATGATAGACAATAGGAACAGGAACAAAATATCAAGTTAATTATAGGCCCTAATGTATGGATAAAACTAGGTCTACATGAAATATTAAGCAAAAGCAATATCGATATGAAGTTGAAAGCATCAGAGAAAAAGTAAAAAACATTATTATGACAGGCTTAAGGGACATTCATTTTTCTTCTCGGACGTGGCTACAGGGAAATAATAAATCAGTGATGACATCGCCACATCTTGTTATCAACACTTATTAAATACTTGTAGCGGTGCCTTAGCCGATGAGGTTTAACCGAGGCGTGGTTACCGCTACACATATCTGTATTAATTTTTTTTTAAATCGGGACTTTACTGGTTTCGTACTGCCTCCGGGCATTGCCTCCAGTATTGTTCCCACCATATTTGTATTTACAAATGTCCCATATGTGTCTGATTCAGACCAAGAGGACGTAAAACACCATTTTCGTCGACATCGCCACATTTTAGTAATGCCTAAGCTTCATGCATTATACTTGTGGCGGTACAATAGCCGATGAGGTTTAACCGAGGTGTGGTTACTGCTACACATATCTGTATTGTTAAAAAAATCGGGACTTTATTGGTGTTGCACTGCCTCCGGGCATTGCCTCCAGTATTGTTCCCACCATCTTTGTATTTACAAATTTCCCATATGTGTCTATGACCGAGAGGACGTAAAACACCATTTTTCATTCACATCGCCATATTTTGTTTCACCATGCCTTGAAAATGAAATTAGGTTGTCGACCATACATCATGCTAAAACTTGTCAGCAGATTTCACAATAAAATAACCACTCTTTTTGTCTTTGTCAAGGTTCAATCACACAACACAGACACACTGATAGGCCTATGCACAATGCGCATGCATAATTATAACCATTTAACTATCCATCCATCTATCCTAACTTAGACCTACAAGCATTTTTTTTTTAAAGTTTTGTTTTACGTCCTCCCGGAATTAACCATGTGGGACATTTCTTGTAAATCAAGTTAAACTTTTATTTAAATATAGTTAGGAAGAGAAAGGAGAACATTTCTTAGTACTTTAGATTTTGATAGTTTTAGGTTTTAATTGGAAGCTATTAGTTAATTTCACCATGTCTGGCCTGGCCTGCGTTAAAATAAGTTTGCTAGAATAAAATTCTTTATTTTTTATTTTTTTCCTAAGTTAGACTTAGGGGAATGGGCTAGGATTAAAATTTCAGGACCACGTGTTTTTTTAAGAACGATAACAAAGGTTTAAAATTCAAAAAAGGCCTTCATAAAACATATTTACATTTGTGTTATTATAACACGTCTTTTTATTATTAAAAAGGAGATGCCAAAAAATAGTTTGGCTGCATCGATCTCACAAATAAATTTTAATTGAGTTAAAACTAAAAGTGGTCCTCATCGGACCAGATTAAAAGTATTTATTTCCGGACTCAATGGGCCTAACTTAAGCTTATCGGCCGAGTCTCGGAAAACTATAAAAATGGGGCTTTATACATGGGGGATTGATTGGCCAGGAGGGGGGAGGGATGGAGAGACAAAGTCTTCCCCGTCCCCCCACCCATCCAAGGCCTAAGGTCCGATGGGGATTAAGTGCTTAATTTAATACTAGAGCACCTATAAAATTTGTTTTTAAATGAACAACGATTCTATCTTGACCTTACCGAGGGGAGGGAGGGAGAGGGACCCCTCCTCCTCGAGACAGGCAGAGGAGAGACATAGCCAGAGTCCTTGCACAAAGCGGGGGGACCCTAGGCTATCCCTACTGGTTTGTGGGGGACCCTAGGCTATCCCTACTGGTTTGTGGGGAAGCGCGACTACTACGTGGCAGTTACAATATTTACATGAGGTGGGGCTTGGCACAGCCTAAGTACACCAAGATTGGTTTAGGAGAGAAAGTTTTTTTTATGTTAGGGCGGATTATATATTTTTAAAAATATTAAAACAAATAGCCAAAGGACGCTTTGGAGATATCATTTATTAACCATATTAGAGGGGCCCACCCCTCAGCGTTTTTATTTAAAATATGTTTCTTTTGGAATGGGAGTTTATGATCTTTTATTTTCTGTATTCACTCTTTTAGTTCTGTTTCAATGTAATGACAGGATTGAAATAGATGTTCAATATTAATGATCTGTCCACATTGGCAGTGACTAGGATTAAATTTAGAGTAAATTGCGTCTATCCTAAGTCTGAAAATGGTGGCTTGGACTGGGAAGGGAACGCTAAGAAATAGACCTCTTTTTTCTCTGTTTGTGTCCAAGTCTCTTGATTCGGCGTAAGTTTTAAGTTCTTTTTTCCATTCGTTTGAGATGGCAGATTTTAGCTGTGTTTTGATTTCTTGGATGGATAGTTTGATATTTGTGAGAGGGCAGTCTTGGTTGAGTGCCGCGGCTTTGGCCTCTCGATCTGCGAGATCGTTAGCATAGACCCCTGTGTGAGAAGGAATCCAGGATAACATTATGTCGATTCCTTTTACTGTTAGTTGATGTATTATAAATCTAATTTCATTAATTACCTCTAGTCTTTTATTAGTGTTGCCCTCTAGGGTCTTAATGGATGAAAGTGAGTCTGTAAATAGAACAACACTTCTCAGGTAGTTAGGAAGATCATTTATGTAGTGGCAGGATTCTAGGATAGCCCATAGTTCCGCACTGAAAATTGAGGTATTATTATTGAGTTTGAAACGTTTTCATATTTTTAAAGAGGGGATTGTAAAGGCACATCCTGTGTTGCCATTTATTTTAGATCCGTCTGTAAAAAAATGTAGATGGTTTAGAAAACTATAAACTTTTTCTTTGGACGCTATTGAAATTAGGTTTGGATCTTCCTGTTTTGAGTATGTTTGGTGAAGGGATGTGTCGTAGATGGGGAGCTCTAGTTCCCACTGTGGGTACACTTGCTGAGATTTTTCGGTGACCTCTTCTACGGTGACACCTGCTTCTACAAATAATGTGTTAGTGTAGTCGAAAAGGTCGACTACCTTAGAATATTTAGTGTGATTTTTATCTAATTTTAATCTGGCTTGTATTATACTAGAGGTTTCTTTGTAGTCTTCGTAGAATTCTTCTGGGGAGCCCGGTTTAGTAGAGTACAGTCTGGTTAAAGTGCAGGCACAATGTAGTTTCATAAATTTATCCAACGGAAGCCAATCCACGTCTCTGTAAACTAATTTATTAGTGGCATACCGGGGAACACCCATGGCTATTTTAAGCGCTCTGGTTTCTACTGCCTGTGTGCAATTAAATAAGGTTTGGGGTATAGAATAAAAGACTTCCATACCACATGTTAGTCGACTTCGTACTAATGTTCTTGTTATGTGAGTAAGGAGTCTGGCATCATTGGCCCATGATTCTTTGGAAATAATTTTTGCTCTGGAAGCTTTTTTAATTGTATGTAGAGTATGTGCATTCCACTACCGTCAACACTTTTGTTTTTGTTGACAGGGGGGGGGGGGGGGGGTCTATTCACCATGCTAGCATTTCAGCATTTCGCGGCCTATCTTGCACTTAAACACACCTGTCGCGAGCCGCTGTACCTTCTTTTAGGTACATCCTAATGTACAGGGAGGGGGGGGGGGGCGGAAACTCCTTTCACGGCCTACCTTGCGTTCTAACACTCAGTCACACTATTCACGGGGCGCTACATTGCCATTTTATTGCCTATTAAGCCATAAATCAAGTGAGTTTTGTACTTTTCACCCTTCCATTACGTACTTTTGGGGCGACAGGGGGATTCCTTCTTTTTTTCTTTTTTTTGGGGGGGTGGAGGTGGGTGGGGGTAGGTTCCGAAAACCCTTCTAGCCCCCCCAAAACCGATCCGTCCCTGACTGAAATAGCTATGACTAGCTGTAACCCGTATTATTATGGTACTACTGGTTTTGAAGCTCAGATTATTCCACACTAGCATACGTGCATTTATGCTTGGTTATGGATTCTTGTTTCCATTGTGTGTGTGTGTGTGTGTGTGTGTGTGTGTGTGTGTGTGTGTGTGTGTGTGTGTGTGTGTGTGTGTGTGTGTGTGTGTGTGTGTGTGTGTGTGTGTGTGTGAGAGAGAGAGAGAGAGAGAGAGAGAGAGAGAGAGAGAGAGAGAGAGAGAGAGAGAGAGAGAGAGAGAGAGAGAGAGAGAGAGAGAGAGAGAGAGAGAGAGAGAGAGAGAGAGAGAGAGAGAGAGAGAGAGAGAGAGAGAGAGAGAGAGAGAGAGCGAGAGAGAGAGCGAGAGAGAGAGAGAGAGAGAGAGAGAGAGAGAGAGAGAGAGAGAGAGAGAGATTGATTCACACGAAAATACAGACCTGTAGTTTGTTGCTGAAGATGTTCCTGGGACAACTGAAGAACTTCCATAGTACTATTCGATCACACACCAAATTTCCCCGACACTTTTTAAAGAACTGGAGACGTCACCCGTACGGTTGGCCTCTTATCGTTTCCCTTCACCGTTTGACCATAGCCAGTGTATATACTAGATACACAGGCTCTGGTTTGATTGATTTGACTAGATACACAGGCTCTGGTTTGACCCTTCACTCAGTTGTGTTTTTTTCACCCTCTCCAAAGTCTGGTTACTTAAGAATTTTAAAAAAATCGATAGCTTAGTAAGGAATCATACACTTACAATTTATTTACGTTATCAGATTTTAAAACTAACCATCTCAACCGCTTGAAAACGCAGTCCATTGCTTTCTCACACTGAATGAAAAGATTAGTTCGGGGAATACCTTACCCCTGGCGAGGACTGTTTGCAGTTGCGTTGCACAGCTTGTCGCATGACCGCAATACAATCTGAGTAGAGGTCGTACACACTTGTCACAGAATATGACTAGATGATTTCCCTTGGTTTACCCTCTTTTCCTTTTCGCTGTTGGTGCGGAAGAGGGAGGTATGAAGTTTTTGTTTGTTTTTCTTTCCCTCTCCCTTCAGTCTGTGTCGCCCGTGCCTGACTTGCATATTTTTTCTAGGTTGTCAATTTCTGAACTTTCTGTCGCGTTTCGTGCTGTGCAAGATATGCATACAGAGCCTCGATTTCATAGATGTTGTAGGGAAAATTCTACTCAGTCTCGAGTTTTGCTGTCGACTAGTAGTAGGGGAAGACGGGGTAAAAAGCGCATGGGCGGGTAAGAAGCCCACCCCAATTATCTCATGAAATAAAGAAAATTTCAGTCAAATTTGCCCATGAGACGAATGCTAGACATTAACGCTCGTCTCATGGGCAAAATGAGACTGAAATTTGCTTCATTTCATGAGATAATTGGGGTGGGCTTCTTACCCGCCCATGCGCTTTTTACCCCGTCTTCCCCTAGTAAAGTTTTTCATTCGGGTCTGAGGCGAGAGAGCGAGAGGAACAGAAGGTCTTTGCTCCGGAAGATTGCTGAACATTCAACGGTTGCAATTGAAAGCGTCAAGGCTAGCAGGAGAAAGAGAAAAACCTATTCCTCGTAGGTAGAACATAAATAATAGTTGGCTGTCGCGGCTGACAGGAAGGAGCTCTCCAGACCGAATCTTTTGAACAGTCAACGGTTAGAACCGAAAGCTTCAAGGCTTACCGAAAGAAGAAAACCTATTCGTCGTAGGTGAGAAGGAAGAAAACCTATTCGTCGTAGGTGAGAAAGAAGAAAACCTATTCGTCGTAGGTGAGAAAGAAGAAAACCTATTCGTCGTAGATGAGAAAGAAGAAAACCTCTTCGTCGTAGGTGAGAAAGAAGAAAACCTATTCATCATAGGTGAGAAAGAAGAAAACCTATTCATCATAGGTGAGAAAGAAGAAAACCTATCCGTCGTAGGTGAGAAAGAAGAAAACCTATTCGTCGTAGGTGAGAAAGAAGAAAACCTATTCGTCGTAGGTGAGAAAGAAGAAAACCTATTCGTCGTAGGTGAGAAAGAAGAAAACCTATTCGTCGTAGGTGAGAAAGAAGAAAACCTATTCGTCGTAGGTGAGAAAGAAGAAAACCTATTCGTCGTAGGTGAGAAAGAAGAAAACCTATTCGTCGTAGGTGAGAAAGAAGAAAACCTATTCGTCGTAGGTGAGAAAGAAGAAAACCTATTCGTCGTAGGTGAGAAAGAAGAAAACCTATTCGTCGTAGGTGAGAAAGAAGAAAACCTATTCGTCGTAGGTGAGAAAGAAGAAAACCTATTCGTCGTAGGTGAGAAAGAAGAAAACCTATTCGTCGTAGGTGAGAAAGAAGAAAACCTATTCGTCGTAGGTGAGAAAGAAGAAAACCTATTCGTCGTAGGTGAGAAAGAAGAAAACCTATTCGTCGTAGGTGAGAAAGAAGAAAACCTATTCGTCGTAGGTGAGAAAGAAGAAAACCTATTCGTCGTAGGTGAGAAAGAAGAAAACCTATTCGTCGTAGGTGAGAAAGAAGAAAACCTATTCGTCGTAGGTGAGAAAGAAGAAAACCTATTCGTCGTAGGTGAGAAAGAAGAAAACCTATTGGTCGTAGGTGAGAAAGAAGAAAACCTATTCGTCGTAGGTGAGAAAGAAGAAAACCTATTCGTCGTAGGTGAGAAAGAAGAAAACCTATTCGTCGTAGGTGAGAAAGAAGAAAACCTATTCGTCGTAGGTGAGAAAGAAGAAAACCTATTCATCGTAGGTGAGAAAGAAGAAAACCTATTCGTCGTAGGTGAGAAAGAAGAAAACCTATTCGTCGTAGGTGAGAAAGAAGAAAACCTATTCGTCGTAGGTGAGAAAGAAGAAAACCTATTCGTCGTAGGTGAGAAAGAAGAAAACCTATTCGTCGTAGGTGAGAAAGAAGAAAACCTATTCGTCGTAGGTGAGAAAGAAGAAAACCTATTCGTCGTAGGTGAGAAAGAAGAAAACCTATTCGTCGTAGGTGAGAAAGAAGAAAACCTATTCGTCGTAGGTGAGAAAGAAGAAAACCTATTCGTCGTAGGTGAGAAAGAAGAAAACCTATTCGTCGTAGGTGAGAAAGAAGAAAACCTATTCGTCGTAGGTGAGAAAGAAGAAAACCTATTCGTCGTAGGTGAGAAAGAAGAAAACCTATTCGTCGTAGGTGAGAAAGAAGAAAACCTATTCGTCGTAGGTGAGAAAGAAGAAAACCTATTCGTCGTAGGTGAGAAAGAAGAAAACCTATTCGTCGTAGGTGAGAAAGAAAAAAGCCTATTCGTCGTAGGTGCGAAAGAAGAAAACCTATTCGTCGTAGGTGAGAAAGAAGAAAACCTATTCGTCGTAGGTGCGAAAGAAGAAAACCTATTCGTCGTAGGTGGGAAAGAAGAAAGCCTATTCGTCGTAGGTGAGAAAGAAGAAAACGTATTCGTCGTAGGTGAGAAAGAAGAAAACGTATTCGTCGTAGGTGCGAAGGAAGAGACGGCTGGTTGTCGTGACTGGCAGGAAGGAGCGCTCTGGACCGAATCCTCGAGCATTCAACGCTCTGAATGGTCGTGCTGCACCAAGGGGTTTGGCCTTGGAAGAATGGAGAGGCGTGGGTCTCCGTTCTTGCTGTTCACCAGCTACAGTTGAGGTAAATAGGTAGTGTTAATGAGTAAAAGCTCATTGTCATGTTAGTGCACTGGGTCAAGGTGATGGTACGGTTACGGTCTGGGTTTGGTCTGTTTTAAATTGGCCGTGTTTTCATTGTCGTATTAGTGCACAGGGTCAAGGCGTGATACAGGGGTTGAGAAAGAACTGATATAGTGCATACCCTTACCAAGAGACATAACTTCCAGTATGCTTTAGAGACGACCTGTGTTCAGTTTGTCAACCGCCCGACATAGTCAGAAATAATGTTTTTAGAATACATTTGCGCGAGTAAAACGTTGGGTTTCTCTCTTTTGTGCCCGAGCGACAAAATGGATTATGCCTTCTATTTAATCAAGGGAGGTAAAATAAGCCACGAGAGTTATCTCCCATCGGGTCACCAGAAGAGCGCAATGAAACGTTGAACAATGTTACTTTGCCAGTGATACGGGCCAGCCACATGTCCACTAAAATCGTACGACTGTACGATACGATTCGATCAAGTGATCTGGATGTGCCAATCGCATTTGTTCTTGGAGACCACGTGATCGAATCGTGTCGTACGGTTTTTGTGGACGTCTGGCTGGCTCTTTATGCTAATGGTCAAAACCATTCACGGTTGCTACTTTTCGCTCTTTCATCATGGCAACACAGTGATAGGTGAAGACGGGGTAAAAAGCCCATGGGCGGGTAAGAAGCCCGTGCCAGTTATCTCATGAAATGAGACGAACGCTAAACATTAACACTCGTTTCATTGGCAAAATTTGACTGAAAGTTTCTTCATTTCATGAGATAATTGGCATGGGCTTCTTACCCGCCCATGGGCTTTTTTACCCCGTCTAAGCAAAATAGTATGACTTGTGTATCACTGTATTGCCGCCATAGGGAAAGAGCGAAAAATAGCAATGTGTATTATG
The DNA here is from genome assembly GCA_017654935.2 of Phymorhynchus buccinoides. Classification (NCBI taxonomy): domain Eukaryota; kingdom Metazoa; phylum Mollusca; class Gastropoda; order Neogastropoda; family Raphitomidae; genus Phymorhynchus; species Phymorhynchus buccinoides. Next base: position 44,777,894 of record CM065689.1, on the reverse strand, counting down.
ACCACATCCACCCTCACCTTAGCAACCCATGAATAACAAGGGCATCGCCGAGCGGCGGATATGCCCGTCACCTGTTTTGCCACGCACTTGCGACACCCCGTATCATTATTTAATGCACCAGCATGTTCTCATGCTGTATTGCACCCGAACACCACATTTTAAGTGATTCCGTGCATGGTTCGCAAAAATGGTAAACGGATACATGTCTGCCGCTCGGCGACACTTAAACCCCACAGGCCATAATTTGTGCTGCAACGTCTTCTACTCTTAGTATCATGCCCCTATAGAGAGTTTGGAGTGATTCCGTGCAGTATTTTACGAGATATGAGGGTGAAGGGAAACGGAAACGTGTCTGCTGCTCGGCGACATTTTATTCACGGGGCATAATGTATATACCAATGTCTAGTAATCTTAGTAGGCTACTACAGCCTCACACAAAATGTGAAATGATTATATCGTCTAGTTCACGATATACAGCTCAGACATGAAGTATATATCACAAAGGACATTTTGTTTTCATGGTCAAACTTCAAGGTCAAGGTCAGTACGCCTATAATTTATGCTCTGATGTCTTCTACTCCAGGTGATACACCACCACACAAAACCTAAAGCACTTCAGTTAAGCAGAAATGTAGAAAATAGGGCTTAAAACCCAACTTTTAGACCCCAACCACATTCAAGGCCTATCAACCGCCTTGGCCTTGGCCTTGACCTTGACCTTGATCCGTAACCCATCATCAGATTCGCCAATATGCCAATGCTCCAACATGCCAAGTTTGAAGACTCTAAGCTCAACGGTGTACAACCGAATCCGCATATAAGAAACTCGCTTATAAAAAAACTCGCTTATAATAAAGCACAAAAAAATTCCCCGCCAAACTCCTTTCTTATCTATTATTAAAACTCGGATATAAGAAACTCGCTTATGAGAAAACTCGTTTATAATCGAGCAAATTCCATCTCCCATCCACGATGGAAACGTGGATATAAGAAAATTATGTCATACAAGAGAGTTGGTCTGCAGTTCACTTTCTTATAAGCGAGTTGCCATTGACACCATTTTCTTAAACGTGAGTTGGACCTGAACTGAAAGGATGTTCGGAGAATATTGAAGTTGTTCCAAAAAGGGAAACTTTACATCAGACCAGTTGCGTCACAGTCTAACCAATAGAGGCACTTGATTGCAAGACTAATTGAGTTCCTTTTGTTCCCTTATTTCATACTTTCCTTCAGTATTCTGTGTAAATTAAATGTTGAGCAGAAGAACAAATATGAGTGCCTGTACTTTTTGTGTTGGTGGTAGTGAGACTGTCCATCCTTTCAGTACAAGAAAGGTGAAGATATAGGCATTTGATAGCAGTAAGAAGAAACCAAAAAGCTTGTTAGTTGAGTGGTTGAGGGAAGTCTTCTTCTTAGTGGACTATTTTGATTTTATGATGTAAGACATGCACCAAATTAGGAAAAAGGATTTTCTCTTCGTTTTGTTTTTCTGTCTTTCTTTCTTTTTCTTCTCTCTTTTCCCTTTTGCCCCATTCAACTTTGTTATAAGGAAAAAAAACCCACTTCAGAATGTTTTCTTATATCCGACATAAGAAAACTCGGATATAAGAAGCAAAAATATCATCTCCCTTCGATTTTCTTACAACCGAGTTTTGCTGTATTTTTTACTTTATGATGTAAAACATGAGTCATACGTCATAAGTCACAAGTTTCTTTATTGTCCATTGTCATTGTACAAACGCAAATGGAAATTTGTCTTCCACCGTGTAAAATAAGTTAAATACATCCAAATTAAAGTATTAATTAAAAACATGAAACAGAAATTTACATTTAAACAAATATGTTACTCTCACGCCACACCCACTCATTCATCTGCCTCCTCTATCTTGCTCGCTTATCATGCAACTCACCACCACTTCTGCCTTCATTTTTGTTTCTAATTTTCTGTTCTGTTCTTTCTTTGTTTCTCCTTTCTTTTGCTGTTTTTGCTGTTTTTTCTTGTTTTTTCATGCACCAAATTAGGTAAAAGGATTTTCTCTTCGTTTTATGCTTCTGTTTTTCTTTATTTTCCTTTTTTCTCTCTTATGTTTTCCCCTTTTCCCCATTCAACTCGGTTATAAGAAAAAAACTTCAAAATGTTTTCTTATATCCGAGTTTCGGATATAAGAAAACTCGGAGATAAGAAAAAACAAATCTCCCTTCGATTTTCTTATAACCGAGTTTTGCTGTACTAGGTTTTGTACATACAAACTCCACTACCATGGAAAGTGACGTGCACCGCATAGACAAGACTTGACTGAAGGGCAGTAAATCCGCTGGATTTCTTTTCTAAAATAAAATCATACAAGTTATCTCCCTTACTCTGCAACCCACATGTTGAGTTGGGATGCAAGAAAACATTTCAGCATCACTGTGAAGTAGTAAAGTGAACGTGCATTTCAGATATTTCAAACTCGTTGTAAAGGCTGTCTGGCGAAATCATGCAAACCTGATCATAGGTATTAGGTACTTTATAGTCACAGAGGCGTCTGTGAAATTCGGGTTGCTCCCACCTGGAGAGCGCGTCGCAGCCAGAGGCGCGCCACCCAATTTTTTAATTTGTTTGCATGCGATTTTTGCGTGACTGGTGAGGAAGGAAAGGGGGCGTGGGGGGTAAATTTTGACCAAATGACAACTTTTTTCGTTGCCACTGGGTTTAACGTATGTAAGTGCATGGGCACACGGGACCTCGGTTTATCGTCTCATCCGAAAGATGCTTCTAGAATGTAGACCGTAAGGCCTAGTGCAAAGTGAGAGGCAAAATCCCCTGTACCCAGGTTCGAACTCAGGTTTACTTGACACGAGGCGAACGCGCTACCACTGTGCCACTCTACACCTGGTGTCAATAGGACACTCGAGCTTGCTCGATGGAACCCTCCCCTGCATACTTTCATTGACAGAACTTAAGAAAGAGGAAGGCAGTATGTTTGGTTCGTTTGTTTTTGTATTTGTGCCCCCCGTTTTGCAAACGTACGAGTATAAGCCCTTAGAACAATCTTAGCCCACACGCACATACAGATGCAGGGCTGCCTACCGCCCCCATCCCCCCCCACCCCCTCCCCCAAGGGGCATTTGTCCCTGGAAACGGTTAGAATGGGCATGTTGTCCCTGGAATCCACTTGTCTATTTTAGTGTCCCTGGAAACTGAGTAGAATCAAAATTGTGTATAGCAGTCACTTGTCTTGTTAGCTAACCTTACTATTAACCCTTTCACCGCCAGCCATATTTCAGCCAAAAATGCCCATAGAAATTACCTGGGTAGAGAACAAACTCCATCTGCAGTATTAGGGATTCTTCTGTGACATATATAAAATAAGGTATATCCTTAATTCACAAAACTAAGACAATAGGGTCTTTGGATAATAGACTCCGATTTGATGCCTTTTAGAAACATAGGTGTTAAAGTACTGTGGTGCTAAAATGCGACTTTGGCGGTGAAAGGGTTAAACACAGGAAGGGTTAAACACAGGAACACCCAAGATAACGGGCACTGTTCAAATTTTCTTTCTGTTAGGTTACTGAACACCAACAGATCTTGAATGTAGAAGCACCCAAAAGACTACCCAAAGTATCTAGAGTCGCAGAAATGTTGCTAGATCACGAAAATATATTTCCTGATGCATGATATTGTGATGTTAATCCCTGGAAATAAGTCTCCCTGGTTTATCCCTGGAAACTGCAACAGGGAGTAGGCAGCCCTGCAGATGCGCGCATGCACACACGCACATACTCCGAGACATGCGCATGCACGCACACATGGTCATACACGTACGCTGTATATATGATATGCCGTTTATATTTAATGTAAACATTCTGCACACGGTAATATGAACACAAAGCACATTGTTTTGTTTTTTTGTTGCCGTTGTACACCACTGTGCAATCAGAAAGCTTTCTAAAAACAAAACCTGGGACGGTATTCACGTTGGGATAGCATGAGACTTAGCATGATGCTAACTTAGAAGCTCTTCCAATGTCCTATAGGATTTAATAGGACTTTTGGAAGAGCTTCTAAGTTAGCATCATGCTAAGTCTCATGCTATCTCGACATGAATACCGTCCCTGCTCTATTGGACAAAAGAAAGATAAATGTGGGTGTTATCATCTTGAACATTAACCCTTTCACCGCCAGCCATATTTCAGCCAAAAATGTCCATTACATTTACTTGGGTAGAGAACAAAATCCATCTGCAGTATTGGTGATTCTTCTGTGAAATATATAAACTAAGGTCTATCCTTACTTCCAAAACTAAGACAATAGAATCTTTGGATAATAGACCCCCATATGATGCCTGTTAGTGACTAGGTATTATAATCACTGTGGTGCTAAAATGCGACTTTGGCGGTGAGAGGGTTAAACATGTAAATGAGCCTACATGAGAATTAAACACAAGGTCACACATTTAAAAGCAGCATAGCAACATAGCATTAACCTATGTTTACAATTTTCATAATCTAATGTAGAAGCTTCAGCTGGAGTTCACTCTTTATAAGGTCTGCAACAAATGGACCTTTACCTCCCGACAATTCACATCAGCTGACAATTTCACAGCCATTGAAATTCTCTCTCTCTCTCTCTCTCTCTCTCTCTCTCTCTCTCTCTCTCTCTCTCTCTCTCTCTCTCTCTCTCTCTCTCTCTCTCTCTCTCTCTCTCTCTCTCTCTCTCTCTCTCTCTCTCTCTCTCTCTCTCTCTCTCTCTGACGCACACTGAAAGCCTTTTGAAACTATTATAATTCTGTGTACACTATGAATATGTTCACACTTGGAAAATAATTGTGCATGAATGATTTTTTTTTTTTAAAGCAATACTGATCCAAAACTACATACAACAGAAACAACCCTCCGCTCTCCCTCACCCACACACAGGGGAAAATGGTACAGTTACAAAGACATTTACAAAGTACTGTGCTTGTTTGTTTTTTATGCTTTTGTTTTGTAATAATATTCAAATACAAAAAATACAACCTGGATTAAGAATATTAATAAATAAAATATGCGTTCGTATAAAAACAAAGGTCAGGATATTAAAATGACCAAAAAATATAATCAAGAGTGTTGTTACTGTTACCTGATTTGTAAGTTTACTGAGGGTATGACGTCTTGTTTGGAAAAATACAGTTCTTTATCCTTTTTTCAATAAAATTCAAATACCCCAAAAATAACCTGGAATAAGAATATTAAAAAATAAAATGTGCGTTTGTGTTAAGAAAAAAATATATATTAAACTGACCAACAAATATCCTTATGAGTGTTGCTACTGTTACCTGATTTGTACGCTTACTGAAGGTATGACGTCTTTTTGGAAAAAGTACAGTTAAAAAGAGTAATCCTTCAATATTAACCCTTCACTTGTTCCGTTTCCACACACCATTTCTCCCACACTTGCTTCTAGAATGTTGACGTTGAAGCCTAGGAAAGAATGATATTCCTCTGTTAAATCATTTGGCATTCCTAAAAGCAGATTACTACACAGGCTCATCCCCATCCCTTACGAATGCTTCATTTTGTAACATGCAATGCTAGTGGTGTTCTAAATTCTCCTTGAACACATAGCCTACTTGTAAACTTGTGCTCATCAGACAAAAGGAACATTGAAAACAAAACACCGGGAAAGTAGTCTTACTACACACAAAAACATTGGCGTAGAAGAAAAAAAGTGATAACACGAACAGAGAAAGTATATATTATATAGAAGCGAGTCAATTCAAATGCACATTCACTTTTTATTATTTTTATGATATCACACTAAACCACAGATAATTATTGCAGCAAAAGACCCTTCCACTCCTGCAACACATTCCTAAAAGAAAGACAGGATGGCGTTCTGCCATGATCCTGGGTAGGCTTCTGCTTGAGTTTTACTTTTTAAAAAAAGAGTAAATCCAGACTAGTTTACTGACCAGACAAGCCTTTGAAACGCCAGGCTAGTTAAAAGTATTTGTCAAGAACATCGGAACATATAATGTTGCCTATTGTATATTCGTTCTTTCCAAATTGCATTGGGGTTTGGTTTGTTTATTTTTTCCTTAAAAAGGGGAAAAAGCGTCTAGTCATCAGCGCCAAACAAAGACCACGAGTCTCAAACTGTGTATAAGAGACATTGCATTCTAATTCAGTCTCCGTGCTTCAGCTTCTGGCTGAGAGAGTGGGGAAGCATTCGCCACTTTCCACAAATTTACAGCAAAGAAATTAGTACATTTGTTTTCTTTTTATTTTAATACACAAATTGTTCACAAAGCTGAAGATGCTGCTGTTCCACTATGGAATTCCACTATCCAGAGTTATTTTTCTTTGCCTTTCCCTAGAGAGCTCAAAAGGAAGTAATATAACTAGGAGTGTGACAGCATGTCGTCAGTTCATATTCTCGATTCCCAACAAACATGGTTTTGTGTTGTTTTGCTCGCCATTGAAGACCATAGGGCCATTTTACATATTAATGTTCAGTTAAGCAGTCATGTTTCCAGTGATAACTGTTGCCTCCTTTGCAGTCTTGAGGTCTTGGGCTGCTTTACTTTAGCCCATCATCCGCAGTGGAGACTTGACCACTGACGACACTTCGCTATCGCACACTCTGTTCTGGGCAGATGAGTTGGTTCCCTGCCTCTCCAGTTCTGTCAGGGTGTCCCGCCTCCAGCTGTTGCGAGGTCGGCACTTCTTCCATTTCCCCCGTGGTTCCAGGTCAGGGCCTGGCGTGTGGTGCTGGATGCTGGTTCCCTGCCTGTCCAGTTGTGCCAGGGTGTCCCGCCTCCAGCCAGGTCGGTCAGGGTTCCTCAGGGCCTGGCGTGTGGTGCTGGATGCTGGTTCCCTGCCTGTCCAGTTGTGCCAGGGTGTCCCGCCTCCAGCTGTTGCGAGGTCGGCACCTCTTCCATTTCCCCCGTGGGTTCCAGGTCAGGGCCCGTGTGTGCTGGTGTGGTTCCCTGTGCCAGGGTGGCCTCCAGCTGTTGCGAGGTCGGCACCTCTTCCTAGGTTCCAGGTCAGGGCCTGGCGTGTGGTGCTAGGATGCTTCCTAGGCTACCATGCAGACATCAGAACTATCAGAGGATCTGCAAATTTCAGAGGACTAAGATTTTCTGACAGACGATTGGCTTCTACTGTCAGAGATAAGCATTCTAAAGTGATTTCTCACTCCAATAATAAACCTTTTGGGTCATGTTGGGAACTGATTTCAGTGTTGTCCCACTACAGTACAGTCTGGGACCTTGGGGGCCTTTGTATCTTCATTCTTGGGTTCCAGAGGATTGGGCTTCATTCTATTCCGATGCCTGGCTACTACACATCGGATACAACTCCGTCCTCCTCATTCCCGTGGGCTGCCAACTTCATCACGTTGAAGATTCGGCTGCACACAACTTAGGCTTAGCTTGAAAGCACACGCATCTAAAGCCTGCAGAAGATCGAAAAGATGGGGTGGGGTCAAATCCTCCCTCAAAGAACAGAAGGGCGTGAGGGAAGGGAAGGGGTGGAGGGGAGGTGTCCCCAGAATAGATTGAAGGAGGCAGGGGAGTGAGAGGGAGGTGTAGGAGGGTCGTTCACGTTGACTTTAAGCTTCCGTGATGATGGTCTTGGTATTGCCGCTGTCATAATCGTACAGTCGGCCTCGGCTTCTGCAACACACGCATGAACACATAAACATAATGTCATGTACGCACGCGGATACACGCGTGCACACACTATGTAGATACACAAAGGCACACTCACACGGAGGCTACACACGCGCATGCATGCACAAAAATAGATGCACTCACACAGAGAAACACATATGTACAAACACTTGCATATTCAGTGGCCTATCAAATCTCCCTCTCTCTCCCTCTCTCTCTCTCTCTCTCTCTCTCTCTCTCTCTCTCTCTCTCTCTCTCTCTCTTTCTCTCTCTCTCTCTCTCTTGGTATGTTTTCCATGCATTTAACGAAAGGAAGAAAATGCTAAGGTCTATTTATAATGTTTAAGAGTATGTCTATGCCAAATTAGGATGCATAATTGCATAATTTAATGTTTTTGCATTTTTAACAATTCCTTCCTTCAGGGTAATATACAGCATGGCGTATTTATTAAGGCGATGAACGAGCAATGTGCGTATGACTACATACATAGTTTATTATGATCTCCCATCTACTGTATAATGATTGTTTTCAAGTGATGTATATGTGATGCTTACAGGCTTTGTTTCCTGTTCTGTTCTTTTTGTTTCTGCTTATTTATCTTTTGTTTTGTTTGTTCAATAGTTTGATGTCCCCTTTCACCCCCACCTTCCCATTGTATTGTGGCCCAAGGCCGATGTACATTTAAATATTTCTCAGTTCTGAGTTCTCTCTCTCTCTCACGCACACGCATGCACGCACGCGCGCACGCACGCACGCACGCACACACACACACACACACACACACACACACACACACACACACACACACACACACACACACACACACACACACACACATATATATATAAACACACTCATACAAACTCGCGCACACGCACTCACAGAATTGACAAGGTATGCACAGTAAGCCTACTGAGAAACATGTCGGCATGTCACTGTGTCAGTAGTCATGCAATTTGCAGACTAACTTCTACTAGTAGGGGCCTATATCTTCTTTTCTTTATCACTTATTTCTGTCATCATGTGAAAATCGGTGTTTGTCTTCCAGCGTTTCATCGTTGTATTAGGTGAGGTTACGTACATTATAGTCACAGAGGCGTCTCTGTGAAATTCGGGTTGCTCCCACCTGGAGAGCGCGTCGCGGCCAGAGGCGCGCCACCCAATGGTTTTTTTTTTGCATGCCATTTTTGTGTGACTGATGAGGAAGGAAGGGGTGGTGGTAAATTTTGACCAAATGACAACGTTTTCGTTGCCACTGGGTTTAACGTGTGCTAAAATGCATGAGCATACGGGACCTCGGTTTATCGTCACATCCGAAAGACTCCACGTTCAGACAGAAAGGCCTAGTGCAAAGTGAGAGGAAAAATCCCCTGTACCCAGGTTCGAACTCGGGTTTACTTGAACACGAAGCGAACGCGCTACCACTGTGCCACTCTACACTGAGTATTGGAAATGAAAATACAATGACATAAAAAAACAAAGTAATATAAAAGTCTTTCAAAGACACCACCACTTCCATGCACGCCCACATGCGGGATAAAGCCACACATAAGAAAAGCTTCCACAACACACACGGATAACAACGGGCATGCGAACGGTTAGATCATGCTTATTGAAAATTGTCGCTTATGTTTTATGATAATCTTGTGATAATGAGAGACTTAGTGCGATTTTTCTCACGCCAGAGGGCATGACGCTCGTGTGGGGCTAATCCTCTCTATATTATTAGTTGGGGATAAAGAAAGAGAGAGAGACAGTGAGTGGTCCTACCATCACCCTCTCTCTCACTACGCCCAAGTAAGAAAATCGCGTGATAAGCCCCTAGTGCATTGACTGCCCTCTGGCGTGAAAAATATCGCCATAGGAAATTGTTGTCATAATAACAAAATAGTTACTATCTTCGACACCTATGTATTTAACCATTTGTCTGTTATACTCGTTCGATCTCCATGATTTAAAATATTTGGGAAAAATCTCGTACCTATTGTCGATTCATTTTTGCTCACTTACCCATCTGCATGAATTCATCCATCCATCTATCTTGTCATGTTTGTTCGTTCTCTTCTCTCCGACATGAATCGCAATATAGGCCTAGCCTAGGTATGAATCGCGCATACACTACTCAACACTCACTACGAATCTCAACATCAATGGGGAAATAATTCACCAGTAAACGATTTACATTTGAAAGGTTAACTGGTTTACAGCCTTTTAGTTTTCGTAATTTTGTAAATGCCCAGAAACAAATAGCCGATTTTCTTACTAGCAAAAAATATCTTCGGAATATAGTTTTCTGCATTCCACTTTTTGAGAACCATAGAGCTGTGACTGTTAAAATGACAGTGCATGCGAAAACCAGGCATTGTGGATTTTTGTTTGTGGCTCAAGCCACAAACCTATAACTCACTTTATCGGTCGGTCGGTCTGTCGGTCTGTCTGTCTGTCGGTCGGTCCAAAATTGTCGCACATTTTGACAAAATTGTCGCACTTCAAATTGAGGCTACACTTCAAATTGAGGCCGCTCTTTAAAATGATGTATTTTAAAAGCGTACAAAATAATAAACATACGTAATACAGACACTACAACAGACACGACGAGTATGCGGTGCTTCTTTTGATGAGTATAAGTAGGATACATAGTTTTAAATGTTTTCCAAAAGCTATAAAAAGTTAGGAAATGGTGCAGAGATAACATTCTGGTTTACAGATTAAAATTATTGAAAAGTCAGGGGAGGTGACTCATGATTGGAGTGGTAAAAATAGACCGCGTGCCACAAACTATTGCGATTTCGCGCTTGTTTTCCAATAAACTTAGATTTTGGATTTGTGAAGTTAATATTACTACGTACAAAAAGACCCAACAAACTTTGAATACTGATCTTTGTTAGTTTTGATTTTACAGACATAATGAAGGTTGACATTCCACATACTTACATTTACAAAACTCTGACACGATAGAGATACCTTTAGCTTTCTGTTTCGATTTAATTGGTTTACAATGATTACAATACATCCAGTTTCTAACTTTATAGTTTGAATATAAGTAATAAACAAAATCAGATGATTAGCATGCTTGCATCAAACGTTTTGACATCTTTTTAGGACGCGGATAGGCTCATGCTGTTGGACTTATAGAGGGGGTTTTCACGCACAGTTAGCATCTAATCTACCGTTAGGCGTTAAAACAACAGCAACGAAAACAAGAGCTTACTTCTTGCTTCTCAGGGGGTCCATTTCATCTGCACACAGAAGAAAGGAACAAAATTGTACATTACCAAATGTAGTGAGTAAAAAGATCTAGTTATGTTTGTGGTTTTACTGATTAGGCCTACTTGTTTTGTAGTTCGTCAAACGCCCACATTTTTCATCGTTTAATTTATGAGATCGTTCGTGAGACCTACATTTTCTTTTGTTGTTGTTACTGTATCCCTTATTTCAAACCTTTTGGTTTCAAAATTATTCTAATTTTCAATCAATGTTGTTGTTTTTGACTCTGGGTGATCTTTGAATCTTGGTTGCACTGTCTTATGTTGTTGTATGTAGCCTGTGTTTATCATGTATTCAAGTTAGACATTGGCCTATTTCTCTTGATATAACATTGGCCTATCTCACTGTCACTCCTCTTACTTTCTTTTTATGTGTTTGTACATTTTTGTTGTCATTTTTGTTTAGGATACTTACTTTTCAAACTCACAGTTAGATATTTTGGAGTTGTTATTTACCTGTACCTTTGCAGGTTGCTAATC
>CM065689.1:44754007-44756507 GCA_017654935.2 Phymorhynchus buccinoides | reverse complement strand
TACTGTCCTACCTGACATGAAGTTGTAGATGAGGGAGGGGGGGGAGGGGGGTGATGCACTGTCCTACCTGACATGAAGTTGTAGATGAGGGAGGGGGGGGGGGGGGGTGATGCACTGTCCTATCTGACATGAAGTTGTAGATGAGGAAGGGGGGTGGGGTGATGCACTGTCCTATCTGAGGGGAGGGGGGGGGGGGGTGATGCACTGTCCTACCTGACATGAAGTTGTAGATGAGGGAAAGGGGGGGTGGGGTGATGCACTGTCCTACCTGAAGGGGAGTGGGGGGGTGATGCACTGTCCTACCTGACATGAAGTTGTAGATGAGGGAGGGGGGTGGGGTGATGCACTGTCCTACCTGAAGGGGAGTTTCTGTCCTACCTGACATGAAGTTGTCTTAATGCACTGTCCTACCTGACATGAAACGTGAGGGAGGGGGGACGGGGGGTGATGATGAACTATTGCAGTTGTGCGGGGGGTGATGCACTGTCCTACCTGACATGAAGTTGTAGATGAGGAGGGGGGAAGGGGGGTGGCACTGTCCTACCTGACATGAAGTTGTAGATGAGGGAGGGGGGGCGGGGGGTGATGCACTGTCCTACCTGACATGAAGTTGTAGATGAGGGAGGGGGGACGGGGGTGATGCACTGTCCTACCTGCATGAAGTTGTAGATGAGGGAGGGGGGAGGGGGGTGATGCACTGTCCTACCTGACATGAAGTTGTAGATGATGGAGGGGGGGGGGGGGTGATGCACTGTCCTACCTGACATGAAGTTTGGTAGATGCACTGTCCTACCTAACATGAAGTTGTAGATCGATGCACTGTCCTATCATCAGTGAAGTTGTAGATGAGGGGGGGGGGGGGGGGTTGTGCACTTGGAGGGGGGGGGGGGTGATGCCTGTCCTCTGACATGAAGTTGTAGATACGGGGGGTTCTGTCTCCTCCTCTTCTAGATGAGGGGGGGGGGGGGGGGGGTGATGCACTGTCACCTGACATGAAGTCATAGATGCCAGGGGGGGGGGGGGGGGTGATGCACTGTCCTACCTAACATGAAGTTGTAGATGAGGGAGGGGGGGGGGGGTAGATGCACTGTCCTACCTGACATGAAGTTGTAGATGAGGGAGGGGGGGGGGGGGGTGATGCACTGTCCTACCTGACATGAGTTGTAGATGAGGGAGGGGGGACGGGGGGGGGTGATGCACTGTCCTACCTGACATGAAGTTGTAGATGAGGGAGGGGGGCGGGGGGGTGATGCACTGTCCTACCTGACATGAAGTTGTAGCATGACCACTTGCACTGTCCCTGACGTAGGGGCGGGGGGTGTATGCACTGCGACCGGGGGGTGATGCACTGTCCTACCTGACATGAAGCCTGAGGGGAGGGGGGGGGGGTGATGCACTGTCCTATCTGACATCAGTTGTAGATGAGGAGGGGGGGTGGGGTGATGCGAGGGGGGTGATGCACTGTCCTACCTGACATGAAGTTGTAGATGATGGAGGGGGGGACAATGCACTGTCCTACCTAACATGAAGTTGTAGATGAGGGAGGGGGGGGGGGGGTGATGCACTGTCCTACCTGACATGAAGTTGTAGATGGTGATGCACTGTCCTACCTGACATGAAGTTGTAGATGAGGGGGGGGGGGGGTGATGCACTGTCCTACCTAACATGAAGTTGTAGATGAGGGAACGGGGGGTGATGCACTGTCCTATCTGACATGAGTTGTAGATGGGGAGGGGGGGGGGGATGCACTGTCCTACCTAACATGAAGTTGTAGATGAGGGGGGGGGGGGGGGTGATGCACTGTCCTACCTGACATGAAGTTGTAGATGAGGGAGGGGGGTGGGGTGGGACCTGAAGGGGAGGGGGGGTGATGCACTGTCCTACCTGACATGAAGTTGTAGATGAGGGAGGGGGGGGGGGGTGATGCACTGTCCTATCTGACATGAAGTTGTAGATGAGGGAGGGGGGGGGGTGATGCACTGTCCTACCTGAAGGGGAGGGGGGTGATGCACTGTCCTACCTGACATGAAGTTGTAGATGAGGGGGGGGGGGGGTAGATGCACTGTCCTACTTGACATGAAGTTGTAGATGAGGGGGAGGGGGGGGGTGATGCACTGTCCTACCTGACATGAAGTTGTAGATGAGGGAAGGGGGGTGGGGGTGATGTACTGTCCTACTTGACATGAAGTTGTAGATGAGGGGGGGGGGGGGTAAATGCACTGTCGTACCTGACATGAAGTTGTAGATGAGCGGGTTGATGCAGCTGTTGATGAGCAGGAGGAGATGGGCGCCCAGCGTGATGCCGGACACCAGCTCTGCGTTCATGAACATCACTGCCTCTGGCACCACCAACCTGGGGACCAGAACACACACACACAGAATAATGAACATCACTGCCTCTGGCACCAGCAGCCTGGGGACCAGAACACACACAGAGAATAATGAACATCACTGCCTCTGGCACACACCAGCCTGGGGACCAGATCACACACACAGAGAA
>CM065689.1:44739007-44741507 GCA_017654935.2 Phymorhynchus buccinoides | reverse complement strand
GGAAGAAGAAGAAGAAGAAGAAGAAGAAGAAGAAGAAGAAGAAGAAGAAGAAGAAGAAGAAGAAGAAGAAAGAAGAAGAAGAAGAAGAAGAAGAAGAAGAAGAAGAAGAAGAAGAAGAAGAAGAAGAAGAAGAAGAAGAAGAAGAAGAAGAAGAAGAAGAAGAAGAAGAAGAAGAAGAAGAAGAAGAAGAAAGAAGAAGAAGAAGAAGAAGAGAAGAAGAAGAAAGAAGAAGAAGAAGAAGAAGAAGAAGAAGAAGAAGAAGAAGAAGAAGAAGAAGTGTCTGTTAGAATATCGTAGAACATTCTGCCCAAATTCATTTATTATTTCATCATCATGAAAATAAAATGCGCTGCCCAAATCCATTATGATATTATCGATAAGACTGATATGCTATGCACAGCAATTGGCGATGGGAAGATTTGTTGTTGTTTTAACCTTTTCACCGCCAGCCATCTTTGAGCCAAAAATGTCCATTAAACTTCCTTGGCTACAGAAAAGATTTCATCTGCAATATTGTGGGATTTCTTTGTGACGCATTTGGAATAGGGTCAATTCTTATTGCTCAAATTTAGGAACACAATATCATTCAATAATAGACCCTGATTTCAAGGGTTTTAGGGGAAGACGGGGTAAAAAGCGCATGGGCGGGTAAGAAGCCCACCCCAATTATCTCATGAAATGATGCAAATTTCAGTCTCAATTTGCCCATGAGACGAGCGTTAATGTCTAGCATTCGTCTCATGGGCAAATTTGACTGACATTTTCTTTATTTCATGAGATAATTGGGGTGGGCTTCTTACCCGCCCATGCGCTTTTTACCCCGTCTTCCCCTAATGACATGGGTGTTACATCATTGTGGTGCAAAAATGCGACACAGGCGGTGAAAGGGTTAAAGAGTCGTTCACACGAGGCAGAGAGTAAGCCAACCAAACAAACAGACAAGCACCGTTTCTAAGATTCTCATTCTAAACCATCTCTAGGGGAAGACGGGGTAAAAAGCGCATGGGCGGGTAAGAAGCCCACCCCAATTATCTCATGAAATAAAGAAAATTTCAGTCAAATTTGCCCATGAGACGAATGCTAGACATTAACGCTCGTCTCATGGGCAAAATGAGACTGAAATTTGCTTCATTTCATGAGATAGTTGGGGTGGGCTTCTTACCCGCCCATGCGCTTTTTACCCCGTCTTCCCCTATTCATATGACACTCGCGAAGGGAAACAAAACCAGAGCGTTTCTCTAAATTGTTTGTTTTATTCAATAGTAAACTTGCTGGGAGGAGAGGGTCAGGATAAGGGTGTTATTCATGAATATTTGTTTTATATATCAGATCACCTCAGTGCACAGGCAAATGCTGTCCGGTTTTTTTTCAACTCGATACATGAATAAACAATCATATAAACCAAGGAAGAAAGCTAGAAACAAACAAAAAAAGCGGATCGCCGAGCGGCAGATAAGTTCCCGAGCGGGTGAACTTGGGTACATAACAGCAGCATGACGCATCTGTGCTCCAGTGACAAGAAACTGAGCAATTGCCAAACAAACTGTAACCATTGTGACCTTGACTTGACCTTTCGTGCACTAAATATTCGGAATGACCATTAGCCAACGCACAGATTTGAACATTGTAAGTCCAATGATGTGAAAGATATGGCCACGAGAAGAAATTAAAGTTTTCAAGGTCAAATTTTTAGGTCAAGGTCAGCACGGTTATTATTTTTGTATGAGGCCTTTTGTGTACTGTAATGCACTGCCACAGTACATTTGAAGCGATTCCATGCAACAGTTCTTGAGATACAGCTTTAGGTTTCGAACCCCATGATTCGCACGCACGCATGAGCACGCAGTACAATTCGTGATTACATTATTATAGCCCTTCCCTCCGAAAACGTTGTGGGGAAAAAACCCGCATTGAAATACGTGCAAACGTTCGCGAGATATTAGCGATTAAGTGTTTTGGGATTCGAACTCCTTAATCAGCATTACTTTGATCATAAAATAAAACTAAAGCAATCAGTCGATAGATAATATCCTCTAAGACTTCTACACTACAAAATGATTGAAATAGATTTAATGCTTTTCAAGAAAACGCGGCCGGACGAATGCACGCACGGACGGACGGACGGACGGACGGACGCACACATGTACTGACGGACGGATGAAACAAAAACAATACTGCGCTGGACTTTCTGTCCGGTCACAATGCCACATTGAGCAAAATTGTTTTTTGTCAATCTGCCGGTAATGTATTGTTTTTGACAATTGTTTATAAACGCGCACTGTGCACCGTGTCAAAACAAACACGGGCTTAAGCTATCACTACGGCAAATTGTAGGGTTGAAACAAGTGCAGCCCCAATAATAGTATAGGGAAGAAAAAGAAATTATTGTATGATAGAAAGAAAAAATATCAGGGTTATCAAGTGCTCGACTTTCCCACACTTTGTTCTTTCCCGTTCCTTTCTGCCTCATTTGAGTCCCTAAACGAAAACTACTCACTAT
>CM065689.1:44721507-44724007 GCA_017654935.2 Phymorhynchus buccinoides | reverse complement strand
GACCTACACGCAAACTAAGTCATCAACTTCTTGTACACTAAACGTCAGATACACAATAATTATCTTCAACAAACAAAAGATTGGACGTGAAGATACAAGTAAGATAATCTGAGCTGACATAAGCCATCCTGCTATAAGATACAAACTTTTAAAAGTTTCTGTGGTACACCTTTATTTGTATCCAGTTGAAGCATAGTATCTTGCAAGCCATCAGTAGATTATGGTGACATGTCCATAACAAAGCCTTTTCCTGAACTTCCGAGGCTCTAGGGCCTAGTGCGTGTCAAACTCGGAGCAGCCTTGAACGGGGTTTGCATGCACCATAGTCCCCCCCCTACCAACACCCCCACCCCCCACTCTAAGGCCTTGAAGGTAGAGTCTACTCTTAGCTAAAAGTCCGAAGAGACACAACTCTTCATAGGATTCTACCAGCGTTTGTGTTATTGAATTTGACGGTTGCTGTTCGCCGTCAGACTTTCTCTCCCAAGCCGTTTTAGAGGGGTGGGGTGGGTGTGGAGTGGTGGGGGGGTGAGAGGAGAGGGGTGGGGGTGGGGCTCTAGGATATGCAAACAAAAGTATGTCAACTTCCTTTTCTTTGAGGACGTGTCGCAATAGTATTGCAGAGACTGTCGTTGTCTATTCAACTTCCACAGACGTGTCGAGTCTAAGGCAGCATTCCAAACTTTTTGGTTTGTTTCCTTGTGGTTTACTGACATTTTAATCTAAACATTTTCAGCCTATGTGCAACATTCTCCAAAACTTTTGGGGGGAAAAGGGTTACGCTTGCATACATGGATTAAAAATATTGCAAGCGCTTGCAGGGACTCTGAGAATCTTAGGTAACAAGGCCTTGTGTCGTAGATGTTAGGGGCGGGGGGGGGGGGGGGGAGCGGGGGGGGGGGGGGCTCGAGGGGGGGGGGGGGGGGGGGAGGGGGGGAGGCATGTTCCTAGAAAAGGTGATGAAGTTTTTGAATCCAATGGACATGAAGCTGTCAGCCGCGAGCCAATGAAGTTTGACGTGTTTTGAAAGAAAAGTTTTCATTGGGCCCCCTGAGGGCTGTACAATACGATATCTGTGTGTCTGTGTGTTTGCTTCTGAGTTGGCAGTCTGTCTGTCTGTCTGTCTGCTTCTCTTCTGAGTAAGATGTAGGCTATGTCCGTCTGTTTGTCTGTACGTCTGCTTCTCTTCTTACGTGTACGATACTTCAAGATAATGTTTATGTCTGAATCTCTGCTTCTCTTCTTAGTGTACGATACTTCAAGATAATGTTTATGTTTGTATCTCTGCTTCTCTTCTTAGTGTACGATACTTCAAGATAATGTTTATGTCTGTACGTCTGCTTCTCTTCTTACGTGTACGATACTTCACGATAATGTTTATGTTTGTACGTCTGCTTCTCTTCTTACGTGTACGATACTTCAAGATAATGTTTATGTTTGTACGTCTGCTTCTCTTCTTAGTGTACGATACTTCAAGATAATGTTTATGTCTGTACGTCTGCTTCTCTTCTTACGTGTACGATACTTCAAGATAATGTTTATGTTTGTATCTCTGCTTCTCTTCTTAGTGTACGATACTTCAAGATAATGTTTATGTCTCTATCTCTGCTTGTCTTCTTAGTGTACGATACTTCAAGATAATGTTTATGTCTGTATCTCTGCTTGTCGTCTTAGTGTACGATACTGCAAGATAATGTTTATGTCTGTATCTCTGCTTGTCGTCTTAGTGTACGATACTGCAAGATAATGTTTATGTCTGTATCTCCGCTTGTCTTCTTAGTGTACGATACTTCAAGATAATGTTTATGTCTCTATCTCTGCTTGTCTTCTTAGTGTACGATACTGCAAGATAATGTTTATGTCTGTACGTCTGCTTCTCTTCTTACGTGTACGATACTGCAAGATAATGTTTATGTCTGTATCTCTGCTTCTCTTCTTAGTGTACGATACTTCAAGATAATGCTTCTGTCTGTCTGTCTGTTTCTCTTCTGAGTACGATATCTGTTCCTCTGTCTGTTCCTTTTCTATGCCTGCAAAGCTTTCATGATATTAATGTCTACCTTCATGCCTGCTTCTCTTTTGAGAAAGCTATTGTTGTCTGTCTGTTAATCTGCCTGTTTCACTGAGTGTACAATGTTTCAAGGTATTTGTTTGGCTGCCTGAATACTTGTCTTTGGAGAAGGCTGTTTGTCTGTCAGTCTGTTTGTCTGTCTCTGTTCCCTTTCTTAGCATTCCATCCTTCAACATACATGTATCTGTCTTCCCTGACATCTGCTTTTCGTCTTTCTGTCGATCTGTTTTCGAGTTCCCTTTCTGTACACTGTTTGTCTGAGAGCCTGTCTGTTCCTCTTCTGGACAATCTGTCTGTCTGCCTGTCTGTCTATGTATCATTATTTGTCTGTGCGCGCGCGCGCGCGCGCGCGCGCGCGCGCGCGTGTGTGTGTGTGTGTGTGTGTGTGTGTGTGTGTGTGTGTGTGTGTGTGTGTGTGTGTGTGTGTGT
>CM065689.1:44706507-44714007 GCA_017654935.2 Phymorhynchus buccinoides | reverse complement strand
GATTGACAGTCGGGAGTACGCTGGTTGTACGCCGATGTCATGACATCTGGGTATTTCAAATATATCAATAATGCCTTAATTTCTTCTTACCATAGAACGTAATTGCTCGTAAACCACGTAGTGGTCTTCGTGTGCGTGCGTGCGTGTGTGTGTGTGTGTGTGTGTGTGTGTGTGTGTGTGTGTGTGTGCGTGTGTGCGTGCGTGCGTGCGTGTGTGTGTGTGTGTGGGTGTGTTTGTGTGTGGGGTGTGTGTGTGTGAGCGTGCGTTTGTGAGGAGGTGGTGTAACTGAGTGGAAGGAGAATGTGCGTCCTCATTGATATATCAAAATCTTCTCACATTATTATTATCCTTTTTATACCTCTCTTTCTGTTATGTCTCCATCTCTCTCCGCTTGTTTGTCTGTAGATCTCTGTCTATCTGACTGTATGTTTGTTTGCATGTATCTCTCTCTCTCTCTTTCCTTCTTTATATCTCAGGCTCCTCTCTCTCTCTCTCTCTCTCTCTCTCTCTCTCTCTCTCTCTCTCTCTCTCTCTCTCTCTCTCTCTCTCTCTCTCTCTCTCTCTCTCTCTCTCTCTCTCTCTCTCTCTCTCTCTCTCTCTCTCTCTCTCTCTCTCTCTCTCTCCTCTCTCTCTCTCTCTCTCTCTCTCTCTCTCTCTCTCTCTCTCTCTCTCTCTCTCTCTCTCTCTCTCTCTCTCTCTCTCTCTCTCTCTCTCTCTCTCTCTCTCTCTCTCTCTCTCTCTCTCTCCTCTCTCTCTCTCTCTCTCTCTCTCTCTCTCTCTCTCTCTCTCTCTCGTCCGGATTGGGTTTATTTTTGGCTTTGCTCCAGTCATTTCTTCTTCTTTTTTATATTATGATCATTGGATTTTCACCGGCACCCCTTCCCCTTTGTCTCCCTTTTTGATACGGGCAGATGGCCTAATCATTAAAACGTTTTTGAGTTTGAGTTGAGTTGAGTGTCTCTTTCTCTCTCTTTCTCAGACTCTTCCCCCTCTCTCTGTTATGACTTTGCCAAACTCAAAGCACCACTCTTACCGGGGTGCCAAAACGTAGTATCGCTTATTTGCGATCGATCTTCTTTTTGAAGCGCATGGCCTTCCATAGCTATGCTGAAGGATGATGTACGTGGCAGGCCAATTACTGGACCGTGTGTCATCAGGAATGTACACTGGCCATGCCTGTCCAGACTGAACAGATTTGCGGTCAGATACTGATTGACCGGTATGGGTGTAGAGTTGCAGAAACAGTACCCATATTAACTTTTCCCCCATCTCTCTCCCTTTCTACCCCCCTCTCTCTGCCATCTCCTTCTCTCCTTTAGAGACACACTGACCCACCAGGATTAATCCCCTTGGTTTGCTTCTGGGTAGCTGTGACCCACATACAAATGCCCCCAACTTCAAATTGAGGCTGCCCTTTAAAATGATGTTTCGTTTTTAATTTGTGGGAATTTGTATGGGAGTCAAACCTGGTCAAAACAAGATTTCTTACCAGGTATATGAGGGAAAACACGTGAAACCCGTGATTTGGACACGTGACCAGGTGGGTCTTTAAACTCTTTTTTTTACCGCAGATCTTCAGGCCAGGTCCTGCAATGTCTCTGAACGAAGGCAATACTATGCGCACGCAAGAGGAGCTTCTGTTTGAACGTACCCAGTATTATGAGAAACTTGCGTGACTTTCTGTCGTGACGACCAGGAGAGCCAATGAGAAAAATAAACCTCTTTCGCTTGTTACGCTATGATTGGGACATGGGGGGTACGTTTCTTGGTTTCGGAATGATGGCGAAAGCAGGAAGGTAAGAATAACAAATGCTGGTTTCTGTGTTTACACCTTGCTTTTTATTCTGGTTTCATAACTAGGAAATGATAGTGGAAGGCTCCGATCTTTTTTCTGGTATCCGATCAGTTAACGATATACAATGTTCAAGTTATCATGAAACACATTGCGAAAACTAATAGCTTGTATTTAAAAAGAATGATATAAACATAACATGCGGATTATCCTATTTATATCTTGTCAGTCTTTTGCTTTAAATAAAAGCAAATACCTTCCACTTATCGGCCATAATAATTCTGATCGCTTCTCGGCCTTTTGGCTAAGACAGTGATTCAGGAACATAAATTGTTGTTTATACCCTGATTGGTTTGTTCAGCCCGTCGTACATGGCGAAAGCCGATACGCGACGCTAAACTGAACTTCCATAATCGGCCAAGACTGACTGATTCTTGAAAGACAACTCCTTCCGTCTTTTCTCGTCTTGAACAGAGTTACGTAACTTACTTGATCAGGTCAATCAAAGGGACATAACAAGAGCGCTTGGCCTCACTTCTCTACTAGAGAAAACAGTTGACTTCCGTGTCTTATCATGGAAGGTCTTTGATAAAAGCTATTAGTTTTCGCAATAAGTTCCAAACTAAGTGAACGGACCATCTGCAGATAGTGCAGTTTGACTCTAAACCACCGAGGGCTTTGCAAAGAACTCTGTAAAAATGTAGGTAACAAATTCAATTGTATTTACAGCCATTAAACAATGGGTGTGTTTACTATAACAATATAATATATGCGTTTATGTAACCGAAATTTATACTAACTTGTGGAGGTGCCATAGCCGATGACTGATTCTTGAAAGACAACTCCTTCCGTCTTTTCTCGTCTTGAACAGAGTTACGTAACTTACTTGATCAGGTCAATCAAAGGGACATAACAAGAGCGCTTGGCCTCACTTCTCTACTAGAGAAAACAGTTGACTTCCGTGTCTTATCATGGAAGGTCTTTGATAAAAGCTATTAGTTTTCGCAATAAGTTCCAAACTAAGTGAACGGACCATCTGCAGATAGTGCAGTTTGACTCTAAACCACCGAGGGCTTTGCAAAGAACTCTGTAAAAATGTAGGTAACAAATTCAATTGTATTTACAGCCATTAAACAATGGGTGTGTTTACTATAACAATATAATATATGCGTTTATGTAACCGAAATTTATACTAACTTGTGGAGGTGCCATAGCCGATGAGGTTTAACCGAGGCGTGGTCACCGCTACAGCTATATGTATTAATACAAAATCGGGACTTTACTGGTTTCGTACTGCCTCCGGGCATTGCCTCCAGTATTGTTCCCAACATATTTGTATTTACAAATGTCCCATATGTGTCTGATTCAGACCAAGAGGACGTAAAACTCCATTTTCGTCGTCGTCGTTATGTAACCGAAAAATATCTTATTTTTAATTTTTAATAAAACAACCAAAACAAACGTGGACAGCAGAACGCTCCCGTTAGGAACTAGAGTAAACTAAGGTGCTCACAAAGCGACTTACTATAGATCTCTCATGGTTTATTCAGTAATATTCTTTTTCTTCTTTTTTCTTCTTCTGCGTTCCCAGGCCATATGGCCATAAATGGGTACGTATGTGTCCGTGTTCAGTTTTCACTGGTCTCCCCGCTGCGTACAGCCGACGCATTCCGATTTCGGAGGAGCTCAAAGGAGAACAATTATTTGGAAGATGTTTGTGGGGGGAAAATGCAGGAGAATGGGCCAATAAGTCAGAAAGACAGTAGACGATGGGAAAGCAAAGGGAATAGACAGAGTCAAAGAGAGTGGCAGATTAGAGGAAGTTACAAGCACAGAATTTCCAGAAGGTGGGGGAACTATTTTTACGAAAGACTCCCCGGTATCCCCACGGGGAGAGACTCGTGGAGGGTCGGGGTCGTCCAGCTCCCCGTATGGAGGTACGAGGCATCCACCAACTGCCCCAATTCAGTAATCAAAATCGAAAGGAAAGACTCACGAGAAACAATGCTCAACAAGCAGAACAATACTGAAACAAAACAATACAACAAAACTATACTGAACAGAGACGGCCCTGTGGTTCTCTTGCTGGTGCTTAAGTACGTTTTCGCATTAACAGTTGTGACCCAGCACCACGAAAGGGACATTAAGTGTCAAACTGACCATACTGAGAAAATATATACATTTGACAACTTCATACAATTCTCTTTCTAATGATACAAGAACCACTCTTGTACCTTTTTTTTTCCATTCCAGAGTTATGAGCATTTAAAGTTAGTAGGGTGAGCGTCGGCCATTTGGGGAAAACACAGCCTAAAGTCTAGCCTAGCTGAAGGAAATGCTTAGACCTACTCGTTTTAACCCTTTCACCACCAGCCATATTTCAGCCCAAAAATGTCCATTAAATGTACCTGGGTAGAGAATAAAATCCATCAGCAGTATTGTGGATTCTTCTGTGACATTTATATAAAATAAGGTCTATCCTTATTTCCCAAAACTAAGACAACAGGGTCTTTGGATAATAGACCCCAATTTGATGCCGTTTAGTGACATAGGTGTTAAATCACTGTGGTGCTAAAATGCGACTTTGGCGGTGAAAGGGTTAACACACTTATAAGACCATTTATAGACCATATTGAAGCTTGTCCTTTATCAATGTAAAAGACAAGAAATTAGAGAACACAAAAATACCCATAACTCAAAATTGACAAAGAATGCGATTTTTGACTTTACAAGCCTGTTGTGAGAAACGAAACTAGCCCAGCGACTGAATGTCCCTTTCGTGGTGCTGGGTCACATTTTCCTCCTTTAGCCGTAATGAAAACATGAGGAAATCTCAGAAATGAAATATCCTCTTTTGAGGATTGCGTAAAGGGAATCACCACGTTTAATAATTGTGCGGCACAGGAGAAACTGGGGAGCTATAATAGGGACGAGCGAAGTCCCTAAACAACTTTGCAGTCTGTCGTTATCATAAGACTAGAATTGTTGGAAAATTAAATGCGAAATGAAAACAACAAACAAACAGTGAAAGGGGCAAAACGGATGACTTTACACGCACGCATGTAGGCAGGCACGCGCACACGCACACGCACACGCACGCACACGCACGCACGCACACGCGCACGCACACACACACACACACACACACACACACACACACACACACACGCACGCACGCGCACACACACACATATTATACAGGCAAACAAAAAGAGAGAGAGACACAGACACAGACACACACACACAGACACACACACACACACACACACACACACACACACACACACACACACACACACACACACACACACACACACACACACACAAGAGGAAGGTTAATGGAAATGCTAAAAAAAAGCAAACAAACAAAATAAAACCCCAAAGGATAGCAAGTACGGCTTTAAGGAAAACCAGAACACAGCATTACAGGCACCAGACGATAACCGTCATTTTATCAAAACATCTGAACTCTCATAAAATTGATAGAGACACTCAAGCGTAGCAATCCCCCAGCCACAAATCCGTCATGAATGCACCTACATGTGTGTTTTAATCAGTGACGCGCTGCGCAGATCAGCAATGATCTAAGAGTCCCCTCCCTTTAGGAAATGACGTGCACTGCCAACATGGCTGACTGATTCATATCTTATGCGAACAATTTTTAAAAAAAATCAACACACACACAGAGATACAGACGATCACACATCACTCATGCATGCACGCAAGTGCGTGCGCGCGCACACACACAAACAAACACACACGCGCGCACGCACACACACAATTTGATTAAGCTTGGGATAGGGATTGGGGGATTGGGATCCATTCAACAAGCACACTTGAGAACAACTACCATGTGGGATTGACATAGAAATTGGCGATTAGTACGGAAGAGGGAGTTGCTACAGGAAGCACACATGTTGCTAAAGTGTGTCTGAACAACAACAAAACTTTGAAACTTTCATTAAATATTTAGGACAAAATTTAACGTGTGGATGGGTTCAAAAAGCAAGAAAGTACGGCAAACTAGAAAAAACAAAGTGTTCCCCAGAAAAAGGGCTTACAGTTATTTCACAGTTGAGTGAATAATAATTATTGGTAAGCCAGAACTTATATTTAGGTCAGTAGGGTAAAAGGGGGGGTAAGGGTGGGGGGGGGGGGGTAACATGCAGGAAAGAAGGTTGGGTGGGGAGTGCGTATGTGGGAGTGGGTGTGTGTGTATGTGTGGGGTTGATTGTTTTGGGGGGGGGGGGGGGGGGGGGGGGGGGGGGGGGGGGGGTAGTCTTTCGAAAGTTATCTAACACATCACTGATTTTACCTTGCTGGAGTAAGTGAAGTGAAAGTGTTCAAGTAATTAGTGGGATAAGTGAGAGAGAGAGAGAGAGAGAGAGAGAGAGAGAGAGAGAGAGAGAGAGAGAGAGAGAGAGAGAGAGAGAGAGAGAGAGACAGACAGAGAGACAGAGAGACAGAGAGAGGCAGAGAGACAGAGAGACGGAGAGAGAGAGATGCCCATGTACCATGGGACATGTGAAATCGTCCATGAATATTGGACTCAGGACAAAAGGGAAGAGTTATAAAGTAGTGACTGTGTGCGTAAGTCTGGAACACTCTCCATAAGAGTCTATGCCTAACTAGACGTTAAACCAACAAGAAAGGTAAAGCGCAAAGCAAGCATGCGTAAGTGGGCCCCGCAAGTAAACGTCTGCAAATAACGCAGAGCTTCCATATTGTTATTCTTTCTTTGCACAATATTTTCAAATGAAAATCCAATATGCAGATCTTAGATCAAGTTCTGTATCTGTGTATCTGCCTGCCTGTCTGTCTGCCTGTCTGTCTGTCTGTCTGTCTGTCTGTCTGTCTGTCTGTCTGTCTGTCTGTCTGTCTCTGTCTGTCTGTCTGTCTGTCTGTCTGTCTGTCTGTCTGTCTCTGTCTGTCTGTCTATTATCTCTGTTTGTCTGTCTCTGACTGTCTATTATGTTTGTCCGTCTGTCTCTGTCTCTGACTGTCTATTATGTCTGTCTGTCTGTCTGTCTCTGACTGTCTATTATGTCTGTCTGTCTCTGACTGTCTATTATGTTTGTCTGTCTGTCTCTGTCTCTGACTGTCTATTATGTCTGTCTGTCTGTCTCTGTCTCTGACTGTCTATTATGTTTGTCTGTCTCTGTCTCTGACTGTCTATTATGTCTGTCTGTCTCTGACTGTCTAGTATGTCTGTCTGTCTCTGTCTCTGACTATCTATTATGTTTGTCTGTCTCTGTCTGTCTCTGACTGTCTATTATGTCTGTCTGTCTGTCTCTGTCTCTGACTGTCTATTATGTCTGTCTGTCTGTCTCTGTCTCTGACTGTCTATTATGTCTGTCTGTCTGTCTCTGTCTGTCTCACACTGTCTATTATGTTTGTCTGTCTGTCTCTGTCTCTGACTGTCTATTATGTTTGTCTGTCTGTCTCTGTCTCTGACTGTCTATTATGTTTGTCTGTCTGTCTCTGTCTCTGACTGTCTATTATGTCTGTCTGTCTGTCTCTGTCTCTGACTGTCTATTATGTCTGTCTGTCTGTCTCTGTCTCTGACTGTCTATTATGTCTGTCTGTCTGTCTCTGTCTCTGACTGTCTATTATGTCTGTCTGTCTGTCTCTGTCTCTGACTGTCTATTATGTCTGTCTGTCTATGTCTGTCTCTGACTGTCTATTATGTCTGTCTGTCTGTCTCTGTC
>CM065689.1:44699007-44704007 GCA_017654935.2 Phymorhynchus buccinoides | reverse complement strand
TTGACTTGACTTGCCTTGACTTGACTTGTTTCTCTCTGTTGGACTTTGTTTCTCTCCGTTGAGGGTCTCTATGGACTTGTTTCTCTCCGTTGAGGGTCTCTATGGACCCTCCCAATACACGCACCATTCATTTTGCTTGATTGTCTGGACTACATGAGCTTGGCTATTCAAGTTGGCAGTCGCAGCATTTTGTTTGTTTCTTTCTTTCTTTCCCACCACAATCCTTTGTTTGTCTGCTTACTTTCTTTCCTCCAAAGAGAGCTAGACGTTCCTTTGATATCCAGTAATAGTCTTCTTCTTCGCCTCAGGCAGCCAACGTCATCAGGCTGAAGATTCTGCTGCAATTTGGGGGGGGGGGGGGGGGGGGTAGTAAGAAGACGAGAAATTAGAAAGCTGAGGAGATAGAAGTAGCTAATGGAAAGAAGTAAACATAGAATAAAACCTAGTGTGGATCTGTCTATTATTTTGTTATCTGTTTAAGTGCACAGGGCATCCCAATCGTCCCGCAAAACAAGGTGTCCCAGGGACTCCTTCACTTACAGTATAGAGGGTCCTAGAGTCGGGATAGAGGGTCCCAGTGGCATTGCAAAATAATGCTAAAACGAAATTTTCTAGTGCATTCCTGCACATTCTTTTAGAGGGTCCTTTAGAATGTTACTACTCCATAGACCCCCAAATGGGGGTCCCTGGGAGCCCTGAGTGCATAAGAAAAACATAATGGAATGTTGGCATACATGGAGATTTTATTATTTTACGATGGCGCACAGATTCCTTGTTAGTACACAGAAACCCGAATTGACTTATCTTGTCTAGTGTTTATAATTATCTGAAAGTTTGGCATTCAACACAG
Source organism: Phymorhynchus buccinoides (assembly GCA_017654935.2). Classification (NCBI taxonomy): domain Eukaryota; kingdom Metazoa; phylum Mollusca; class Gastropoda; order Neogastropoda; family Raphitomidae; genus Phymorhynchus; species Phymorhynchus buccinoides. The sequence continues at coordinate 44,703,157 of CM065689.1, read as the reverse complement.
GTCATTTGCAAAAGTCGGACATATAGAAGACAGAATTGTGCCTCTCTCTACTTGATTTAAAAACCAAATCAAACAAACAAATAAATAATTCAAAATTGTCGTTCATGTTGTGGATACTGGTAGAATACATAAATATATACATAAATGGATATTTTGGGGGTTGTGGGCAATTTCTGGCTTTTGCTGAGAAACATTCTGAGTGATTTATGTTGGTTTTTATCCCATGGCGCCTGTCAGTCTGTTGTCTGGATAAAAGCATATTTTTGTGTGTGCGAATTCTTGTTATTTCGTTTGTTGGTTCTTTATTTCATTTTATTTGTCTTTCATATCCCCGTGCTTGTCTTTTATCTCAGAGAGAGAGAGAGAGAGAGAGAGAGAGAGAGAGAGAGAGAGAGAGAGAGAGAGAGAGAGAGAGAGAGAGAGAGAGAGAGAGAGAGAGAGAGAGAGAGGGAGAGAGAGGAGAGAGAGAGAGAGAGAGAGAGAGAGCAGAGAGAGAGAGAGAGAGATTTGAGAGAGAGAGAGAGAGAGAGAAAGAGAAGTAGAGAGAGAGAGCAGAGGGGGAAGAGAGAGAGAGAGAGAGAGAGAGAGAGAGAGGGGAGGAGGAGAGAGAGAGAGGGGGAGAGAGAGAGGGAGAGAGAGCAGAGGGAGACATTAATAGAGAGGGAGTTAGGGAGTGTGTTATTAAATGTTATGAGTTAGCACGTGTGCACCATTGTAGTATTTTAGTACGCATAGTGCGTGCGTGTGTGCGTGCGTGCGTGTGTGTGTGTGTGTGTGTGTGTGTGTGTGTGTGTGTGTGTGTGTGTATGCGTGTGTGTGTGTGTGTGTGTGTGTGTGTGTCTGTGTGTGTGTGTGTGTGTGTGTGTATGTGTGTGTGTGTGTGTGTGTGTGTGTGTGTGTGTGTGTCTGTGTGTATGTGTGTATGTGTGTGCGTGCGTGTGCGTGCGTGTCCATGTGCATGTCTCTGTCTGTGTATGCGACCATGAGCGTGCGTTATTGCGTACGTGATCGTGGGTATGTGCTGTTTGCGAAGACTTGCACAGTAGCTAAAACCAGACTTGTCAAACTCCAATTTAAAAAACGTCTGTTGTCTCGTCTCCCTCAACCTCACCTACACCCCTCCCCTTTTTTTCTTTTTTTTTTAAAGCCACACTCCCATCACCACAAAACGTCTCCAACACTACACCCTTACCACCACCACCACCTCTCCTCTTTTTATTTGAACAACGTCAACTCAGACACTGATAGACGAATGACAGCTGCAACCTGTAATGGAATCCATCTGAAGTGCCACAAGTCATTTGGGGGCAGTATGTCTGATCTGAAGGTTTTTTTGTGTGGGTTTTTTCGTTTAATGTTTTCTTTAAAAAGTTGTGTTCTCTTCCCTCCCAAGACTCAAGCGGGGGTAGTGGAGAGGGGTGTGGGGTGGGGGTGGGGGTGGGGGTGGGGGGCTAGATCGATTGCATGGAAGACTGGGCATTATGACGGACCTGGTTTTATGTACAGAGCACATGGGGTTATACAAAAACAGAGAGGTCCAGCCGGGCCTAAGGATGGGAGGAGTTTGGAAGTGGGTTAAAGGGATGAAGGCCAGACAAAATATGTGACCCAGCACCACGAAAGGGACATTACGTCGCTGGGCTAGTTTTATCACAACAGGCTTGGAAAGTCAAAAATCTGATTTTTGGGTCAATTTTGAGTTATGGGTATTTTCGTGTTCTCCAACATCTTATCTTTCATATTTATAAAGGATAACATTTACTATGGTCTCTAAATGGTCTTAAAAGTGTTTTAAATCGAGTAGGTCAATGCACTTTCTTCAGCTAGGGTGGACTTTAGAGACTGTGTTTTCTCAATATGGCCGACGCTCACCCTACTAACTTTAAAATGCTCGTCACTCTCGAACGGAAAAAGATACAATAATGGTTCTCTTATCATTAGAAAGAAAATTGTCTGAAATTTTCAAATGTATAATTTTCCCAGAATGGTCAGTTTGACACTTGATGGCCCTTTCCTAGTGCTAGGTCACATATAGGGGCTATGATAAAGGAACATTTGTAATGTAACATGGTAAGAAACCATGAAAACAAATGAAGATTTAAGGTAGCCTACAGTAGGAAACATCGTGCACACAAACTATCAAAAATGAAAAGCGCACATTTAAGGGCCAGCCACACGTCCACTAAAATCGCACGATTGTACGATACGATTCGATTACATGATCTCGATGCGCCAATCATATTTGTTCTTGGAGACCACGTCGTGATCGAATCGTACCTTACAGCCGTGCGAGTTTAGTGGGCGTGTGACTGGCCCTTTAAACTGATGAGAGTAACCATTCTCGTTGAGTGACATTTTGCTTTTCACAATTTCATGATCGAATATCACTGGGCTGACCAAACATGTCCAGAGTTAGAAACCACTGACATAATTATTTTCACGGTCACAACATGAAATCATGAAACTTGGAATTTGATCCATTACATCATCATGGTTTAGAATCCTTGACCATTTGTGTGTGTGTGTGTGTGTGTGTGTGTGTGTGTGTGTGTGTGTGTGTGTGTGCTTTTTACCATTTGTTTGGCTGTCCCTTTTCCACACTCTCTCACATGTTTGCTTATAAAATCGATGGCTTGGAGTCAAAACGGACTATCTTTAGATAGTCCATTGACGTATTATTGAACATATTGTGAAAACTACTAACTTGTTTTAAAAAGACTGCAGAAATATAAAAAGCATAATCCCCATTTTACATTATTTACAGACTTTTTAAATACACGTTCTTAGTTTCTGCAATAACATCAATAATAAGTTCATGGACTATCTAAAGATGGTCCGTTTTGACTCTAAGCCATCGTAATATTAATAACTATTGAGATGTAGGCCCCTACATTTCCAGTGTACGTTTAGTATTAATGGACAAAGATGTCTGAGTTTCTGTCTGACCTAGTGCATATTCATACACCCGTTTAACGCATGTGTGTGCATATGAATGCATGTGTAAACGTGTATAGAGCATAGACACAATTTAGAAAAATAATATAACAGATATTAAGAAGAACGATAAAACCTAACACGCAGGCAAAACAACTCACTTAGAAACGGAGCTTTCGAAATATATAACAGATATAACCCCAAAAACCTAGTATCCATTTATATGTATCAGTATTAATTCAACTGCACCACATCGACAAAAATGGATATGTTTCACTTTTCCAAGTCTAGTACAATTCCTGCCTGGCTCTGTTGTACGCGTGTTTGATTGTTTGGTTATTTGATTTCCATTGCACAAGTAAAATAAGAAACACAATACAACTCTAATCCCATTTGGTCACTCTTAGCTTCCCAATCCCCTTCCCCCTTTATAAAATTGCCATACGGCCATGAATCTTTGAACAAATAGGACAATTTTGTTCAGTCTTAACCGTTTTGAATTCTAGAGGCTGGTAGCCTGAATAAGGATCCCTCTTGCTATAAACGTTTTAGACATAAGGCTTTTCTGTCGATTTAATTCTTGTTTGAAAACTTCAAAAGTATAAGTATGTTTGTTTGAAATAACTATGTTACGGGTGTGTCAATACAACTTTTCTGAAGTTATGATTTTGAAACGACTGCTGTCCTAAAGCAAATTAAAAAAGACAGGATCATTATTATTATTATTATATTCCAGATTTCATGTAGTTTGCTGACTTTGAGACGAAATGTCAAACTTCAGTCATCCCTTGAACGACAACTGCAATCCTGGTTGCAACAATGTTTTTACGGCGATCCACGCAACTGCTACTCAAAGTATTATCATGGGCAGAAAACACAGTGAACCCACACACTTAAAGGGACACTCTGATTGATGATGTTTTTTGTAAGAAACACGTCGAGATCACCAGGAAAACACTCTTTACAGAGATTGCAACACTCACTTTGCTCTGGTTTCCTAGAAATCAAGCCGTCAAATCGGTGATTCTTCCTCGTCGGAGGTGCTGGAAGTCAAATTCTTTCACTCAAAGAGAAGGCGTGTGCCGTCTCTTTTCTAATGGCCGCCAAATCGTTTGCACGAAGTTTTCGCAATGCAAGCCTTTTTATTTATGTTTGTTATTTTTTTCGCAGCAAAAGAAATAGCTCAATTGTTGTTTTACTGCACTACAAAAAAAGA
>CM065689.1:44671507-44674007 GCA_017654935.2 Phymorhynchus buccinoides | reverse complement strand
AGAGGTCCAGAGAGTATGAAACGGACCGATGAGAGATGAGATGTCGAGAGAGAGAAGGGCTGGAGAGAGGAAGAGGAAGGGAGACGGAGATGAGAGACGAGGGATGAGACGACTCGAAGGATGGAGAGAGCGCGAGAGAGGAGAGGAGATGAGGGCTTTGGGCGAGGGGAGGAGGAGACGAGGGAGAGGTAGAGAAGGGAGGAAGGAACGAGTTGGGTGAGAGAGAGAGAGTGAGGATCGGGATGAGACAGGGAGAGTAGAATGCGATGGGTTACGCCGAGGAGGTTGGTGGCAAGAGAGAGAGGGGGAGGGGGCGATGGGGATGAGAGAATTTTTACCGACGAGGAGCGTGGGGAAGAGAGGGACTTGATGAGAGAAGCTGAGTCGAGAAGAGATTTGTAAGAGTTTAAGGGGGGAGAAGAGAGAGATAGGCTTGTGAGAGAGAGAGTTGAGGAGACAGAGACAGAAGGAGAGAGGAGAGATGAGAGAGAGAGAGAGAGAGAGAGAGAGAGAGAGACACGACACTTAGGAGGACTTTTTATTACGGAGAGAGAGATGAGAGAGAGCGAGAGAGTATTTACTAATAATGAATGACCCCTTTTAGCTCTACGTGAAAACGACTGAAACTGGTAAATAGCGTGTGAGGTGTTACCATGCAGCAGACCCTACATTACAGGGAAGGTTCATAATAACTTATTCACGTCAGGCAGTTTTACCATGGACCCGTCAACAGGAAGTTATCTTTCTTCCCAAGAGCCGTGAGCGAATGGAACAGCTTTCCACCTGAGGCAATTTCATCAGCCTCAGTGGAAATCTTCAAAACCCAGATCTGAAATAACCCTTCCCCCTCCCCTCCTCTTATGCCACTCTTCCCTGAGCTGCCACCCCCCCCCACCCACCCCTGGCCCCTCTATGCCCCTATCGCTACACCCTCTAACATACCTACCCACACCCCTTTGAGCTGATCATCTGGGCAGCTGTTCCTTTCCCATAGTACTTGTGTTTTTAGATGATACCGGAAACCACTGTCTGTATGCATCATAAATCGTCAAACAAGCTGACGGATGGATGTCAAAGCGAAGAAGAAGAAGAAGAAGAAGAAGAAGAAGAAGAAGGAAGATAGAAGGAAAGAAAAGAAGAAGAAGAAGAAGAAAGAGAAGCAAGAAGACGAAGCGAAGAAGAAGAAGAAGCAGAAGAAAGAAGAAGAAGAGAAAAGAAGACGAAGAAGAAGAAGAAGAAGAAGAAGAAGTGTACAAACCTCGTTGTGTGTCTGTGTGGATTTGGTTTTCTAAGGACAACTACCCCCTAGGACAACTACCCCCTGGACAAGTACCCCCGGACAGTCACCCCCCGGACAACTACCCCCGTTAGGACAACTACCCCCCGGACAAGTACCCCCCTGAAAACATAAATAGTGAAATTTAAAAAAAAAGTGAAAAAATGGACATGGTTTTTTCCCTGGTATATTATATTTTATTTTGCATTTCACGGACTAATGTCTATAATTATATACAAGGCAATTACATACCAGGCAATTATATACCAGCAATTATATACAAGGCAAATTGTTCTTCATATAATCTGGTGTGTGTGTGTGTGTGGTTTGAGATGTTGTGCGTGCGTTCGTTGTGTGTGTGTTGCCGTGCGTGCGTGTGCCTGTTGAGTGCGCTTGCGCGTGTCTTTGTGTGCGTTGTGTGAGGGTGGGTGTGTGTGTCACGTTGTGGTCTTGTGCGCCGCACACCAATTCCTTTAACCAATGTTTTCAACAACAACTTGTCCGGGGGTAATTGTCCTAGGGGGGTAGATTGTCCTAGGGGTGTAGTTGTCCTAGGGGGTAGTTGTCCAGGGGGTGACTTGTCCAGGGGGTACTTGTCCGGGGGGTAGTTGTCCTGATACCGTGGAGTTGCATGCCACTCCAGCTGCAGTAAATCCCTTATTACGTCGTTCCAACGTCTGTAGGTGCGGATAGCTGTTACGTACTCAACGCCCCCGACAGGCCTCAAAGGATTTCCTCGGGGTTGAGATCCAGGCTGATTGCTGGTCAGTGTAGTCTCATACCCCTCCTGCCTGCTGGCTAATCTGCTGTGTCCTTTTGGAAACGTATTTCTCAAGTCTTTAGTGTGTTAGTGACGCAAGTTGTTTTTTTTAGTCCCCGAGCCGAAGGTTAGGGGAACTATTATTTATGGTCTGGTCCCCTCGGCGTTCCCGCGTGCCCTCCGTCCGTCCGTCCGCTTCCTGCCTATTCGTCCGTTTCTCTCAAAAAAAAAAAAAACTATTCAGTCTATCATCATCACCTTTGGCATACTAGTTTGCCAAGTATGCAAGCTATCCACTGATGGATATAGTCTTACATTAAGGTCAAGGTCGCGCCAAATACGGGGTTCAAACCCCCAAACACATAAACGCTAATATCTCGCGAAGTTTTTCATGTATTACAATGCAGTTTTTTTTCACATTTCTTAATGAATGGTCTATAACACAGTTTGTCACGAATGTTTCT
>CM065689.1:44619645-44657145 GCA_017654935.2 Phymorhynchus buccinoides | reverse complement strand
GTGCGCGCGCGCGCGTGTGTATGTGTGTGTCTAAAGTACAGCTTTGCATCTTGCACTGTAACCGTCCTCCGTCTGAATAGTAAACAAGGGCGTCTCCGAGCGGCAGACATGTCCGTCACCAGCAATGCCATGCACTTGCGACACCCCGTAGCATAATTAGTCCCCGAGCCGAAGGTTCGAGGAGCTATTGTTTTTGTCTGGTCCGTCCGTCCGTCCGGTGTCCGTCCGGCGTGCCTCCGTCCGTCCGGCTATTCGTCCGTTTTTCTCAAAAACTATTCAGTCTATCATCATCAAATTTGGTATACATGTACTAGTTTGCCAAGATGCAACGGTGACGGACAAAAAAAAAAGTCTACAATTAACGTTGCTGCCTAAAATACACAGGTTACTACTCTATTTATGGAACGATCAAGTTCGTTGCTATTTCTGATGACTGGGTGAGCGTGTTGGTTGGAGATAACTAGTCACCCGATACACTCGTGCGGAGGTAGACCTACCAGTACTCTATGGCGGGCCAAACGGGGTTTTATTATCTACTCTATTTTAGCCTATTCAATACGAAAAAGAGCTATTGAATACACAAAAACCTATTTAATAGTGTCAATGTAAATATTGAATAGAAATAGTAAATAATCCAAAATATAGAACAACTTATTTCATTACTGCGCTTTTCTATTCAATACTGTTCTTGTTCTATTGAATAGAAAAGTGAAAAGTATTGAATAGAAAAGTGGAGTAATGAATTAAGAGCTTGTATCTATTCCATACTTTGTAAAAATATTCCATACTTTGTAAAAAATATTCCATACTTTGCAAAAATATTCCATACTTTGTAGAAATATTCCATACTTTGTAAAAAATATTCCATAATCTGCTTGTTCTATTGAATAGATTCAAACTCAGTAGAGTAGAAAATGAAACGCTAAAGTATAAAATGAATTCCAAACCATTCTTTATTCAATATCCCCAAAATCTATTAAATACTTCCAATATCTATTTAATACATCTTGTGGATATAGAGTAGATAATGCTCTTTTCATACCACCATCTCTTTCTATTCAATATTATCCGTAAAGTATTATTAAATAGTTTAAATAGTAAAGAATTGGTTTCGAATGCAAAACTCATTCTCTACTCTCTCGGCTAGCCAGCTGACGGTTATTGTCAGAGACGCCAAGACTACGAGAGGGCTTTATGCAAATTGTAAGGGTCAAAATAAAGGCGTGCGAAATTGAGAAGCAGACAGCCAGCGGTAGGCAAAGATACTGGAGGCCCACACAACATCAAAATGGCAGAAGAGGGAGATGCATCCTTAGGGATTGAGTTGGACAAGTGCCAACAAGAGCCTCGCCTCGGTTAGAATTAATTCAATTCAACTCTCTCTCTCTCTCTAAAGAATGAATGAATGAATGAAAAATGGTGTTTTACGTCCTCTCGGTCATAGACACATATGGGACATTTGTAAATACAAAGATGGTGGGAACAATACTGGCTGCAATGCCCGAAGGCAGTGCAACACCAGTAAAGTCCCGAGTTTTTAACAATATAGATATGTACTATATGTATTCTCTCTCTAAAACAGGATCCGATTTTTATTATACCCCAAACTTACCTCCACCCCCCCCCCCCGCCACCCCTATACCCCTCTCTAACCTCCCCCCTCCCTCTCCCCCCACCCCCGTCTGTGCTTTTGTGCGCCTGTGAAGAAGCCCTGCCCACTACACGACGCTTGATTGGGTGGTTGGGGTGGGGGTTGGAGGGGGGGTATGTGGCTGCAAGAGTTTATTACACGCGCACTGGGCCCACCGAGCGCGCGCGTGTCTTGGTGTTCACGTTTGGATGTAACGCATTGCTAAAGGATTGCCTAATAATAGACTACTAGTAGCTCAAAAAGCTAGTAGAATAGGTGAAGTGCTTCAGGCGGATTGAAGAAGAAGATAATTATGCTTTAAAAACAAAGCAAACGAAACAAAACGATTGAGTGACACTGATAGACTTACATGCAACCTCATTAATTGTGGCGTTGAACTTGAAGCGAGTCAAATGAAGTGGCAGGGGAGGCCAAGCTCGGAACGATGGTTGGACTCAGTGTTGACCTTCAAGATTTACATAAAGCCCTCTCGTAGTCTTGGCGTCTCTGACAATAACCGTCAGCTGGCTAGCCGAGAGAGTAGAGAATGAGTTTTGCATTCGAAACCAATTCTTTACTATTTAAACTATTTAATAATACTTTACGGATAATATTGAATAGAAAGAGATGGTGGTATGAAAAGAGCATTATCTACTCTATATCCACAAGATGTATTAAATAGATATTGGAAGTATTTAATAGATTTTGGGGATATTGAATAAAGAATGGTTTGGAATTCATTTTATACTTTAGCGTTTCATTTTCTACTCTACTGAGTTTGAATTTATTCAATAGAACAAGCACATTATGGAATATTTTTACAAAGTATGGAATATTTTTACAAAGTAAGGAATATTTCTACAATGTACAATGTATGGAATATTTTTTACAAAGTATGGAATATTTTTTACAAAGTATGGAATATTTTTACAAAGTATGGAATAGATACAAGCTCTTAATTCACTACTCCACTTTTCTATTCAATACTTTTCACTTTTCTATTCAATAGAACAAGAACAGTATTGAATAGAAAAGCGCAGTAATGAAATAAGTTGTTCTATATTTTGGATTATTTACTATTTCTATTCAATATTTACATTGACACTATTAAATAGGTTTTTGTGTATTCAATAGCTCTTTTTCGTATTGAATAGGCTAAAATAGAGTAGATAATAAAACCCCATTTGGCCCCCCATAGTACTCTGGCAGCTTCCATGAAGAAAAGAACCGTCCGATCCTGTGGCTGTGCTTGAGTTAAATTTATACTCCTACAGCAACTCTCTCTCTCTCTCTCTCTCTCTCTCTCTCTCTCTCTCTCTCTCTCTCTCTCTCTCTCTCTCTCTCTCTCTCTCTCTCTCTCTCTCTCTCTCTCTCTCTCTCTCTCTCTCTCTCTCTCTCTCTCTCTGTGCGTGTGAGTATGCGCGCGCGCGCGCGTGTGTGTGTGTGACAGTGTGTGTGTGTGTGTGTGTGTGTGTGTGTGTGTATGAACTAATTATGTGCTTGTGTGTATGTGGCAACTATTTCGTGTATGTGTGTGCGTTTGTGTATGTGTGTACCCCAAGATCCCATTGGCTGCGAGGAATCACGCGTCTGTAAGGAGTGTATGTGTGTGTGAAACGGGACATGTATTAGATGGAAGGGGAGGGGTGGGACAAGGCTGGGAAGGGACAAAGTGACTGCGGGAAGGGTGTATTGGTGGTGCTAGGTGAAGGGGAGGAGGGCAATCGCGGATGTAACAGCAATCTGCTATAATTGTTCTGTTACATTTTGTGTTTCTTCTGTTGTCTATAATCCTCCATATTTCATTGTTAAGGGATGAAAGGAATAAAATTGAATTGAATTGAATTGCACTTAAGAGTAAACCTGCGCCACGCGATGTGGCGCGCTAACGCCAGAGAAGCGGGTAGACGGAACGCTAGTTCTAGGTCCTAGTAAGTACATGTAAGACTAAGAGTAAAATGTTTTGAAAATGGTCACTGTTGATTTTTTACCCCTTGCAAAGAAGGTTCTCTTTTCTTCATTTCTTGATTTTTAGTCCCCGAGCCGAAGGTTCGGGGAGCTATTGTTTTTGTCTGGTCCGCCCGTCCGTCCGGTGTCCGTCCGTCCGGTGTCCGTCCGTCCGGTGTCCGTCCGTCCGGTGTCCGTCCGTCCGGTGTCCGTCCGTCCGGTGTCCGTCCGTCCGGCGTGCCTCCGTCCGTCCGGCTATTCGTCCGTTTTTCTAAAAAAACTATTCAGTGTATCATCATCAAATTTGGTATACTAGTTTGCCAAGATGCAAGCTATCCACTGATGTATTTAGTTTTACATTAAGGTCAAGGTCGCGCCAGTTACGGGGTTCAACCCCCAAAACACATAATCGCTAATATCTCGCGAAGTTTTGCATGTATTTCAATGCAGTTTTTTCACAACATTTCTTGATGTCTATAACACAGTTGTCATGAATATTTCTGTGCGCTCGTGTGCGCATTATTGCGCGCGCTCAAATCACGGGTCCGAACCCCAAGGCTATATATATAAAAAAAACTATTCAGTTACGTGCTGTTTTGATGCGTTTTTATGTAGTTACGTGCTGTTTTGATGCGTTTTTATGTATGTGTACAACCGACACATTCCGATTTCGGAGTAGCTCGGCGATGCTGCGAGGGGACTTTGCAGCCGCTCGGAGTTGCACTTGTTTTTCTTGTAACAGTAAAGTGTTTTGAAAATGGTCACTGTTCATTTTTTACCCCTTGCAAAGAAGGTTCTCTTTTTTTCATTTCTTGATTTTTTTTCTTGTAACAGTAAAGTGTTTTGAAAATGGTCACTGTTTATATTTTTCTTGTAACAGTCAAGTGTGCTGTCTTTGTTGATTTTTCTCTTTTCTACTAATAACTGTAAAATGTGATGAGAGTGGTCACTGCTGATTGTTCGTTTTCAGGTAATGGCAAAATGTGTAAAGAATTGTCATTGTTGATTGCTCTTTTTCCTAGTAAAGAGTGTTAATAAAGGTTAAAAATGTAGTCAGCTAGTAACCAGGGGCACAAACGGAACAGGCAAACAAACACTGATCAACGCAGGCCATGAATATAATTACGTAAATACTCTCTGATTTCTTTCGGTAAATATATAGTTTTTGAACGTTTGACTTAATAAAATCTTACACAAACGCTTATCTTTATATCAAGTTGGGGTTAGTCAAAAAAACCAATCTGATTTTCAAGGCTGCGGCGCTTAGACAAAGTTGTAAACTGACTTCCCATTGTTGTAGAAAATAAATAACCTCCCAGCTCTCACTCTCACTCTTGTATTGGTCCAAACTTAAGGCTAATATCAGCCACGTTTAAGAGGCCCCGGGTTACAGGTCTTTCTAAGTTAAAGACGTGAACGCTGATAGTACAACTATTAGAATTCAGTCAGTTTGAAGGGTTCGCCATCTTTTTGTTTTTAGCACCTGATGCCCGGAAACGTATCCAGGAAGCTTAGAGGAAGACCCATACTACCTCTTAACGGCCATAGTCAGAGGGGTGGGTGTGGGGTGGAAGTTCTATCATGGGGCAACGAGACGTACAACCAGACTAAGACTTACGGGTAAAGTAATGGCGGGCATTGCAAGCCACCGGGGACATCCATTGGCCTTAGTCCCCAGCTAGCAGACTGTCAGGTTAGAGGTCGTTGGCCATTGACGGATGTTGTCTGCACCGGATACGGAACGAGGTCATTTCACAGTTGGCGAGAGGAAAATAACAATCCCGGGTTGTACTTGCACGTTTTGTTGTTATGTGGGCTGTTGTGTGAAATGTACTACTTAGTAACTAGGGATTCGTATAGATGTGCTCCCATCTTTATGTTTCTTTGCTTGCATCTGTCATTCTTCTATCTGTGTCATTCCCACTGTGCCCCCGTTCTTTGTAATGTCCCCGGTTCTACGTGTCCCCGTCTATATGTATTCTGTATGCATTCTTCTCTCGGTGTGTCACTCTCATTGTGCCCCCGTTCTGTATATGTCACCGTATCTACTTGTGTACGTCAGAGAACAGCTAAAGGGGGCTTCTGGCTCAGTTTCGGTTTCGGTTTCGGTTTCACTCCTCCGTTTATTAAAAAACGGCTAAAAAACACTACTTTTTCTTATGCTTTTTAACCCCCCAAAAAGGTGTGATTTAAGCCATTTTTTTGCGTTTTTTATCCACAAAAACAGTGTGATTCAATCGTTTTTACTCACGAAAAACAACGTGATTTAACAGCTAAAGGGGGATTCTGGCTCAAGAAGAAAATCTTCTACTTTTAGATACAAAAACGCTACTTTAAGGGGTAAAAAAAGTAAAAATTCGTCTCCCCTTTATTCTGCCAAATCAAAAAAAAAGCCACTACTTTTAGGGGGCACAAAAAAAAAAAAAAAAAAAAAAAAACGGGGAAAAAAACATCGCCATAGAATGGGGAAATCCCGATTGAGTCATCACTACCTACATAACAGGGAATTCCCGATTAAGTAGCCATCTATTTTGGGCAAATTAAACGGGATATAACTCAGTCCTTTTGCTCAAATTACACCTAATGTTGTTGTTTTTTAATTTAAAAAGCGGGTTGTTTTATAAACTATTGTGGAAACTGAATAAAGACATTATTGTTTAGTTGTTGTACTATTTGATTAAAACTTTTAGAATAAAGAACTAAGTAAATAAGTTAAATTATTATTGTTTTAATCAAATAAATAACAAGTAAACCATCATAGATATTTTGCAAGATTTGTTAGTTATATAATACTGTGTTTAGTAAAAGTGATTAGGTGTTTGTTTCCTTCCCTTATCTTAACTAACATTAACGCAATCTTTACTCACTTTTAACCTCCAAATAATCTTCTATTTCGTTTCGTACGTCTGCAAAAGGGTCACTGGCACAGTTTAAAGACTTGTAAACCCGCAGTCGTCAGAAGATTGTTTAAATGGGGATTATAAAGTGAGAAAAAGAAAAACTCTACTTACTTTAACCTCCAAATAATCTTCCACTATGAAACGTCTAACAAAAGGGTCACTGGCACGGTTTAAACACCTATAAACCCAGACGTAGGAAGATTGTTTAAATGGGGGTTCTAAAGTAAGAAAATAGAGTAAATATAGTTAATGTTGTTAAGTGTGTAGGGAAATTCAGGAAACAAACACCTAAAACTGTACACAACTGACCTTGCTAACTCATCGCTAGTCCTTTGGATCTAGCTTGGGGTCCCATAGGGCCCGTGGGATCTCAAGTGAGATTCAGAGAATTGGTGGTGAGTTAGCAAGGTCAGATGAGCACAGTTTTGCTATTTTTTATAAAACGAGGTGAACTTACTTTTTCTTAAGTCACTTTTTTTTAACTTTATTTTTTGGTCCTTTTAAAACTTTTTTGGGTTAAACTTTTTTAAACTTTTTTTTTTTTTTTTTTTTTTTTTTTACCTTTTTTTTTTTTTTTTTTTTTTTTTTTTTTAAACTTAAGCAAAAAATAAACTTTGGGGCTTTTTTAAAAAAAAAAAAAAAAAAAAAGTTACTTAAGTTCTTTTTAAGTTCTTTTTTAAGAAGTTACTTAAGTTCTTTTTAAGTTCTTTTTTAAGAAGTTACTTAAGTTCTTTTTAAGTTCTTACTAAGTCATCTTCAAGTCATTCTCAAGTATTTATTAAGTTCTTATACAAAAACTTACTTAGTACTTATTAAGTTTTTATTGCATTAAAAATGGATCGCTCTCAGGTTTTAAGCTATTTGATTTTTGTTTTTCTTGTTTGTCTGCTACTTTTTCTGGTTGTACTGTTTGTACTTCTACTCGTTTTTTTAGCTTTGGTTGCATGTGTGTTTTATATAATTTATAAGACAAATAACCAACACCAGCAACCACACCAACAGTAAGCAATACAGCATCGTAATTCGTACTGTTTTGTTTGTCTTCTTCTTTTTTAACTGGTATTGCGCTTATGGTTGATTCATCTGACAACAGTTTTTGTTTTGTTTGTTTATTCATTTTTTGTTGTCGATTCCACACTGATAACCTTTTACCTGCTTCAACTCGTCCTGGGTTCTTCGTTACCTTGGTTACTGTCGGACTCTTCGATAGAATGGGGCTTGTTTGCTGTTCTGTCTGATTCGTTTGATTCTCTGTCACGTTCATTTTTAATAGCCATAAAATCTATATGATTAAAAGTAATTAACCCCATAACAACTGGTGATAAAAGCCCGCCAAACCTATAAAAAAGATCACAACTAAGAGACTCTAATGATTTAGTTAAAACAGGATCTTGACTTAAATCGTACATTAAATCTTGGCTTGAATCGAGTGGGAAAAACTGACTAACTAACTTAGTGTACAAGCCTATTACAGTTTGACCTAAACTTTTAACCATTTTAGATCCTAATTGTGCTTCGTATCTGGTGTAGTACTTTTCAATGTCAGCAGAAGACATTTGTTGAATCTGTTCTATACTAAATTCTGTTCCTAAGTATTGTTTTGTTTTTCCACACGCAGCCAGAGAATACAACTTTTCCTTTTTATTCATAACACTTGTCGACACTTCATCAGACATTACGGCTTCCTGCGCATTTAACAACAGTTCGTCACAATTCATTTTTAGTTGATTTATTATTTTTGTTTTTAAAATAAAAAATGAGCGCCGAAAAAACTGTTGCTAACCTTGTATATCAATCTGCTCTGATTGGTGGACTTTCTGTTGCGTACACGATGGTTGGTAAGAAACTATTGAAAATGAAAGCAGCTGACCTAGGAAAACTTGACCTAGAGGACTCTGGTAAACTAATCGCTATAATCACTGCTTCAATCGCAACAAAAGACTTTCTAGTTAAGCAAGGAATAATTCCAGAAAATATATATATGTAAAAATAAAATGGCTTCACTCGCAATGATGATTGGCGGTGCTGTAGTAAACGCACTTGCTTTTTCAGGAAGTAATTACATGTTCAGTAAACTAGAAACAAACAAGGAAAGACAAAGACATAATCGAGCAATGGAGCAATTAGCAGCAGCACAAGACGCCTATGAAAAACAAAGACTCGCTCAGTTAGATTTTATTAACAACAAATTGAAACTACAAAACCATGCAGCATACACTTTTAAGAATGTTGACGACGCCATTAAAGAGTATTATTTAGTGACAGGAGAAGACCTCCAACAGCTCCCACCACCAAAACTAAGTGACTTCTACCAACCATCCGAAAAACAAAAACTCCAGGAAATAGCTTTTATTGTAGTTGGTATGACTGCTGTTTATTTCATAGCAAAAAACGTGTAGTATTAAAATGAATGATAAACTATCTAAAATTTATTATTCACCAAAAGGTTATTGGAAAGGTTTAACTGCTATTCAAAAATTAAATCAAGCTGCTGGAGTCACTGAACAAACAGCAAAAGAATGGTTATCTAAACAAGCTATATGGCAAATTTATCTACCAGCACCTAAACGAATTAAAAGACCACACTTCGTTAACTCAACACCAAATGACACGCATCAAATGGATCTTCTATACTTACCCCATGATTTAATCAGAAGAAAAAGATTTAAATACGCGTTGACAGTTGTTGATTTAGCTTCAAGATATAAAGATGCTGAACCATTGACTGATAAAAGTGCTACTTCAGTCTCTGTTGCTTTACAAGAAATCTATAGACGCGGTCCATTAACCTATCCTCGTTTAATTCAAGTTGATGAAGGAAAAGAATTTAAAGGACAATTCAACCAGCTAATGTTAAAACACAAAGTATCTATTAAACGCGGTATTCCTGGAAATCATAGATCACAAGCCTTAGTCGAAAACTTTAACAAACAATTAGCTGAACGACTTTTCTCTTACCAATATCACAGAGAACTCCTTGATTCAACTAGAAACACTGAATGGGTTAGAAGATTAAGTAGTGTTCTGAGAGTCATGAATAACGAAGAATCTAAAGTAACAGGATTTAAACCAGTAAAAGCAATACAGAAGAAAACGATTGACACTTCGTTAGACACACCTCATGAACATTTAATTTCAAAACAGCTGATACCGTTTGGAATCAAAGTTAGGTTTCTTTATGCACCAGGAGAAGCGGAAGGAGACACACGTGTAAGAGCGACTGATCCAATTTGGAGTATTGAACCGTACGAAATAAAAAGTGTAATAGAAATGAATCCACCGGTGTATTATTTAAGAGAAACTGATACAACAACACGACCCGTTCCAAAAAGAGCCTTTGTTAAAGAAGAATTACAGATAATTCCGCCAGACACAGTTCCGATTTGATTAGACAAAAAAAAATGAGTTTTAAAATGGAGACTCAGAATAAAGAGATACTCGAGACAAAGAATTACGACATTTTATTGAAAAGATTAAGGAATGCGCAGAAAGAAATTGTTCTATCTCAGCTATTAATGGAAGACGATAAAATAGTCAGTAAATACTTGTTCGAAATTGAAAGCAAAATAATGGATACTTTATCAGAAATTTACAACAAGTTTAACCTTGAATTTGACCCAGTATAAAAAAAAGAAACCAAAAAAAAATTGACCTTTTTTTTTTTTTTTTTTTTTGCCTTCACAAACATTTGTACTGACTAGGAAAATCTGTTTTTAACACTAGCTTACAAAACTTCTCTTTCCTCAGTTTTTGTTTAATCGACTTTTTTTCTTCTTTTGATTCAATCACATCATTTTCATCTAAACATTCATCAAAACTATTTTTATCTTTAGTAAAAAACAAAACAACTGTTTTTAACTGTTCTCTAAAGTCTTTTAAAACTGAATTATACTTTTGTGTTAAAATCCATACACTAATCCCTGCATGTCTACCACTGAAAGCTAACTTAGCTAAACTATTTCTTTTTTTAACAATGTCTTTTTCAGCCGAGCAGTCATCAATAATAAACAATGTTGACGTTCCTTTAAACAGTTGATAAAAATGATCTAAACATTCACTTAACTTATTACTTGGGTCAACCAAATAGACTTTATCATCCTCCCAAATGAACTTTCTTTCTTTGTATGATTTGTTGAATTCTAAAGTAGTACAAAAAATTACTATATGTTCAAAGTGATTTCGATAAACCGTTTGTATTAAATCTAACATAAATATCGTTTTTCCACACCCAGTCATCCCGCAAAATAACCCGCAATGTGGTTCTTTTGTAAGGAAATTTAAACTGTTCAAGTCCATTGTTTTAATACACAATATCTTTTAATCTGTTATTCTCAATGTTCAGCTGAGCATCGCATAGTAAATACACATAAACATATATTTGTTTGCCCACTTCCGCTGCTTCTTTATGAATTTGAATGTTTATTCCGCCTGACCCATCACCTACTGTTCTTCCGCTACCATGAAGTTTGTTATCATCAGTTGTTCTAAGATCTAACCACAAAGCATACTTCGAAGATAAATAATCTTCTAGTCTAACATCATGAAGATGGAGGTCTTTGCAAATTAAATCAACAGACGGATCTCTTAGTTGCCCGCCTCCACCAAACAGTTTTCTTATTTCATCAAAGTGCTGATAAGGTAAAAGACCGCTCGCAAACAATTGGTTCGGTTGCCCTTCAATCGCAGTAGTCAGCTTAGTTATTTTCGGATTATAAAACCTCTCGCTTAATCTATTAAAGGGTTTTTTGGTTTCTTCAAACAGCAGCAAAATTCCTTTCAATGACCTTGCCGATATATTCAAATCGATGTTCCAGATTGTGTCTATTGTGTTTTTAGTTAACTTACTGTGATTTAAAATTCTGTTGTAGTATATTGCAAATCTTGACTGGTATTGTTGTGAAATCAACCGAGCTAATTCTTGATGACGAACAACATCAAACTCTAATGTGATGTCTGAAATACTATATTTTGCATTTGAATCTTCTGTCGATCTGATAACACGGGCATAGTCATTAAAAGTAAATTCATACATAAGCCTATCTTGTAAAGCTCCCTGATAATATGGTGAGTGTGTGTTCAATAGTTCAAAGTCAAGAGGAATGTAGAACCGATTACCATAAACTTGAGCAACCAACGCATCTTTATTGCTATCTTTTTTATCATCAGCATCAATTCTATGTTTTATACCATTATCTCCTTGTATTCCCTGATAAACCCGATCTTTTCTTTCATTTTCTGTTAACCAGAGGTCGCAATAACTCAAAAAGACATCTGCGTTATCTAAAGACATTACCTCTCTCCCTTCAAGTTTAATAGTAATCTTACTAACGATCGCTCTACCAAGATTAGCAACTAATGTTCTGTTCGGATCCGTCGCTGACTCCAGTTCTATTTTAAAAGCAAGACGTGCGGTACCTGGCACGATGACTTCATTAGATCCCAGACTAGGAAATCTTACTGATAATATTTGTCTTTGATCGATAGTTGAAGGATTATTACTTATCACGATACTCTGCCTGGTTCCTTTTACACCGAGTGGTTCTTTTAACCGTCTGTATGGATCAAGACTCGACCCGTATGATTGCGACATCTCTCTTTTTTTAGAAATAAAATAAAAACATAATTATAAATAAAAACATGGAAGGAAAAGAAGCAGTCCACGATTATGATGCCTTTGACGATGAAGCTGGAGATGACATGAGTGAAGACATTCCTTTATTGTCTCGTCGTCGTAATCTACTATTTTTAAGACAAGAACTAGATGAAGCAGATCCAAACCCGAATGTAGAAGTTAGACCAAGGGAAAATAATATAGTAGTTGGAAAATCTCAATTTGAAATGCACTATGAAATACAGAAATCGAAAGTAATGGCTTTTCGTAAATTTATAGATCAAGATTTATCCGATTTGTATGATCCTAATGACTATGTTTTAGATAGTGAAGGTCATTTATTTTTGAATAATAATGAATCAACCCGACTTACACAAAGATATAATCCAGCAAAGTTTTATAAAATAAGTTCAATAATTTCTCATGGCACCCCGATTAAGGATCTAAGACGTATTGGCGTTGACATAAAACCAAAACCAACCCTAAGCACACAAGCTGTTTCTACTCTTCAAAACACACTACAAGAACTACCTACTGATTCCCATCTTCAATCGATTCCCCTTAGAGACTTAAGCGCAACTGCGGACCAGATAATAGAAATGGAAACTAGTTTTATAGCTTTAGAAGATGAAGAAACCCATTTAAAAACATTACATGATTCACCATTACCTATGAGAGAACTAATGGCGCTCAATTCAACATTACAAACTACCAGAGGCGAGTTAACAAATAATCTAGCAAAGTTAAGCGAACTGGATGCTCACATTGACAGAGAAAAACAGAAATTAGTTGAAGCGGACGACAATAACCTAGGACAAGACGTAAAAGACAGAATCATGCAAAGACTAGATGATCTTCAACAAGAGAGAGCTGCAAGACTAGAAGTACTGTCAACTAACCGTGAACAATTACGAACACAAGTCAGCAGAATAAAAGAAACCATCCAAAGAATTTTACACGAAGATACAACGTTAGCAGAAAGAATAAAAACTTTATTTAGAGAGCAAGGTGTTACGATTGCTAGTGTTTTAACAGCTTTAGGTTTTGCAATCTCTACTTTAGTGTTTGCTTTAACTGGAGCAGGATCAGGAGCAGGAACGCCGCCACCATCTCCACCATCAAGCGATAAGAATTGGATTAAAAAACAACTGGATCATTTAAAGAATCTATTAAAAAAATTAGGAATAAAAGCTCTAGACGCTATACCAGGAATATTAGGTGGAATAATCAGTTGGCTTTTTTCTACAGCAAGCAAAGTAGTCGGTTTTATGGCAGAACATTTATGGATGCTGCTAGTTATGATTATCGGATTACTTTTCAGTAAAATAAAAATAAACTAGTCCAGCCGCAGTTAAAAAAAGAACTAGTGCTGTCTTTTCGTTTTCATGATTATCAGTCGTTGGTTTATTTGTTAACGTTGGTTTTTTTAAAGTTGGTAAGTTCGCTGTCATAGATTTTATTGGAATTGTTTGGCTTGATGGAGCAGCAACTTCAGAATTTAGATCGTTGTTTTTACCGATTGCTTGGCCGTCTCCAGCTATAAGGATTTCGTTGTTATAGTTTTCAATTACTCCTATTTGAAGTCTAAGATCAGAGGGCAGCATGTATAATCCACTACCAACAGCAAAGTCTACTTTTGATCTTGCAAATCTTAAAACGTCTTGATACCTTTTAATGCTTGCTGGGAGGTCAACTGTAGAATTGATTGCATCTTCTAAATTAGCTAAATACTGTTTTTGTGCATCAAACCCAGTAGAAGGATCCATTATCTCAGATTTAACTTGCGCTTGAGATCCTAGCAAACACCACACGTAAGTACGAATAGAATCATTTACTCGTTCTATTCCCGCCTTTGTTAGTCCTTCAGAAGTATCAAGAATAAAAGTAGACCAAGCGTTTTTATGTTTTTGTTGAATAGATCCCAGATGAACGGTCGTACCTGAAGAAAAAGACGTGTAAGGTGGATTCCAATCATAGTTATACTTTCTGTGCACGCCCCAATAATAAAGTGTTCCCAACCCATGATTACGATCTAACTTTTGCCTAAAGTCTGTATTCAAGTTAATGTTAAACTCATTACAAATCCGTTCAAAGGCCTTCAAGTCAATTCTGTTGTTGAACGGATTAAAAGTAGAATCATTCGGTAATGGAGCATGCAGTTCAGACAAAATACGCTTGAAAGTATAATAGAAATGAAATCTATAAACTGCTTTTACCATGACTCCAGGATGATTTAAGTGATCAGCGAAAGAAACACCACACCCTGTTGTTGCACAGAACACAGCAAAGTTTAACTGGTTTTGATAAAACTGCATTGGATGACTAAACCATGCCTTTGCGATGTTATCATGTTTGACACTAGGATTTAAATAATGGTTTAATGGATTACTGACCTTAACTTCAAAAGAATCAACTCCCACTGCAACAACTATTGAATCAACAGCTATAGTTTTAGGGTTATATGATCCAACTGCATATTTAGCGTCTTTGTTATATTTAAAAGCATTCATTTATATATTCGTAATAAAAATGTTTATTTATATAACTGATCAAGACGAGCCAATACTTTTACAACGCCCTATTGAAAATCATGGTTCTCTAAAAGTAGCGCTCCATGAAATTTATTACAAAGTTAAATGGATTAACATAAGCGAATCCTTAAAAAACAATTGGATAAGAAAAATTACCAAAGAAGAAAGGGTTGAACTGACTATACCAGACGGTTATTACGGTTTTTGTTCATTAAAAGAGATATTAAACGACTTCGACATTACTTTAAAACTTAATGAGGGAAATTTAAAAGTGAAGATGACGTTTAGAGGTCAAAAAGGTGAAGTATTTGAATTTGCTAATGAATTGGCTAAACTATTAGGTTTTAGATTAGACAGGTTCCATGTTACTGATAATGCACTGGAAAGTAATGCATTTACGGCTGTAAAATCACTTAATCTCGGAATACATTCTTTATTATACTTTCATTTAGATATCCTGAGTACGGATAACAACTTATTTGATAACCAGCCGTCTACTGTGTTAAGAGTTCTTCCAACAGCAAAAGCGGCATACTGTGATTACGAAATTATTACATTCACTAACTTACAGTTTAAAGAATTAGTTTGTGGGGTTCACCATTCACTAAAAATAAGAATAACTGACGAAAAAGGAAAAGAAGTTCAGTGCGACAGCTTGAATGCTTTATTAGAAATAAAATAATTTAGTATAAAACAATGTCACGCGGACCAGATCAACCGGTTATGCTTGACCCTGTTAGATGCGCAACTTTAGAATTGAAGGACCTAGCAGACACAGAAGACTTTGATTTAAATGGGGAGATAGGAGCGCTGTATGGTTTTGAGTACACAAACAACGGCTATTATAAACGAGCAGAAATAAGTGATAAAAAGGTTCCTAAACTAGAGCAACTGCGTAATGTAGTAGCTGACAATGTTGGCCAGTTTGAATATAAAGTTGTTAGGGAAAGGGATAACAAATGGCATTTAATTCCATTCATTGATTGGGAAATAAAGTTTGAATTTTTAAGCCCGTTTACATTCTTTGATAATAACAAATACTTTCGCAAATCATTTAACTCAGGACCGTTACATGTCAGTCTGATTCCACAAAACAACAGCAGAAGAGAAATAGCAATCAAACCTTATAAAAAGAGACAGTACATACTGCATAGAAAAAAGACAGTGACAAAAGATGCAGCCACGCAATTAGAGTTCATTCCTAAAATGGCTTTAGCAGACGAATTTACTATGATATTTGAACTTTCTGTTAGAGCAGACAACCCTGATTCCCTACCTGTTGGTGTTAGCGACAACCTAATGAAAGGGATTCTTATTTCTTGGCAAAACTTGGATGTTGAATCAGTGAGGTGTACTATCGTTATTCAAAACCGCGGTGAAGAAATTAAGGCAGTGTCGACCAGCGATAAAGTTATATTGAGTGTTGATCCAGACAATCTTAAAGAATTAACGTACATTAATGTTACTAATTTAGATCTCATTGGGTTTTATTACACTGAAAGCATTTTGCCTGATGATCTTCTTAAAATGATAGCAAGTGCAAATTAAATGTTAAAAAAAAAAAAAAAAAATTTAAATATAAAAAGATGTCCGTTACAGTTTATCCAAAAATACCGAAAGAAAATACTGACAAAGAAAAGACTGATGGTGGTGATGATCCTGAAATCAGAAAGTTCAGATTGTCTACCATTACAGAAATACAAAGAGAATTGGAAAAAGACCTCACTAACTATAACAGAACCAAACGAAGGTACTCTTGTTTGTTTAATACAGCAACATACTTAAATACTGGATTTGGGAGTCTAGGTGCAATAACAGCGGGAAGCTCAGTAGGATTGTTGGCGACTGGTGTTGGATCAGTAGTAGCTTTGCCGTTGGGTTGTGTGTCGCTGACGCTCGGGTTGCTTTCAATAACAACGTCCGCTTTCAACAAAAAAATAAAAGTCAAACTTCAAAAGCATACAGCCATGGTTCAATTAATAATGGCAAAACTTAGTTCATTTCGATTGATTATCAGTAAAGCTTTGCAAGACTCTCAAATTTCGGATGAGGAGTTCAATAGACTGCAAGCTGACTACAATGATTACAAAATGCAAAAGTTCGAACTACAAAAAAAGTCAAGAATGAACTTTTCACAACCGCAAGACATAGAAGCAATAAAAAAAGAATGTGAAAAAAAAATAAACGACACATTAAAATCTGTTCTAGGGAAATAACAATAAGAACTCCAAAGGGTGCTTATTCAATTCAATATGATTACAAGTTTCGAAAGTCTACTGACTATGACACTTAGTTCTCCAGTGACCAATTGAATACGAAAACTCAGGTGATTTAAACACGCGCTTTGTATTGTTTGAGTCGAGTGATTTTTTATTTACAACTGTTGTGTTTATTTCGTGTAACTTAGACTGTATTTTTATGTTGTCATGATAAAACGTCTTGGAGTCAAACAGTGCTTCTTTATAGTTATCGTGTGTCATGACCATTTGAACAACCGGTCTAGAAATTCCTTTTGCTTTTTTAATTACGCTAGTTTGGCTGGCAATTGAATACATCTTTGCTCTCAGACCAACGTACTCTTTGATTATAGTTCCATTCAGTTCATCCTTCATCTTACCGATTACCTTTTTATTTACGGATGAATGTAATGAAGATTCACTTGGGTAGTCAGAGGTGTCATACCAGGAGACAACACCTTTTGCTGAATCTGTCTCTAAATCTTTGTAGAAGTCTTCAGTCGGAATGTCTAGAATAAATGAGTCCGTATCTGTATAAAGTACTCTGGAGTCTGGATAGAGTGGTTTAAAGTAGTCGTAAAGAAATTCTAGCATCAATAACTTAGACAATTCAAGAACAGCAAACCCAATGAAGACTGGTTTATCTAGCTTCACATTAATTTTTTTCATCATTATCCCGTAAAGGTTGTCATGGAACTTTTTGAAGTCTTGATAATTAGGTTTTGAAGTTAATTTGATTGCTTTGTTTTCTTGGGTAACTAATCTAACGTCTTTGCGTTTGTGCGGGTTTTCCATTGTCTTTCCAAAACAACTGTTGTTCATTAGTTTAAAGAAGTCTTTTTCTGAGGCGTCGGTAGCTTGTGTTCTAAGATTAGTGTTCTTCATTATATATGGTTCCATGAACTTCCTCTGAGTGAACGAAATGATTCTATGAACTGCTGTTAGTCTTAATCCGTGACGTAAATAAAATTGTAGTAATCTATAATGACAGACGTATTTTTTTTTGGAGTGTAGATTAGGCACAAGTTTAGGGAGGTCATTCCCCACTTGAAGTCTTTCAACTGCTAACGGGTAGTCATTGTGCAGGTCATGGAGTTCGTCCGGATAATCTAAGTCGACTTCTAAAATAAATCCTGTTTCGTAAGAATCTGATAATTTCAAAAGCCATTGCAAAAACTCTGCGATATTAAAATTAAAAGGAGCTGTAAACATTTTAAAGTTACGTAATGGAAGTGACTGGCACATCGCCCAACCATAGAGATTGTTTGCATCTAAATACATGATATAATTTGATGGTTTAGAAGGATCGTAGTCGTCTAAGTATTTGTTGTTAGCCTTGCAGTAACCGTGTGAAGCCATAGAGATTCCCCCGCGTAGTCCGTCTTCAATCATCTGGAGAGTTGGTAGATCGGAGAGTAAGTCAATCTGTATTTTGGTAAATCTTAAGAAAGCATCCCAACTCATACCAGGAGCAGTGATATAATTAGCAGGGTCTAGACTGTAATGTTTTATACACGTTTTTCTATAGTTCTCGAATACATCTGCAAGCAAACAAACGTCAGCCATTAAATAGGCGTCGTGGTAGTCTCCCATGGTCTGGCATTTTAACTTAATCCACGCTGACTGAGCATGGTTGTAGTCAGAGTCGCTTATATCTTTTCCTTTTAAACTAGAGTAGAATGCACCTTTGGGAGGTAATTTTAAATCGTCGAACCGCTCCCAACTACTCATGTACTCATAAGGGTATACTCCTTTTCGAACAAGTGCTGGATCAAAGTATTTTTCTGTTATAGTGCATTTGGATAGTGACTGACCTAAAGACTCTAGTGATCCCATCAGATGTTGTAATGAATCGTAAAAAGACAATTGACCTAATGTAAATGTCATGTACTTTTCTGAAGACTGAGCTATACAACTGACGGTTCTAAATTCATCAGTAACTGCTTGTAGAATTAAATGAGAGTCATATCCACGTAGATTGTGAAAGAATATAGGCAGTTTCCAAGTCTTTGGTTCAAACTTTAACTGCAAATTACAGGAGTTGTGTGCTGCTCCTCTGAATTTTCCACTAATGTGATCATGGTCTCGTACTTTATAGATGTCTGGACAGTCAGGGGAGTCTTCCACAAACCCTTTTCCGCAAATCCAACATTCAGTAGCTGATTCAAATTGAATTAAATCTTCAGGTGTCATGATTAAATCTAATAAATTTAGTTGGTTAGATAGTTCATTTCGTAGTTTCATCATTCTCATTAAAAAGATTTTTGCAGCATCGGGTCCTCTATAAAGTTCAGGTTCAAAATGTATCCCATCTGATCTAAGAACAATAAATGCGAATGAACAGATTTGATGATTATTCAATAAAACAGTTTTAGGAAGATTTTTAGGAGCTGGTCCTTGATAGGGTACAATGATTGACTCGAAATCAGCATAAACAACATAAGGACTTAATTGCAGTTTCTTCCAGTTTTTAAAGAACACCTTACTTCCTTCTTTCGGAGTAATAAGTTCAGTATTACAGTCAATGGATGAATTACAATGTTTTCTATGTTCAACCGCTGCTTGAATACTTGGCATTCTTAGTAAACATCTTCGACAGAATTCTTGTTTTTCTTTGTGATTTGTAGTATAGTTTATAAGTCTGCTCATTGTTCTGATTAAAGTGTAGTGTGTTTTTGTTCCGTCTGTTACTAAGAGAAGATCAATATGTTTTTTATCAGGATCACCAATCATAGGAGAGTTCTTTGAAACTCGGATTGGTTTAAGGTTTTCTTCTACAGACCATGTGTAGATGTTAATTGAAATTGGTTTATTCTGTTCTTCAAATTGATCAACTTCGCTTAGGCTTACAGGGAAGTCGATTCCATCAAAGTTTAATTCATTTATGTAAGGTTGATAGTTAATTACTCTTTCTGCGTTCTTTTTGATATAATGAAGTTTAGCTAAAACACACCACATAAAACATTTATCATCAGTATTTTTTATGTTTAATACTGCTCGCTTTAAAACAAGTTCTTTAGGTAAAGGAATAAAGGAGTTTCCTACGATTGGAGCATATTTACTCTCCTTCATTTTAATTTCTAATACCCCGCCTTCTGACCAACCAGATCCTCTTAGTTTTGCCTCTTCTGATACGTTAATGAACTGGGTGATTAAATTGTCTGCCCAGGTTTCTGTAAAATCATTATATGAAAGAACTACTTGCTGTTTAGTAGAGACCCATACTTGAAGCTGCTCACCTTGGACTGTTTCATAATCTACGTACACTGCTAACATTACTTTAACTGGTGGTTCTATAGCTAGTTTTTCAGGTATTTGCGAAATAGCATGTTTTACACTTTTTAGTACATTTTTTGGATCAATAACTTCTAAATCCGTTTCTTTAAAAACTTTGTCTAAGTGCTCAATTATTTCATCAAGCGCCATTGTCATGTTGAGTTCCTTTTTCTAACTCAAATTATTTTGTTTAATTAAAAATAATTAATTTTGTTTCCCCTAAAAGTAGTGGCTTTTTTTTTTTGATTTGGCAGAATAAAGGGGAGACGAATTTTTACTTTTTTTACCCCTTAAAGTAGCGTTTTTGTATCTAAAAGTAGAAGATTTTCTTCTTGAGCCAGAATCCCCCTTTAGCTGTTAAATCACGTTGTTTTTCGTGAGTAAAAACGATTGAATCACACTGTTTTTGTGGATAAAAAACGCAAAAAAATGGCTTAAATCACACCTTTTTTGGGGGGTTAAAAAGCATAAGAAAAAGTAGTGTTTTTTAGCCGTTTTTTAATAAACGGAGGAGTGAAACCGAAACCGAAACCGAAACTGAGCCAGAAGCCCCCTTTAGCTGTTCTCTACGTCCTTCGCTTAACAGCTGTCCACTTCATATGACATTAGACCCAAACAATGACCGTCTCTACGCGTCCCCGTATGCATTCTGTCCTGTTAGGAGTTAGGGTTTAGGCTCAATGTTATGGGACAATTCTTCTTCTTCTTCTTCATCGATCGCTCAGACAGGAACCCCAGTGGCCCGGACGAAGGCTGCCGTCCGCCGAAGATGCTCCAAAGAGCCGAAGGTCGTTTCCCGAATCGGTTTGTCCGACGGTCAAGTTTCGTCTCTGAAGGATATGACCACCAGTCATGTCAGTGGCACCGCAGGGGCACACAGGGGAATCTCCAATGTGGTACTTTGTAAACACGTGATGTTTGAGTCTGGAATGTCCAGTCCTCCATCTTGTCAAGATTACTTGGTCTTGTCTGGAGATGTGGTGGTAGGCATCACTGGCGCGGTGGTTTGGATGTTGTTGCAGTCATCTTCTCCTCAGCTTCTCCTTTATAATGGCTGTTGCTTCGCCATAGGTGACTTGTTTGCTGTCTTGCTGCTGCTTCCCTCCCTCCCTCCTGTTATGCGACAAATGGGGACGAAATTGTTTACACAGAGAGATGAGGTCGCAGAGAGACGGGGGCTGCGTAACGGTAAGTAGGTTATGGATGGGAAACATCGGAGGCGTTAGAGGAAACGGTTTGTTTGAAATAAAACTAAAAAGAAAGAAAGAAAGGACGAGAAAGCGAAAGAAAGATCGAGCATGCCGTTTGATATCGATTTTGACTTTCGATGACAACAGTCACGGTGTAATTATCATAATATAATTATGGGCATTGACCAGTGGACACTAAACTGTTTTACTGTACTTGGGTCGTAAGTCGAAAGAAATGGATTGGATGGCAAAGGAAGTATATATTATCATTGCGTACAAATATTTCCTGATCTACTTGCACATTTTTGCGATACATTTCATGTATCAACAGAGAGAGTGAGAGAAAGAGAGAGAGAGAGAGAGAGAGAGAGAGAGAGAGAGAGAGAGAGAGAGAGAGAGAGAGAGAGAGAGAGAGAGAGAGAGAGAGAGAGAGAGAGAGAGAGAGAGAGAGAGAGAGAGAGAGAGAGAGAGAGAGAGAGAGAGAGAGAGAGCTGACAAACAACAAAATGACAAACACATCAGTAAAATAACATCCATGGTGGATCCTAGTGAACTGGAGCGATGTATCCATGACAGACATGATGAGCGCTTTAGGTAGATGAAAATCCCTTCCGTATTGATGGGAATAAATATATAAAGCAAAAAAGCCAAGAGTGCAAAATCTAGGGGCCTAATAATCAACACTTCCTAATAAACGTGTTAAACATGAAAAAAATACACCTCAATTTAACAAATGCAACATCATAACAACCAAACAACACCAACAACTATTTTAGCGTAGCCTATCATTGTGTTGGATATAGTAAACTAGTTTGTGTTTGTGGATATAAGTGGTGACAGTCGCCCAGTTATGACAAAAAGAGTGTTTCCATACGGAGAGGTGGAATATTATGACCAGTTGATTGCCCTGGCATTTTTCCTTTCTTGATAGGCAATATTCTGGGAGGTATCCGGCCATTTAGCCAACGGCCTTTTAGTCAATGGACACTTAGCCAACGGACATTTGGCCAACGGACATTTGGCCAACGGACATTTAGCCAACGGCCATTTAGCCAACGGACATTTAGCCAACGGACACTTAGCCAACGGACATTTAGCCAACGGACACTTAGCCAACGGACACTTAGCCAACGGACATTTAGCCAACGGACATTGTGTTCATTACATTAACTTAATATAGTTTTTGCAATGTTGGCTAAATGTCCCCCCTGCTGCAAATCTTGGCTAAATGGCCGTTGGCTAAATGTCCATTGGCGAAATGTCCGTTGGCTAAATGGCCGTTGTCTAAGTGTCCATTGGCGAAATGTCCGTTGGTTAAATGTCCCCCTGCTGCAAATGTTGGCTAAATGGCCGTTGTCTAAGTGTCCATTGGCGAAATGTCCGTTGGCTAAATGTCCCCCTGCTGCAAATGTTGGCTAAATGTCCCCCCTGCTGCAAATGTTAGCTAAATGACAGTTGGCTAAGTGTCCATTGGCGAAATGGCCGTTGGCTAAATGTCAATTGGCGAAATGTCCGTTGGCTAAATGTCCCCCCTGCTGCAAATGCTGGCTAAATGTCCCCCCTGCTGCAAATGTTGGCTAAATGTCCGTTGGCTAAGTGTTCGTTGGCCAAATGTCTGTTGGCTAAATGACCATTCGCTAAATGTCCCCCCTGCTGCAAATGTTGGGTAAGTGTCCATTGGCGAAATGTCCGTTGGCTAAATGGCCGTTGGCGAAATGTCCCGGATTCATATTGAGAAACACTGCACAGAATCGCCTGGAATTTTCTACGGGGTGTATAAGCTACTGCATCCCGTCGAGTAATTATGACAACGGTGGGATCATTGCCGTGTTTCGCGACATCCTTGACCTTGTTTGGTTTTCTACGATTTAAAACAACATTTCGGTCATTAAGGAGGTGTCTTGAATAGTGTAACTCATCTTCCTTCTTCAATGTCCTTTTCATCAGTAAACAAAGAAGTAAAAAGGTCATCTCTGTGATCCTTTATGATGTTTCGAGTTTGTTTGTTTGTTCCATTTCTCGAGAATTATATTTCGTACATTGACCCCTTCAGGACAGCACTGCTTTAGACAAACATTATTACTGGCCAGGGGTTGCCTAGAAAAAAATATATAAGAAATAAGAAACGCAACAAAACTCAGCACGGTGAATTATTCAGTTTTGACAACATTACGATGGCTTGGAGTCAAAACGGACTATCTTTAGATAGCTCTTTGACGTATTTTTTTAACCTATTGCAAAAAACGAAATACTTGTATCAAGCAATGACTGCAGGAATATATAAAGGGTTTTTTGCTTTTTATACTTCTGCTGTCTTTTTTATACAAGTTATTAGTTTTCGTACTAAGTTCAATAATATGTCAATGGACTATCTAAAGATAGTCCGCTTTGACTCCAAGCCATCGATTATTTACTGGTTGATCCAAGTTTCATTTTTACTTTGAAATTATGGTTACTTGCATTAAAATCGGAATCATTAGTCTCCGTATTATTATCACTGTTAATGACAATATAGTGGAGTGTTTTCTGAGGCTCGGGTAGGGCCCATTGTTGCACATTGTTAACATTAACGAGTGAAAGAGAAGCGCCAAACATAAGTGAAACGAAAGCTGGAAGAGTGATGAAGAGATGTAACTCGAAAAACGTGGTTTGGGTTGAAAATAACATGGAGTTAGATAAGTTTTAGACTCAGAAGTCGCTGTTCCGAGTAGGGGAAGACGGGGTAAAAAGCGCATGGGCGGGTAAGAAGCCCACCCCAATTATCTCATGAAATGAAGCAAATTTCAGTCTCATTTTGTCCATGAGACGAATGCTAACGCTCGTCTCATGGGCGAAATTTGCTTCATTTCATGAGATAATTGGGGTGGGCTTCTTACCCGCCCATGCGCGTTTTACCCCGTCTTCCCCTATACTCGGAATTCGTCCGCAATGTGTTAACAAACTCTGAGAGGATATCTGAATACCGTATCGTTGTTTTTTTGGTGTTTTTTTTTTTGGTGTGGCCCACATGCTGTGAAATGACAGCTGCGAAGCCTCTGGCAAACAAAAGGAGGGTTATGTATAAGCAAGATGGTCGTATTGTTCTTTCTCAAGCGACAGCCACAAATTACTATCAACCTTTCTTTGTTACTGTAGTGATGACATCTTCTGGCTTTTACCAGAACAGAATGATGGTATCGTCTGGCATTTATAACTCCTGGAGTGATGTAGTGGTAGGAAGGAATACATTGGAGCCAAATAAAGGGGGTCAGAAATGCATTAATCAAGATTAAAATGCCCGCGAGAGCGTGGGACGAGATAAAGCAAACAGCATCGGAACAGCTAGAAAAACAGGAAATGACAAGACACAAATAATAAAAGAAGAAAACAACGAAGAAGCAACGAGAACAACGCCAACACAAACGCAACAACCAACACGATCACATGGACATTTGAAATCAAATGAAAGCAAAATAAAAACATCTAAAACATCAAGCAAAATATGAAAATATCTCTATATAGATCATACAACTACATACAAAAACAGGAAATGGCAAGGCACAACTAACAAAAGAAGGAAACAACGAAGAAGCAACAAGAACAACAACTACATAAACACAACAAACAAAACTATCACATGAACATTTACAATGCAAAACAAAACAAAAACATCTGAAACATCAAGCAAAATATGAAATTATTTCTAAGCAGATCCTGCAGCAACTTCATAAACACAACAACCAACACTATCACATGGACATTTAAAATACAATAACAAAAATAAAAACCCATCTAAAAAATCAAGCAAAATACGAAATTGTCTCTATACAGATCCTGCAACAACTGCATAAACACAACAACTAAAACTGTCACATTAACATTTACAATAATAAAAAGAAACAAGAACAAAATAAAAGCATGCAGAGCATCAAACAAAATACGAAATTATCTCTATACATATTATACAAAAACTACAACCAAAACTATCACATGAACATTTACAATAAAAACAAAATAAAAGGCAACCATCATTATCGATGATTCTAAGCATCAAAAGAAATAAGAAATAACCTCTATACAGATCATGCTAATGAGAGAGAGAGAGAGAGAGAGAGAGAGAGAGAGAGAGAGAGAGAGAGAGAGAGAGAGAGAGAGAGAGGAGAGAGAGAGAGAGAGAGAGAGAGAGAGAGAGAGAGAGAAAACTTGCAAACTTGCAAACTTGCAAACTTGAACTTTATTTTTCAATGATAAAGATTTTAGGCAACGCCTAGTCTTCAAATCTGTCCTTGGTACATATACGAACATAGAATACAAACATGGCTAGGCATGATATTACACATACAGATTTGAACATAAAGGTAGCACCTTTGTACATATACGAACATAGAATACAAACATGGCAAGGCATAACATTACACATACATAATTGAACATAAAGGTAGCAAAGCAGGTATTATGATAAAGACAGGTTGAAATACGAATTTATAGAATTACGTACGCACAGGTATAATTGTTAATACTTGTGCGGGCATACATGCGTGTAACCATACACGCACACACCTGCACGTGCGCGCGGCACACGCAAGAATACATGCACATACGCACAGATATATGTTGAAGCACGTATAAAAGAACTATACATTTTAGAACAGGGCAAACTAATGCAGCCTAGAGAGAGAGGGTGAGAGAGACAGAGACAGAGGCAGAGAGGAGAGAAGAGCGGGAAGGGAGAGAGAAAGAGAGAAAGAGACGGGTGAACCAGGCAAAGCAATGTAGATAACATAAGCGAAGCTGGTACAGAAACGAATGACAGACAAAATGATTGCTCCCACCACCTCCTAACATTACTCCAAACTATACATCTTAACGAGAGTAAGGAAAATGTATCTCTCCCTTCCCGCTCTTCTCTTCTCTCCTCTCTCTCTCTCTCTCTCTCTCTCTCTCTCTCTCTCTCTCTCTCTCTCTCTCTCTCTCTCTCTCTCTCTCTCTCTCTCTCTCTCTCTCTCTCTCTCTCTCTCTCTCTCTCTCTTCCTCTTCCCTCTCTCATTCTCTCTCTTTTTCTGATCACTCTCTTTCTCTCACTCACGTTTATTCACCGATTTCACATTTTGATGACTATAATCGGTATTTTATTGCTACCGTTTTGTAGCAGAACAGAATGGGCACTTTAGGTTGACAGTTTTGTAACATAACATAATGGGTACTTTTTTTCTTCTTTAAAAAAAAAAAGGAGATCAGAGTTATATTTCATCCTATGTTGGCTATAGCGTGAGGAACAAAAACGCAAAGCATTGTCATCCCATTCACGTGTGGCCCATGCAAAGGGAATGAGCACCTATTTTGTAATGAACATTCTTTTTTATTATGCTGTTCTAATCTCTCTCTCTCTCTCTCTCTCTCTCTCTCTCTCTCTCTCTCTCTCTCTCTCTCTCTCTCTCTCTCTCTCTCTCTCTCTCTCTCTCTCTCTCTCTCTCTCTCTCTCTGTGCGTCTTGGGTCTTCTTCTTGTGTGTCTCTGTGGTTTTTCTCCTTTTCTGGCGGGTTTGGTCAAAGTTTTTGTTTTTAAGTTTCAGAGTTTTTACTTTGAAAACTTCCTGATCGCTTCTCGGCCTTTTGGCTAAGACAGTGATTCAGGAACATAAATTTTTGTTTATACCCTGGTTGGTTTGTTCAGCCCGTCGTACATGGCGAAAGCCGATACGCGACGTTAAACTGAACTTCCATCCAAGTTTTTGTTGTCTGCTGGCTGGCTGGGCCTTGTACTTGTTGCAGAGTTGGCACTTTCTTCGCCGTCCTACAGTAGGAGTTCCGTATTAGCTAGCCGATATCGTCTGTGGTCTGCCGCTAGGCTGTTTTCTGTCTGTCGTGGCTTCACACTGGCTGAACGGTTCACTGCAGGCTGTGGTAGGCTTGTAGAAAACCGACGTCTGTCCAAAATGATCGCTTTCACTCATCACTGTCACACCATGCCCTATTTTCTCTTTTTCTGATCACTCTCTTTCTCTCACTCACGTCTATTCACCGATTTCACATTTTGTAAACAGAGCATAATGGGTATTTTATTTTTACCGTTTTGTAGCATACCATAATGGGTACTATATGATGACTGTTTTGTAACAGAACATAATGGGTACTATATGATGACTGTTTTGTAACAGAACATAATGGGTACTTTAGGATGACTGTTTTGTAACAGAACAGAATGGGTACTATATGATGACCGTTTTGTAACATAACAGAATGGGTATTTGATATGATGACTGTTTTGTAACAGAACATAATGGGTACTTTAGGATGACTGTTTTGTAACATAACATAATGGGTACTATATGATGACTGTTTTGTAACAGAACATAATGGGTACATATGATGGTTTTGTAACATAATGGGTATATATGATGACTGTTTTGTAACAGAACATAATGGGTACTATATGATGACTGTTTTGTAACATAACATAATGGGTACTATATGATGACTGTTTTGTAACAGAACATAATGGGTACTATATGATGACTGTTTTGTAACAGACCATAATGGGTACTATGTGATGATGTAACAGAACATAATGGGTACTATCTGATGACTGTTTTGTAACAGAACATAATGGGTACTATATGATGACTGTTTTGTAACAGAACATAATGGGTACTATATGATGACTGTTTTGTAACAGAACATAATGGGTACTATATGATGACTGTTTTGCAACAGAACATAATGGGTACTATATGATGACTGTTTTGTAACAGAACATAATGGGTACATAATGGGTACTACTGATATGATGACTATATGATGACTGTTTTGTAACAGAACATAATGGGTACTATATGAACTGTTTTGGACCATAATGGGTACTATCTGATGACTGTTTTGTAACATAACATAAACATAATGGGTACTATATGATGACTGTTTTGTAACAGAACATAATGGGTACTATATGATGACTGTTTTGTAACAGAACATAATGGGTACTATATGATGACCGTTTTGTAACAGAACATAATGGGTACTATATGATGACATAATGGGTTTTGTAACAGAACATAATGGGTACTATATGATGACTGTTTTGTAACAGACCATAATGGGTACTGATGACTGTTTTGTAACAGAACATAATGGGTACTATATGATGACTGTTTTGTAACATAACATAATGGGTACTATATGATGACTGTTTTGTAACAGAACATAATGGGTACTATATGATGACTGTTTTGTAACAGAACATAATGGGTACTATATATGACCGTTTTGTAACAGAACATAATGACTATATGATGACCGTTTTGTAACACCGTTTTGTAACAGAACATAATGGGTACTATATGATGACTGTTTTGTAACAGAACACAAAGGGCACTTTAGGTCAGTTTTGAACATAATGGGTACTTTTGTAACAGACCATAATGGGTACTATATGATGACTGTTTTTTGGGTAACATACCATAATGGGTACTATATGATGGTTTTGTAACATAACATAATACTATATGATGACCGTTTTGACATAATGGGTTGATTGTTTTAACATACCATAATGGGTACTATGACCGTTTTGTGATGACTGTTTTGTAACATAACATAATGGGTACTATGATGATGACCGTTTTGTAACATACCATAATGGGTACTATATGATGACTGTTTTGTAACAGAACACAAAGGGCACTATATTGTTTTGTAACAGAACATAATGGGTACTATGACAGTTTTGTAACAGACCATAATGGGTACTATCTGATGACTGTTTGTAACAGACCATAATGGGTACTATATGATGACTGTTTTGTAACATACCATAATGGGTACTATATGATGACTGTTTTGTAACATAACATAATGGGTACTATATGATGACTGTTTTGCAACAGCATACCATAATGGGTACTATATGATGACCGTTTTGTAACAGAACATAATGGGTACTATATGATGACCGTTTTGTAACAGAACATAATGGGTACTATATGATGACCGTTTTGTAACGGAACACTGGGTACTTTATGACTGTTGGCAAAAGGTAATCATTGGAGAATTGCCTATAGGAACTGCTTATCAAAATAGAAAGAAAAACAATAAAGAAAAAAGACAAAAAGGCATTCTGGCAAGAAAATCGCGCTTGTTATCGTACTTTAGTATTGTAGTTATGACAGCAGCGTGTTCATGGAATGTTCCATCTCCACTAGAAACAATAATAGGTTGCATGGATACTGCTTATGTCTGTCCTGAGGTAAGTTCCTTCATAAAATACACTATGGCAAATATCTGTCTCTCTCTGTCTCTGTCTCTCTCTCTCTCTCTCTCTCTGACTTTCTCTCTCTCTCTCTCTCTCTCTCCCCCCCCCCTCTCTCTCTCTCTCTCTCTCTCTCTCTCTCTCTCTCTCTCTCTCTCTCTCTCTCTCTCTCTCTCTCTCTCTCTTATTATCCATATTTGCTTTAATTTCCAATTTTGATATCTTTTTCAATTATTTCATGTGCGAATTGTTCCATTTTCTTGACGTGATTGTTTTTTTTAGGTCACATTTTCTTTGCCAATGCATGGTGTGAGTGTGTGAGTGAGAGGGCCAGGTGCAAAGAAGCTATTGTAGCTTATCCTTTTTACCCTCAATAAAACATTCGAATTTCATTCGTATTTCGTATTTCGTCTCGTCTCTCTCTCTCTCTCTCTCTCTCTCTCTCTCTCTCTCTCTCTCTCTCTCTCTCTCTCTCTCTCTCTCTCTCTCTCTCTTCGCTCTCTCTCTCTCTCTCTCTCTCTCTCTCTCTCTCTCTCTCTCTCTCTCTCTCTCTCTCTCTCTCTCTCTCTCTCTCTCTCTCTCTCTCTCTCTCATGAAACTGCTATTAAGCAATGACATTAGTTTGAATCCAGGCCCAAATTCACCAGAAAGTATCGATGAAAAAGAGACGAATCCAACTGTTTCAGATCAATCAATGAATGAAAACAACACAGGCGCCATTGGTACAGACATTTCTAGAACTCAAACAAATCAAACGGACAACACGAAAGACAATAGGCCTATGTGTGAGAAAACGTACGCACCCACTACACCCACGGGCATTCATCAACCACATGAGGAGCCTGGCACAGAGGAGAAACTTGACACAGAGGAGAAACTTGACACAGGTGAGAAACTTGACACGGGCGAGAGACAAGACACAGACGAGAAACATGGCACAAGTAAGAAACACGCCACAACTTCAGACCCAGCAACACAAACCATTCTACAGGCAATAGAAAGACAGGGTAG
This sequence comes from Phymorhynchus buccinoides, assembly GCA_017654935.2. NCBI lineage: Eukaryota > Metazoa > Mollusca > Gastropoda > Neogastropoda > Raphitomidae > Phymorhynchus > Phymorhynchus buccinoides. The sequence continues at coordinate 44,626,590 of CM065689.1, read as the reverse complement.
ACAGAACAGTGAAGAAAACAATATGATTAGAAGTGATCTGTGTGCAGTCAAGTCTGAATTACAGCAAGTCAAATCATGGTGTGAGAAAATCGACCAGAAGCAGAGAACGCACGATTGTCTAACTTTGTTTCCGATATGACTGGTGACGTCACACAACTACACACTGGGGCTCGGGAACAAACAGCAAACACGCAGGTGCTAATGGACACGATTGACGAGCTACGCGAAGAAATGGCAAACATGAACACTGAGATGGATCCCTTGGAGGGCTATTCCCGTCGGGATAACCTCCGTTTATTCGGTATCCAACAAAGTGCAGCAAACGAAGATTACGACCAGTGTGCAGCGACGGTGATCGAAGCACTCAACAGTACACGCGGGCAAAAAACATGGACTGAACATGACATCGTCCGTGCTCACCGAATTGGGTATGGCGACCCCAAACCAATGATTGTACGGTTTCGAAACTGGCGTGACAAAATGGAACTATTGAAAAATAAAGAAGTCAGAGCACAGTTAGAGCAACACGGAATCCGACTGGTGGGTGATTTGACAAGGCGACCACAAGCAATGGTGCAGGAAGCGAGGCGTAGTAATTTGGTGACATACTTTGAACGAGGGGTCATGAAAATAGGAGATAAATGGAAAACCTACGCAGAAGCGGTTTCAACGTCGGCGTTCACAAAGCAGACACCAGAACAGAAAGCTGAAGAAAGACAGAAGAATGCAGAAGAAAGACAGAAGAAGACGGAAGAAAGCAAGAAGGCAGAAGAAAGGAGATCTGGCTCCTCAAACTCAGCTGATCAACGCGACAACGGTAACCCCAATTCAGTTGTCAACATTGGGGAATCCCTGTGCGACCAAATGCGCATACATTTAATGCTTTGTTTTCCTCAAAAATACTTACATAAATGTTCAGACAACTGATCGCTTCTCAGCCTTTTGGCTAAGACAGTGATTCAGGAACATACATTTTTGTTTATACCTGGTTGGTTTGTTCAGCCCGTCGTACATGGCGAAAGCCGATACGCGACGTTAAACTGAACTTCCATCGTCAAAAAATAAGAAACTTTTGATTAAACTTAAGCACTTTGTTACAGTTATAAACAGTTCTTTTCGATGATTTGTATGGACAAAATGTAACATGTTTTGTTTTTTGTAATATGGTATAAGTATATTTGTCCTAGTTATTTACTTGTCGTTCATAATATAGACATCACTCTGTTTTGATGTTCGATTATTTAACTATGTGTGTACTTTGTTTTATATTTCTGTGCCCCAAGTGGGTATGAAATAAAACATTTGCCTTGCCTTGCCTTGCCTTGCCTAATCAACGTCACGTCACGTGATACCGGTTCACCCATCTCCCAGTCGGTGAGTGACGCAGAAGAAGAGGTCACGGGGGTCGAGGACAGCGCAGCCAATCAACACGGCTCTCAACAGAGTGTGGAAGGAAGAGAAAAGGGGCCTCCGGGTCAAATGATGTCAGATGACACACGGCCTCTGACCTCCGCTATCAATAGACATAACGCACGACGGTACAGCGGCCACGACAATGAAAATAGACGAGAAAGTGTCGGCAGTGTTGGGGGCTTTGTTACGAGGGGGGGTGGGGGAACAGGGCGGGGTGGGGGTACCAGCCAAAGAGGAAAACAAATGACACGCGGGGCTCACACGGGGAGAGATAGAGATAAGCAGCAAACTGGGCTAAAGGGCTTTCTGTCTAATGCAAACACACCCACTGACAGTGATAGGCGAGCTCTACGCTCCGGGTCTTCCTCTAATAAATAGCACAACGACAACCAGCCGGCAACGCAGCTGTCGTTCTTGAACTATAATATTGAGAATTTCTTCAGTAAATTAAATGAAATTTCTTTTGTGAATTATGTGTGTACCTTTGATATTATTTGTTTAACAGAGACATGTGTTGGCTCTAACTGTAACTTTGATAATGTTTTCCTTGATTATATTAAATGTGTCTCTCCTGCAAAAAACCCTGTCAGCACATGGTCGATGTTCTGGTGGTGTATTATTGTTAATAAAGAATTGGTTTTCTCATTTAGTTAAACGGATTGAAGTCAACCACGATAACTTGGTTGTTGTTAGGATGGATAAAAGTATGTTTGAAGTTGAAAGTGATGTTATACTGATAGCAACATATATTCCTCCTGAGGGTAGTCCTTATTATAATCACACAGATGACAAAAATGGCATTCTGTTATTAGAAGTAAATATACAGAATCTACTACAGACAGAACATGTTAATGTCATCCTTTGTGGGGACTTAACACTTTCACCGCCAAAGTCGCATTTTAGCACCACAGTGATTTATCACCTGTGGCATTAAAAGGCATCAAATTGGGGTCTATTATCCAAAGACCCTATTGTCTTAGTTTGGGGAAGTAATGATAGACCTTATTTTATATATGTGACACAAGAATCCCCAATACTGCAGATGGATTTGGTTCTCTACCCAGGTACATTTAATGGAATGTTTTGGCTGAAATATGGCTGGCGGTGAAAGGGTTAAATGCTAGAACTGGAAATGAAAACCCTGGTGTTGAAAACATGACAGATTATTTGAATCTAAGCAATGATGATGGGAATTAAGAACATATGTTTCGTGTATCAAAGGATGAAAGTGTGAATGATTTTGGTAAATCTCTGTTAGATGTGTGCCTGTTTGACGACTTACTCATTATGACTGGTTGTTGTATAGGTGATCAGTACGGCGATTTGACATACATATCACCCCATGGATGTAGTGGGATTGATTATTGTATTGTTTCTAAAGAACTGCAAGAATTTTGTAATCTGAATATTGCGTCCAAATTACATTCGTGGCATTTACCTGTAGAACTTAAATGGAAGAAAGGGGGGAATGGGAAGGATGAGAGCGAAGAGGGTGAATGCAATGGCGATGGTAAGGAAAAGATTGTGCGGAATGAGGAGAATGCACAGACCTATAGAGGTGAACTTGGAGTCAGACATGTTCAGGGATAATATGGAAAGTATGAGTGGTTTATTGAATGTCAATATTGATTATTGTATAAGTGTGTTCTGCAATGTATTATATGGAGCAGTTGCTTGCATGGTTCGTATGGTGGGCAGAAAAAAAAAAGAAGAGAGAATGACTATTTTGATAAAGAGTGTGCAGTAATGAAAAAGCGAGTCAAAGGTCTTCTTCGAAATTGTAGGCGTGCCAAAACTGACCTTGCTAGTCGTAGAGCGGCGTATGTAGGGGCAAGAACTGATTACAAAAACTTAAGGAAAGAAAAGAAAAGAAAATTTGATGAAGAAAGATTAGAAAGACTTAAAGAATCAGCAAAAAACCCCAACTCTTCTGGCCGACTATTCGATCAGTGAATTATAAGTCCTTTGTTTATAATAGTATTTCAATAAAACAGTGGTACGACCATTTCCATCATGTTTTTAATTCATTTACTGATATTGAAACTAATAACATTGAAGTCAATTATGCCAGTGAAGCAGATGCCTCACAAGAACCACTATTCAATGACCCAGTAACGAAACAAGAAATTATGAACAGTATTAAAAATCTAAAATGTGGTAAAAGTGGCGGTCCAGATGGTATAATTAATGAGATGTTAAAAAATGCTAATGAGATGGTAAATGACTTCCTGGAAAAGCTCTTCAATAAAATCTTTCAAAGCGGAACTTTCCCAATTGATTGGTCAAAATCTATAGTAGTGCCTTTACATAAGAAAGGTGATGTTAATGATCCAGATAATTATAGAGGAATTGCCCTAACTAGTGTTCTTAGTCAAATTTATATTTTTATTTTAAATAAACGACTGTCAAAATGGGCTGATAGAGAAGAAATAATTATAGAAGAGGAAGCCGGATTTAGAAAAGAGTATAGCACTATCGATCATATCTTCACATTATAAAATTATGCCCTTGTCCAACGATACCTTTCTAAGAATTCAAAATTGTACGTGGCTTTTGTTGATTTTAGGAAGGCCTTTGACTCTATTAATAGAAATATTTTGTGGGATATTTTACGGAAATCCGGTGTTGATGGAAAATTGTATACGGCTATAAAAGGAATTTATGATTCTGTGTTGGCTTGCGTGCGTAACAAAAAAAAAGTATTCTCAATATTTTAACTGCCCGAGAGGTGTAAAACAAGGCTGTATTTTAAGTCCTTTGTTGTTTTCATTTTTTATTAATGAACTTGGGAGATAAATATCTAATAATGGTAAACATGGTATTCAGCTAGTCCCAGGAGCAATAGAAATGTTCTTAATGTTTGCAGATGACATGATTTTATTATCTGACACTGTCATTGGTCTGCAAAATCAACTGCACTATTTAAAAAATCATGCAGATAGGTTAGAACTGACGGTAAATTTAGATAAAACTAATATAATGCTTTTTCGAAAGGGAGGATATCTTTCTGCAAAAGAAATGTGGTGGTATGGTAATCAAGAAGTAAAAGTAACTAACAAATATAAATACCTAGGTGTTTTTTTTCACCACAAAATTAAGTTTAATGTCAGGATGGCTAGAAACGGCTAGAAAAGGAAGAAAAGGAGTGATAGAAATTCTTAGGACAATGAGAAGACTAAGTTCTATTGATGCTTCTCTGTTCTGGAAACGTTTTGGTACTCAAATAGAGCCAATCTTAACATACGGTGCTGAAATGTGGGGGCTCGATGAAAATAAACCAATGGAAAATGTACACACTTTTGCGATCAAAAGATTTCTTAGTGTACCTCTACATTCCTCAAATAATATGTGCTATGGGGAATCTGGTAGATATCCTTTATTTGTCAGAACATATATTAAATGCATAAAATATTGGTTGAAATTAATCCGATTACCAAATACTAGATTATGTAAACAAGCCTATGAAATACTTTTAATACAACAGGAAAAAGGGTATAGCAATTGGGTTTCAGATATAAAGAGAATACTGTTTGTAAATGGGTTTGGGTTTGTTTGGGTTCTTCAAGAAATAGGACATGAAAAATTATTCTTATTAGAATTTAAGCAACGTCTAGTTGACTGTTTCCAACAACAATGGCACTCTCATATAACTGACAGTGAAAAATATACTTGGTATAATTCCTTTAAAGATTTATTCCAACCTGAAACATATTTGAATTTAGTGACACACAGATGGCACCGGGCTTATTTAGTTAGATTTAGAATAAGAGTTAGGTTTTTACGCCATGTGTCATGATTTACTTCGAATAATATTGCAACTGATTATTTTGATTTGTCGGTTGGTTGTATGTTTATATGTATCTGAATTTACTTTCGATTTTGCAATAGCTATGCTTTGGTTACCACCTTATTACAATTTCATATTATAGTTTACTTGTCAATAGGGAATAGGCATTATTATCTAAGTTGCTACTGAATGTGTTCCTTAATGCGAAAAGGATATCGTAGCTTTCCGTTGTTTTGTCGCCATTAATTTAGAAGTACTTTCAGTACCAATGCACTTCCTTGGCAGAAGAGCTATGTAAGCTATTGCCAATAAAATATTTGCGTTTGCGTCTCTCTCTCTCTCTCTCTCTCTCTCTCTCTCTCTCTCTCTCTCTCTCTCTCTCTCTCTCTCTCTCTCTCCTCCCTCCCCCCCCCCCTCCCTCTCTCTCTCTCTCTCTCTCTCTCTCTCTCTCTCTCTCTCTCTCCCTCTCTCTCTCTCTCTCTCTGCCTATTCATTAATGATCTACCTTTATCAATATCAACTGACTCTGTCTTATGTGATCTCTTTGCTGATGACACTTCTCTCCATTCTAGTGCAACTAACCTGCCTTCGATTCAAATCTCTCTTCAGTCAGCTTTACATGATGTCTCTGATTGGTGTAGCCAAAACCGTATGATCCTCCATCCAAACAAAACCAAAAGCATGGTAATTACTTCAAGACAAAAGCGTCAGAAAGAACCTCTAGTTTTAACTGTTTATATTAACCCTTTCACCGCCAGCCATATTTCAGCCAAACATTTCCATTAAATTTACCTGGGATAGAGAACAAAATCCATCTGCAGTATTGGGGATTCTTCTTCTGTGACAGATATAAAATAAGGTCTAGCCTTACTTCCCAAAACTAAGACAATAGGGTCTTTGGATAATAGACCCCAATTTGATGCCTTTTTAGTGACATAGGTGTTAAATCACTGTGGTGCTAAACTGCGACTTTGGCGGTGAAAGGGTTAAATGACAATGCCATAGACCAAGTACGCGAGCACCGAGTCCTAGGAGTGATAATAGACAACGAACTAAAATGGCAACTCCCATATTGAAAAAATGACACATAAACTTGCACGCAGCCTATTCCTACTAAACAAACTTACACCCTTCATAGATATAGATGCACGCAAAATGTTTTTTCATGCCCACGGTCTCTCGCACATTAATTACGCATCTGTAGTTTGGGACTCTGCAGCTAATTGTCACCTATTGAAACTCAATTCTATGTACAAAAGGGCAGCCAAAATAATTCTTCCTGATCCTGAACTCAGTACATTTGAAAAACAAGCCCAGTTAAACATACTTCCACTGCAATCACAGCTTAGCTACAATAAAGCCATTCTCATGTACAAAGTACACTACTTCTTAGCTCCACAATATCTGACAAATCTAGTTACACAAGCCTCACAACGTTATGGTTCAAGTAATTATATTTTACCACAAACAAGACTTGATAAATTTAAGTCGAGCTTTACTTTCTCGGTTCTTTCATATGGAACTCCCTTCCGTGTGACATTAAACTATGCTCCTCTATCTCAGCATTCAAAACGAGTCTTCGAAAGACACTAACATTCGACCCTCCTTAAGCTCCTGATATGCTAGATATTTATGCCGATGTTTGTATGTATTAATTTCATTTTATTAATTTCATTCTATTTGTTAGCTATTCGCCTACAATGTGCCTAATTATGTTAGAAATATTGTCCTCAATTTAATGCAAA
>CM065689.1:44603917-44614145 GCA_017654935.2 Phymorhynchus buccinoides | reverse complement strand
TCTCTCTCTCTCTCTCCCTCTCTCTCTCTCTCCCCCCCCCTCCCCTCTCTCTTAATCTTTTTCATCATAACACCTGCTTTGCTACCTTTATAATTCAAATATGTATGTGTAATGGTATGCCTTTCCATGTGTGTAATTCTATGTTCGTATATGTATTCAAGGACAGATTGGAAGACTAGGCGTTGCCTTCATCTTTATCCGTGACAAATAAAGTTCAAGTTTTCAACAACAAAACGTTCTCTCTCCTCTCTCTCTCTCTCGTCTCTCTCTCCCCCTTTCTCATCCTCTCTTCTCCTCTCTCTCCTCCATCTCCTCTCTCTCATCTCTCTCTCTCTCCTCTGTCTGTCTCCTCCTCTCACCCCCCTCTCTCTCTCTCTCTCTCTCTCTCTCTCTCTTTTCTTTTCCCCTTCTTTTATGACGGAAGCTGGTGGGTGGGTGTGGGGGGGGGGGGGGGGGGGGTAGGAACCCATGTACCCCCCCCCCCTCTCCCCCCTGGATCCCGGCCAGGCCGATCATGAATTTGATTCGACCAAATCCTCCCTAACATCTTCACTAAATGTAGATATACTTCCCTGCAGGTTACCTCCCCCCGTTTCATCGGTAGCCTGAGTACAACGTCACTGGCAGACGAGATACGGGCAACTCCCCGAATTAAAATTAGGGAACTATGTCTGTCAGTTGAAATTTTGATCCCTATCATGCACAATCCCAGCCCCCCCCCACCACCTACCTTCCCTTCTGGCCCTTCGTTTCTGATTTCGTCATTTTGTTGTCCGTGTTAAGGAAAAATGGACACCCTGTACGATATTGATTCCCGGGTAAAATTACACTTTTCTTATTGACTTATTCTTACTTGTTCTTTCGTTCACCCAGTTAGCCAGTCAGTCATAAATTTGCCATTGGATAATTGTTTATTTATTTATTATCATATTTATGCATTTAACTTTTTCTATATGTCCCTTTGTTCATTAGCTTTATTTAGTCCCACTCTTTTTGTTTATATGTAATTTAGAATACTAGTAAAGGTAAGGAGGAGGAGTTCCACCTGAAAGGCAGCAACAGTAGCTGTAGTGAAGAGGTAAAGTAATGTGAAGTGATGATGTCCTGCGTTATGTATGTTTTGTAGTGAGAGAGCAAAGTAATGTGAAGTGATAATTTCTGTTAGGTATGTTTTTGTAGTGATGAGAGCAAAGTAATGTGAAGTGATGATTTCTGTTTATGTATGTTTTGTATTGGAGAGTAAAGTAATGTGAAGTTGATGAATATATGTGTTATGTATTTTTGTAGTGAGAGAGTAAAGTAATGTGAAGTGATGAATTTCTGTGCTGTATGTTTTTGTCTGATAGAGCCAAGTACCTGTGAAGTGATTGATTTCTGTGTTTTTATGTCCATGTTTTGTATTGAGAGCGTAACGTAATGTGAAGTGATGATCTTGTGTTATGTATTTTTGTAGTGCGAGCGTACGTCTGTGCAGTGATGATTTCTGTTATGTCGGTTGTGTAGCGAGAGAGTCAACGTGCTGTGGAAGTGATGATTTCTGTGTTCATGTATGTTTTTGTAGTGAGAGAGTACAAGTATGTTAAGTAATACAAAAAAGATTCCCGGGTTCAAACTTTTTCTGGAGAGATAGAGAGCGAGAGAGAGAGAGAGACAGAGAAGAGAGAGAGAGAGAGAGAGCGAGAGAGATAGAGAGAGAGAGAGAGAAGAGAGAGAGAGAGAGAGAGAGAGAGAGAGAGAGAGAGAGAGAGACAGAGAGAGAGAGAGAGAGAAGAGAAGAGAGAGAAGAGAATGAATTGAATTGAATTGAATTGAATGAATTTTATTTATAATGGTAAATAGAATAAGCAATAACATGCTTTTTTACACCCAGCCCTCTGAATTTGTTTTTTTTACAAACATAAAAGTAGAAATGGAAAATGAAAATGAGCACAGACAAAGCATATAAGAATGCAAAAACAACCCTATCTAGTAGCACAACAATACAAATTCAAACCTAATAGAGTTTACCTACACTAAGCATAAGCCGAGCAAACAACAACGTGTAACAAACCAACAAAAAAAAAACGTACACTAAGCTACATAGAAAGGAAACAAACTTAACAAAACAACCGATAAGCCTAAAAAAAAAAAAAACATGAGAATAAAAAACTAAACTACAACCAGAAAGGTAACGGGGAATGGTGAAGAGTGACATCAAAAAAACGGAAGAGCGGCGAAAACAGTGACAACAACTGGTACATAAATAAAACGGAAACAACTATCACACTGTCAAACATGTGACTAAACACGAACAACCACCGAAAAACACTACACTTAGAACGGGAGTGGGAACCGGTAAAAAAAACCTACATGGCCGAGTCAGAACCTAACGGAAACTACACTATAAAAACGTGTGGGAGAACACGAAAACCTACAAACAAAGAAAAAACGGGTGAAAACACAAAACAAACTACACAACACACAAGAAAACAAAACAAATAAACAAAAAAAAAAAAAACAAAAAAAAGCTACACTACTAGATAGTAAACAAAACACAGTGCGGGTTAGATGGGACAACGAAAACTAGTATAAAGAAACCTACTACAAAAGCATGCAAAATACGAAAGCAAAGAGACACAGAAACAAAAAAAAATAAGAAAAAGACGTCGAGTGTGGTTAGCGAAACAGAAAAAACTGGAAAAACAAACAAAACAACTCAAGTGAGTGAAGGTAAAAAACACTCACAAAATGAAAGGGACAAAAAAAAGAAAAAAACGTAACACGGAAAAACAACTAAAAAACTGAACAAAAAAAACAAACGTCAAGTTTAAAACACAAAAACTAAAACAAAAATAAAAAACAAAAAATCTACAAAAAACAAACAAAACTATGTGAAACAAAAGAAAAAAAAAAAAAAGAAATATATCAACAGTTTTGTAATCACTATTCGTAGGAGAAGATGATTTGAGGAGTACCAATTTAACCCTTTCACCGCCAAAGTCGCATTTTAGCACCACAGTGATTTAACACTATGTCACTAAAAGGCATCAAACCAGCCCAGGGTCTGTTATCCAAAGACCCTATAGTCTTAGTTTTGGGAAGTAAGGATAGACTTATTTTATCTATGTCACATAAGAATCCCCAATACTGCAGATGGATTTTGTTCTCTACCAGATATATTTAATGGAATGTTTTGTCTGAAATATGTCTGGCGGTGAAAGAGTTAATAGCTCGTTTATGCAAGTCTAACGAGAGCTTTAATTAAAACATTTAACTTTTTGCGCTTTCTGAGTCCCACAAAGCAGATGATAACATATACGTGAATACATATCGGGCATAAAGAATTGCCCTTCCTACTCCTACTTTTCATACACATCTTTAAACATTCAGAAATTGAGAAGAGCACAAACACATGACAAAACCAATCCTAATCATACTTTATGAGATACTCATCTTTAAAATGTACTTATTTGATCGGACAACCATGCACGTAATAAAATCCAAACCTGGCTCTACTTTACCTAGATCATCTTAATATACACAACTTTTAAATGTAAATATTTTTACATATGGCAAAATCAAACATATTACTATATTACATTTCTTCATCTTTAACATGCACAAACTTAAAAAGTAAATACACACACGTGACAGAAAGCAAAACCTAGTTCATGACTTTTTTATAATATTAAAAACTAAGCACATACAAAATGGAGCGAAATTATGCCTAAACCTAGAAGAGAGAGAGAGAGGATACTCGTCTTTAACATGCACAATTTAAATTTAAACAAAGAGAGGAGACAGAGACAGAATCCAGCCTAGAAAGAGACCACTGTCAGATACTCATATTTAGAGATGCACAAATCAAAGCATAAACACATACACATGACAAAAAAAATGAGACCACAATCCTATTCTACATACTCATAGAGAGAGATGCACTAGCATTTAGGAAGAAACAATATCAGTTATGAGAGACAAAATAAACCTCTGCGGTCCTATCTCAGGACAGGGAGAGAGAGGCCGAGGGAGAAAGAGAGAGAGGAGAGAGAGAGAGTAGAGAGAGAGCGGATAGGAGTAGAGACGAGAGAGAGAGAAGAGAGAGAGAGAGAGCGAAGAACAGAGAGAGAGAGAGAAATCAAACAGTCAAAGTCAAAAGTCAAAAAATGTTTTAATTGTTTATGGCGCCTCCGCCCCATAACAATACAGTTTACAAAAAAAGAAAAACAAATCAAGATTGAAAACATTAGCAATGTACAATATTCACAAGACATGGAAGCCGCATCAAGGTAAGCTTACTGCAGATAAGAGACAGTGGCTCACTGGCGCAGGCTTAATGTTAGACAATAACATGTGCGGAATTAAGCACATTTCATGCAAAACTCAGAGAATGTGCGAGCAGATTTACCAATACAAGAATGAGATTTATGTAGTCCTTGAACATAAATACTTGTGAAACAAACATTCAGCTTTCTAATAATCTACGGTCATAATACAGCCTACAATCACATTGATAGAAAACGGCGATATTTTAATAAATCTGACACTTTTTTCTCCAGATCAGTAACTACAAAAGCGTGTCTACATCTCTCTCTCTCTCTCTCTTCCTCTCCAATCATGATACAACCAACCGTATTTGAAGCGATTCCATGCAACCGTTCACAATATTATTACCTGCAAACACAGAGAGGAACAGTGAGAGAAACAGAAACAGATCACCCCATCAGATGATTATCAACAACACCCACTACACCCACGCACACGCACACGCACACAAACAAAAACAACAACAACAAAAAAAAAAACACACACACACACAACACACAACACACACACACACACACACCATTTGAACACACACCATCACACATACACACACAGGCACACGCACCACACACACACACACTACACACACACACAAACACCACACCACACACACAACACAACCACCACACACACACACATTCACACACACACACACACACACACACAGACCCCCCGCAAACCCCCACACACACACACTATACAAACACACACACACACACACCACACACACACAACACACACCACACATACACACACACACACACACACACACACACACCACACACATACACACACACACACCACACCAAAACACACGAATTGTCTGAATCACTTTTAGTTGGAAGGACGTTAGCCCCTTGACTGCCGGGACAAAATTAAAGACAAGATCTTTGGCAAATCCTGACACGAAAATGACAACTGATAGAGGCCAATCTGGGAATTGGTCTGGGGATATTACTCTCCTTGAATTATGTTAGAGGAAACCAGTACCAGGGTTGTTTCCTCTTCATACTGATGATCACATCAGTGATGTCATCAGGTTCCAGTACTGAAGAAGCAACAAACACACACACACATACCCACACACACACACACACACACACACACAACACACACACACACACACCACCACAAACACACACACACACACACACACGCACACGCACGCAACGCCCGACGCACACACACACGACACACACACCACGCAGCACAGTACGCACGCACGCACACACGACTCACACGACACACACAACACACACACACACGCACGCACACATACGCCATACACACACACGCACGCCATATAACACTGGACTGGACTAAATTTATTGTCAGATTAACTATAAAATCTGTACTGACATTTGAAAAAAGGTAAAACAACAACGACAAATTCAATAGAGAATTAGAGAAATTAATACAAAAATTGAACAAATTCTTCTCTCTCTCCTCCTCTCTCCCTCTCTCGTCTCTCTCTCATCATCTCTCTCTCTCTCTTCTTCAATCTCTCTCTCTAGGACTCTCTCTCGCTCTCTCGTCTCTCCTTCTCTCTCTCTCTCTCTGCTCTCTCTCCTCTCTCTCTCTCTCTCTCAGTCACTCTCTCTGCTCGGTCATCTCTCATCTCTCTCTCTCTCTCTGTCTCTCTCTCTCTCTCTCTCTCTCTCTCTCTCAACATTGCGACATTTTGCGCGGGCAGCCCGCGCAAATGTAACACTTGTTTTACAGTTTGGCGCCGTTGTTACATTTTTGCGTGTCACAGGGGTCAAGACACACGAGAGAAGAGACAATCAGCACAAGATAGGTACAAAACTGAGACGAGACAGAGAGACTGAGGGAGACCAGACAAAGAGAACAGGAGAAGCAAAAACACGCACACCTGCTCACTGGGGAGAGAATACAAGAGAAAGGAGATAAAGACAGAATAAACAGACAGACATAACAGACAGACAATAAGAAGGGCGGACAGAAATAACAGTATTAATCGGGTCATTCTATCCCCCCCTCTTACAGTCCTGTCAATGCCGAAAAAAAACCCTTCCAACCCAATGGGGTGATAATATAGATAATGTAGGGCAAACGAAACAGACGAGTGTGGTGTGGTGTTGTGTGTGTGTTGTGTGTGTATTCTGCCCGCGCGCGCGCGCGCGCGCGTGTGTGTGTGTGTTTGTGTGTGTGTGTGTGTGTCGTGCGTGTGCGTGTGTGTGTGTGTGTTTGTGTGTGTGTGTTGTGTGTGGTTTGTGGTGTGTGTATGTGTGTGTGTATGTGTGAGTGTGGGTATGTGTTGTGTGTGCCTGTTTGTGTGTTTGTACGTGTGTGTTTTGTGTGTGTGTGTGTGTGTGTGTGTGTTTGTTTGTGTGTTGTGTGCGTGCGTGTGCTGCGTGCGTGCGTGTGTGTGTGTGTGTGTGTGTGTGTGTGTGTGTGTGTGTGTGTTTGTGTGTGTGTGTGTGTGTGTGTGCATGAGTGTGTTTAATCTGTGGTGTGTGGGTGTGTGTGTGTGTTGGTGCGTGTGGCGTGCGTGCGTGTGTGTGTGTGGTGTGTGCGTGTGCGTGCGAGTGTGTGTGTAATCTGTGTGTGTGTGTGTGGTGTGTGTGTGTGTCTGTGTCTCTGTGTGGTGAGTGTGAATGCGTCCGGTGTGCCTCATATATGTGTGTGGTTGGCCCGTGCCGTGTGCTATGCCTGCATAAGTGTGTGCATAAATTGTGACATGATGTGTGTGCGCGCAACGCTAGCGCTCTGCAGCGCGCGCGTGTGTGCGTGCGCGTGGCGCCGGCCGGTGCGTGCGTGCGTGCATACACGAGGGGGCGTGTTTTTCATATACATGGTTTTATGTAAGTGCATGTTACTTATAAGTCTTCACAGATAGAATATCCGAAGAAAGATAGGAAAGGACACAAACGAACCTAGTTCTTCGAACAAAGATAATACAACTGAAAATACTCATACAGAAACGCAAGAATACAGCTGAAGACGAGATTGAGAGGGTTGCGGAAAAATACAAAGGAGGAAAGTGAAAAGAAAAGAGAAACCAGTATTTAACTAAACAGAAAAGACAAAAACTATATATAGGGACATAAAATGAACGAAATTCCAAAAAAATAAATGTCCACATAGTGATAATGATCGAGAGAAAATCGTAATAAGAATGTAAGTAAGAAAAGAAAAGTAATGAATATATATAAGAAAGGAGACAAGGAGGGGAGAGAGGGGTGGACAGAAACGATGGAACGAAGGTTGAAAACAGAGGGTGTGGGGGGGGGTAAAGGAAACTACCACGCAAAGAAAAAGCCAAATAATCACTGATGGAAAGAAAGCAAGAAAGAAGACGAATGAACGAAAGAAAGAAAGAAGCAGAAGAAAGAATGAAAGAAAGAAAGAATAGAAAGAAGAAAGGAGAAAGAACGAAAGAATGAAAGAAACGAAAGAAAGAGAAAGAAAGAAAGAATGAAAGGAAAGAAAGGAAGATGCAGAAAGAAAGAAGAAAGAAACGAATGACAGAAAGAAAGAAAGAATGAAGAAAGTAAAGGAAGAAAGAATGAAAGAAAGAAGACGAAAGAAGAAAGAAAGATAAAGAAAAGATAGAAAGAAGGAACGAAAGAAGAAGGAAAGAAAGAAAGAAAGAAAGAAATGACGAAAGAAAGAAGAAGAAAGAGAAAGAAGAAAGAAAGAAAGAAATAAAGAAGGAAGAAAGAAAGAAAAAGAAAGAAAAAAAGAAAGAAAGAAAGAAATAAAGAAAGAAGGAAGAAAGAAAGAAAGAAAGATAGAAAGAAAGAAAGAAAGAAAGAAACATAGAAGGAGAAAGAAAGAAAGAAATGAAAGAAAGAGAGAAAGAACGAAAGAAAAAGAAAGAACGAAAGAAAGAAAGAAAGGAAGAAAGAAAGAAAAGAAAGAAAGAAAGAAGAAGAAGAGAGAAGAGAATAGAGGAAGAAAGAAAGAAAGATAAGAAAGGATAGAAGGAATTTGAAAAGAAAGAATGAAAGAAGAATGAAAGAAAGAAGGAGGAGAAGGAAAGAAAGAATTGAAGAAAGAAGGAAAGAAAGAAAGAATGAAAGAAAGAAAGAAAAAAGAAAGAAGGAAAGAAAGAAAGATAGAAAGAAAGAAAAGGAAAGAAGAAAGAAGAAAAAGAAAGAGAATGAAGGAAAGAAAGAAAGAAGGAAGGAAAGAAAAAAAAAGTAAGAAAAGAAAGAAAGAGAGAAAGAGAAAGAAAAAGAAAGAAAGATAGTAAGGAAAGAAGGAAAGAAGAAAAAGAAAGGAAGAAAGAAGAAAGAAAGAAAGAAGAAAGAGGAAAGAAGAAAAGGAAAGAAAGAAAGAAAGAAAAAAGAAAGAAGAAAGAAGAAAAGAAAGAAAGAGAAGATAAAGGAAAAAATGAAAGAGGAAATAAGGAAGAAAGAAAAAGAAAGAAAGAAAGAAAGATAAGAAAGAAAGAAAAGAAGGAAGAGAAAAGAAGGAAAGAAGGAGAGAAAGAAGACTGAAGGAAAGAAAGAAAGAAGAAAGAAAGAAAGAAAGAAGAGGAAGAAAAGAATAAGAGAAAGAAGAAAGAAGGAAGAAAGAAAAAGAAAGAACGAAAAGAAAGAAAAGAAAGAAAGAAAGAAAGAAGAAAGAAAGAAAGAAAAGAAAGAAAAGAAAGAGAAAAAGAAAGAAAGAAAAAGGAAAAAAGAAAGGAAGAAAGAAAGAAAGAAGAAGAAAAAAGAAAGAAAGAAAGAAGAAAGAAAGAAAGAAAGAAAGAAGAAAGAAGGAAAGAAAGAAAAGAAAGAGAGAAGGAAAGAAAGAAAAGAAGAAAGAAAGAGAAAGAGAAGAAAGAAAAGAAAGAAATTTGAAAGAAAGAAAGAATGAAAGAACAAGAAAAAGAATGAATGAAAGAGAAAAACTGAAAGAAAGAAAGGAAAGAATGAAAGAAAAGAAACTGAACAAAACCTGAAAGAAAGAAAGAAAGAATGAATTCTTGATTTAAAAGAAAGACTTAAGAAAGATTAGAATGCTGAAAGGAAATGAAAGCCCAAGGAAGAAAGAGAGAGAGAGAGAAGAAAGAAGAAGAAAGGGAGAAGAAAGAAAGAGAAGAAAGGAAAGAAAGGGAAAGAAAGAGAGAGAGAAAGAAAGAAAAAATGAAAGGAAAAGGTCAAGATGTGCCCCCACCCCCACCCCCTGCATTTCTCGGTTAATTCCAATTTTCCGTTTTTGCCTTTCTTAAACAAACATAAAGCTGTATTCTATGAACCTTTTTAGCTAATAACCTTTTGAAATACTAACCCTATCCCTAACCCTATCCTTTATCTAGGACCCCCCCCCCCCCCCCCCCCCTTATGTATTGCAGTACACGGCGCCATTTGTCACAGTCGTGGTTCATTGCGTTTTCCCCGTCTTATAGGGGGGGGGGGGGGGGGGGGGGGGGGGGGGGGGGGGGGTAGGGCTAGGGTTAGGGATAGGGTTAGTATTCCAAAAAGGTTATTAGCTAAAAAGGTTAATACAATACAGCTTTATGTTTGGTAAGAAAGGCAAAAACGGAAAATTGCAATTAACCGAGAAATGCATGGGGGGTGGCACATCTTTACCTTTACCAGAAAATGGATAAATAGGGTAAATGGAATCCAGAAAGAATTCTCTTTGACAAAATACAACACTCATTTTACTCACGCTCTTCCTGTGCATGAACCTAGATACGAGGGGCACTCCATATATTTTGCAATGTGGGTAACTGACAGTGTGCATCCTCCTTCTGGCATATAGTCAAACTTTTATAACAGTCCCTCACTAGAACACATGCACGTGACTAACCTTTCAAACCAAACGGCTATGGCACCTGACCAGCGCAACTGAAGTATGTCACAAATAGTGCCCTCGACGAACGCGCAAGCATCTTCAACTTTCTTTAATTGCTTACTACTTCGCCAGTGCTTCACGTATGATAGTAGGACACAAATAACAAGGGACT
>CM065689.1:44596417-44598917 GCA_017654935.2 Phymorhynchus buccinoides | reverse complement strand
TTTCGTGCAATCAATTTGGTCTAAACTCAGGCGGCCATTGGAAAAGAGACGGCACACGCCTTCTCTTTCAGTGAAATAATTTGACTTCCAGCAACTCCGCCAAGGAAGAATCGACGATTTGACGGTTTGATATCTGGGAAACCAGATAAAAATGAGTTTTGCGATCTCTGTAAAGGGTGTTTTCATGGTGATCTGGACGTGTTTCTTGCCATCCATCAGGGTCCACCTTTAAGAGAGGGACCGCTCGATCTGAAACCAACAGAGTGGATGGCCTTGCGGGCAGAGAGGACCAAAGGAAAGTCAGAGCTACCTCAACCAGATCACCTTCCACTGATCGCGCCAGGAAGTTTGAAAACCAGACCCATTAGCCCCACCAAACTGGGTCAAACCAGTTCCAGGGAAACTAAAAACAGTGAAAATCACACCAAATATAACCTCTGCTAAGCAATTTATCAGTACTAGCAACACTGTTATCGGTCCCTGGGACTGACCGGTCATTTTTGTTAAGCATGTTTGGTTTTGCAATCAGTGTTCATTCTACGGCTAATTGCCAGTAAACGCGATGACTTCCTTCCCTGTTGGCCTGCATCCTATGCGGAAGAGACTGCCCCTCCAGCGTTGGTCTTCACAACTAAACCTCACTCAAAGCAATGCTCCTTGTCGTCAACGCCGAACTGAAGATATGGGTGAGGAGGCATCGCCTGATTCCACACTGGTTTTGTTCCAGGAAACCCAAACCCAGTGAAACTCACACAATAATATATCCGCTGCTAAACAATTTATCAGTACTAGCAAAACTGTTATCAGTCCCTGGGACTGACCGGTCATTTTTGTTCAGTATGTTTGGCTTTGCGATCAGTTATTCTACTACTAATTGGCAGTAGGCCTACACGCGATCACTGCCTTCACTGTTGGCCTGCATCCTATGCCGAAGAGACTGCCTCTCCAGCACTGGTCTTCACAACCTCACTCAAGGAAATTCTCCTTGTCGTCAACGCCGAACTGAAGACATGGGTGAGGAGGCATCGCCTGATTCCACAGCGCTACAACACCGTTGTCCTGCGAGACGGACTGAGGCCACAACAGAATAATGCATGGCTTAAACAGGCTCTTACATAGGTGAAGACGGGGTAAAAAGCCCATGGGCGGGTAAGAAGCCCCTGCCAATTATCTCATGAAATAAAGAAAATGTCAGTCAAATTTGCCCATGAGATGCCAATTATCTCATGAAAAGAAGAACAATTCAGTCACATTTTGCCCATGAAACGAGTGTTTTCATGGGCAAATTTGACTGACATTTTCTTTATTTCATGAGATAATTGGCAGGGGCTTCTTACCCGCCCATGGGCTTTTTACCCCGTCTTCCCCTAATCATTCCATTGTATCCCATCATTCTTGCTACGTTCCTACTTCCTTCCTTCGTGCCGCCTTATTTGTCCCAAGTGTCTGTGACAAGGCTCATGGCCGCTACTGTATTATAACGGCTTCTAGCGGCTTCGTTTTCATAATTCTCATTAGCGCCGTTATTACTATGACTTCGTTAGCGCCTTCGTTATACCATTCATCAGCACAGACTGGTCAGAAATGGTGTGGAGAGGAGCAATGCAATGGTCACGAACAACGTCACTCCGGAAGTGACCAAGGTGGTATGTCTCACACCTTGACTGAGAGAGAAAGAAGGGGAGAGAGAGAGAGAGAGAGAGAGAGAGAGAGAGAGAGAGAGAGAGATGGAGAGAGAGAGAGAGAGAGAGAGAGAGAGAGACAGAGACAGAGACAGAGAGAGAGACAGAGAGAGAGAGAGAGAGAGAGAGAGAGAGAGAGAGAGAGAGAGAGAGAGAGAGAGAGAGAGAGAGAGACGAGAGAGAGAGGGGGAGAGAGAGAGAGAGAGAGAGAGAGAGAGAGAGAGAGAGAGAGAGAGAGATAGAGAGAGAGAGAGAGAGACAGAGAGAGAGAGAGAGAGAGACACACACAGAGAGAGAGAGAGAGAGAACACTGAACTGTTGGCCCATGTTGGCTCATGTCAGAGAGAGAGAGAGAGAGAGAGATGATCGAGAGAGAGAGAGAGAGAGAGAGAGGGGGAGAGAGAGAGAGAGGCGAGAGAGAGAGAGAGAGAGAGAGAGAGAGAGAGAGAGAGAGAGAGAGAGAGAGAAAGAGAGAGAGAGAGAGAGAGAGAGCGAGAGAGAGTATTTAGCACTAGCGTGTTACCCCTTTTAGCTCTACGTGAAAACGACTGAAACTGGTAAATAGCGTGTGAGGTGTTAACGCGCAGCAGACACTACATTACAGGGCTCATTCATAATAACTTATTGACGTCAGGCAGTTTTACCATGACGCCTTCAACAGGAAGTTCTCTTTCTTCCCAAGAGCCGTGTGCGAATGGAACAGTCTTCCACCTGAGGCAATTTCATCAGCCTCGGTGGAGGTCTTCAAAACCCAGATCTGAACCCCCCCTTCCCCCTCCCCTCTTATGCCCCTGTTCCCTGAGCTCCACCCCCACCCA
>CM065689.1:44563917-44576417 GCA_017654935.2 Phymorhynchus buccinoides | reverse complement strand
GTGACACGAGGCGAACGCGTTACCTCTGTGCCACTCTACACCTACGTCATGTTCTTAATCCAATTGTCCTTGTTTCCTTTATTATTTGATCTCAATTCCATCATTTTTTTTACAAAAAATTTTGCTGCTCTAAAAAAAAAACGACCCTCGCTCAGTTAAAGACCCACCAGATCACGTGTCAAAATCACGGGTCTCACGTGTTCTCCCTCTTACATAGCTGGTAAGAAATCTTGTTTTTGACCAGGTTTGACTCCCATACAAATGCCCCCAAATTGAAAACGAAACACCGTTTTAAAGAGCAGCCTCAATTTGAACTTGGGGGTATTTGTATGTGGGTCACAGCTACCCAGAAAAACCACACACCAAGGGACTTAATCGTGGTGGGTCAGTGTGTCTTTAATACCCCCAATTTCCAGGTAAAATCGACAGGATTTGGGGCATTTCTTTCTTGTTGTTTCCTTTCGGTCCGCAAAGGCAATTCAACAGTGTCACCTTTCATTTCCTCGCCTGTGTTGGCTCTGCCATGCTTCCATGAAATTAATGAAAATTAATGAAAATAAAATAATGTGACGACAAAAACACCCACACACAAAACATTAGTTCAACAAACGTTTAAAGTAGGACGGGCTGCACGCAGTGATTTGTTTCTACATCGGTCGAAATTTGGCGCGCACAGATACAGACACACATACATGCGCGCTTACACGCGCACACACACAGACACACACACAGACACACACACGCATGCACACACACACACACAAGCGCGCACAGACACACATATATTTAAACACATATTACCTTTGATACACGCATGAACGCACCCACACATATATAAACGCATATATGCACATTTGAAAACACACACACACACACACACACACACACACACACACACACACACACACACACACACACACACACACACACACACAACACACACACACACTAATACACATATTATACACACTAACACACATATATACGAACACATACACACAAACAGATACTGACACAATCATGCACGCAAGCGTAGACGAAAAAACACATCGGCAGACTTCATCAATATGTGCATAACTTGTGTGTGCGTGTGTGTGAGTGTGTGTGTGTGTGTGTGTGTGTGTGTGTGTGTGTGTGTGTGTGTGTGTGTGTGTGTGTGTGTGTGTGTGTGTGTGTGTGTGTGTGTGTGTGTGTGTGTGTGTGTGTGTGCGTATATATATATATATATATATATATATGTGTGTGTGTGTGTGTGTGTGTGTGTGTGTGTGTGTGTGTGTGTGTGTGTGTGTGTGTGTGTGTGTGTGTGTGCGCGTGCGTATGTGTGTGTGAGTGTGTGTGTGTGTGTGTGTGTGTGTGCGTTTCTGTGTGCTTCATTTATGTGTGATTAATATGCTCATTATGTTCATGTGCGTGTGTGCATGAGTGTTTGCATGTATGCGCGCATGCACGTGTGCGTATGCATATGTATGTGTGTTTGCGAGCATGCACGCGCGTACGTGTGTGTGTGTGTGTGTGTGTGTGTGTGTGTGTGTGAGTGTGTGAGTGTGTGTGTGTGTGTGTGTGTGTGTGTGTGTGTGTGTGTGTGTGTGTGTGTGTGTGTGTGTGTGTGTGTGTGTGTGTGTGTGTGTGTGTGTGTTTGTAAGCATTATTAAGTATATCAAGATCAGATTATGTATGCTGTGTTGTGTGTCATGTTTGATAGATTTACTGTATCATACACAAAAACATCCACAAGCGCAAAACTACAAAACAGCAGAGATTAGCTCGCAGATGGCACCCTTTCAGAAACCCAACACGAGGAAAAGATCAAGGGCCTGAAACTGTCTACAGATGTAAGCCATTGTCCACAACAGAGGCTCTGGTTACAATGCTATTGGTCACTGCAACAACCACCTTTTGCTAGAGTGAATGCCCTTGGTAGATGCTTGAGTACTGACCAAACGAGGGAATAACTCTCACCAATAACCCTTTTTCAGGCCACTAACATGGCTGTCGTTTGCAAGAGTGAATGCCCTTTTGAATACTGATCAACAGGGGCTTCACTCTCGCTGTCAAGGGCGTTAATAACTCTAGTTGCAGTGGCCAATACCTGTGACACACTCTATAACCGCTACATTCCACTGCACAGTCGCTCTTCACCTTTGCCTTCGTTCCCTAAAGCACGCACAAACAACAATAACCCAACAAATACACTTTAAAGCTCCCTGTTTTTTCTCTCTGATCCTTAAGAGCCACATGGCCAAAGTAATCAGACAATTTGAAAAAATGCAAGACAAAAAACAAAATGGAGGGAATTGTAGCTTTAGAGCCACCAGTTTCCCATCCAATGCAGTCCCTAGTGTGATGACCTCATTTATCACCCCCCACCCACCCTAAATAAAATTTTATAAAAAAAAACGACTGAACAAATCACAAGCCACTCACTCAAATTGAAAGAGAACTTTCAACAAGAAAAAAGCGTGTGGAATGCTAATCAGAAGAGACAAGTGTGATATTACAATTACCAGCGTTTTAAAAATTCTACGTTAGATGCTGCTGCTGTTTTAAAGCAAAACAAGCGCGAAATCGCAATAGTTTGTGGCACGCGGTCTATTTTTACCACTCCAATTATGAGTCACCTCCCCTGGCTTTTCAATAATTTTAATCTGTAAACCAGAATGTTATCTCTGCACCATTCCGTAACTTTTTATATCTTTTGCAAAACATTTAAACCTATTTATCCTACTTATACTCATCGAAAGAAGCACCGCATACTCGTCATGTCTGTTGTAGTGTCTGTATTACGTATGTTTATTATTTTGTACGCTTTAAAATACATCATTTTAAAAAGCGACCTCAATTTGAAGTGGAGCCTCGCTTCAAACTTTATTATCACTTCAATTATTAAATACTTGTAGCGGTGCCATAGCCGATGAGGTTTAACCGAGGCGTGGTTACCGCTACGCCTATCTGCATTAATAAAAAAAATCGGGACTTTACTGGTTTCGTACTGCCTCCGGGCATTGCCTCCAGTATTGTTCCCACCATATTTGTATTTACAAATGTCCCATGTGTGTCTGATTCGGACCAAGAGGACGTGAAACACCATTTTTGTCGCCTCGCTTCAAATTTTGGGCTATGTCACTATTCCGTCTGCCACTACCGAGGGGGTTATCAAGGGCATCCCCCTCTCCGAAAACATCTCCGAAATGCTTCCGCACATTCCAGAAGCAAAAAGCGCCGTGCGCCTCAAAAACCGAGACGGTTCGGATTCCTGTGCAGTAAAAATATCTTTCACGTGTACCTACTTGCCAGAGTACATCAAAATCAATGCAAATGAATACAGGGTGCACACATATGTTGCCCCTGTCCGGAAATGTAAAAAATGCTCAAGACTCGGACACACCGTTCAGCAGTGCCGTGCCACCAAACAAACCTGCGCCAGATGCGCCCAAACAGGCCACTCCGCCGCCGAGTGTTCCGCCCAAGAACCAAAATGCATTAACTGCTCCGGGAAACACTCGGCGGCGTACGCAGGCTGTCCACAATTTAAACTTCGTCTAAAAGCAAACAGACTCCGGGGTGAGACGTTTCTCCGCTACGCGGAAGCGATCAGGCGAGCCAAGGCGGCCATTGACCTAGAAAACAGACACAAACAAAGACAAAACAACTACAATTCCCCTCATTCTCCCATTCCTGTCATAGATCCATCCTGGAGGACTGTGAACGCCAATCGGCGTCCAGCGCCCGACACCTATGCAGACAAGGCAAGAGCTAATCTCCCTCAGAAACCAACCCCAGCCCCCCGCCGCAATCCAATTAAAACTAAACCAACCACCCCACCGAAAGTTCAAACTGTACTAACGAAAGCTGACCCCCCAAAAATAAACACTGACAAGCTACCGACAAAGACTACCCTCTTACCAAGTTCAACAGTACCGACTGAAAGCCCAACAGCTGAGACTGAA
Source organism: Phymorhynchus buccinoides (assembly GCA_017654935.2). Lineage (NCBI taxonomy): Eukaryota > Metazoa > Mollusca > Gastropoda > Neogastropoda > Raphitomidae > Phymorhynchus > Phymorhynchus buccinoides. Next base: position 44,572,467 of record CM065689.1, on the reverse strand, counting down.
AGAATCATTGGCAAAAACTGTAACTGAAAAAAGGATCCAGACAATAGTCGAGGACCAAATCACCAAACAAACACAAATTATGATGAAGACAATGGACGACCACCTGACTCGACTAGTAACAACACTGACAGACAAAGTGACAAGCATCACTCGGACAAACAACACTCCCCCCCCCCCCCCCCCCTGCCCCCGCCCCCCCCCCCCCCCCCCCATGCCCGACCTCAATTTCAGCAACATCGATGTCAGAGACAAATCTACTGGCGAACGATTCCTAGTCCAAATACTTACAGAAATAGCTAAAGCCCACACTTCTACCAAACCACTAGTATTAATAGAGGGACTCAAGTCCCACTTGCCGAACGCAATGTTCAACAAACCCCTCGATACAACACCATCCTCAAACTGTATGAGGATAGCGCAACTAATCTGCCGCCCTGCCCAAGAAGCAGCGGAAGCCAAAAGGCGCAGACAGTCCTCCCAATACAAATATAAATAAACCCACAACACCACCAGTTAAAATTACAACAGACCCAAATACATGCACAGGCGCGGTCAATAATCCCCCTACAACTTCCACTCTCAGGACCCTCAATCTACTCCAATGGAATAGTCGAGCTATCACACCAAACCTCCCTTTCCTCCTCAACTTTCTGGCAACAAACACAACTCACTATCAAATACTCTGTTTCCAATCTCTCAAAGTTTCGTATTCCAAATTACCAAACATAGACGGCTTCTGCTATCCACCAGGGGTCAGTAACTTCCAAGGCGATGTCCAGACCGCAACATATGTCCGCCTGGACATCCCTTTCCAGTACACTGCTTCTCCCTTTCAAAACTCAGTCCCGTCCGTCTATTCTAATACAATTCAAATCACCCTCAACAACAAACCTACTAATATAAGCTATCCACAAAAAGTTAAGGATCACTTGCAAACTAATTCATAACTTTCCCAATAAGAAAGCCAATGCGTTGAATTTTGGCCAACATTTAATTCAATGCTTTAGTGATAACGATACACAATTGCCTTCAATTTCGAGCAATCGTTTGGTCTGTACATTTGATCAAAGTGGGTACGTATCGAAATTTGATTTCCCAAAGTCATTGAAATCACAAGACAGGGCATTCTGATGCTCCCAAAAGTTCAGTAATGCGTGTATCCGCCATGGCTGTTCTGGCACTCGACGCAGCGAGTCCTCATGGAGTTGACCAGGGTGGTGAAGATCCTCTGTGGAAGCGCCTGCCACTCAGCCTGCAGCATCTGGTAGAGGTGCTGGGCATCCCTGGGAGGGGGGTGGTTGCTCCTCACTTTGCGATCCAGCTCATCCCAGAGGTTCTCAATCGGGTTGAGATCGGGACTGCATGCTGGCCACTCCATTCTGTTGACTCCAGACTGCTGCAGGAAGTCGTTGACCACCCTTGCCCTGTGGGGGCGAGCGTTGTCATCCTGGTAGACAGCCGGCGGTCCCATCTGCTGCAGTGTAGGCACAGCCAGCGGTCGAAGGATCTCATCCCGGTATCGGAGGCCAGTCAGGTTACCCTGTACATGATACAAGGGTGTTCTGTGGTGAAGGCTGAAGGCCCCCCAGACCATTACAGAACCTCCACCAAAGGCCACCTTTTCTTGGACAGTGGCGTCAATAAAGCGTTCCCCTGGGCGCCTCCAGACCCTCAGTCGGCCGTCGTTGTGGTTCAGGGTGAAGCGTGATTCATCACTGAACAGGACCTGGGACCATTGCTGACGTGTCCACCTCACGTGACGTCTGCAGAAGGCGCGGCGTGCTGCCCTATGGGCTGGAGTTAAGCGTGGCCGTACAGCTGGGCGACGAGAACGGAGGTTAAACCCATGAAGGCGGTTCCGTATGGTCTGCTGGCTGATGTTGATGTTAGTAGCCACCCTCAGCTGCCTTCGAATGATGCTGGAAGAGGCTGTTCTTGTCTGCAGGGCTTGTCGTTCAATGAGACGATCTTCACGTGGAGTTGTCTTCTTCGGTCGACCAGATCTGCGTCTTTCATGGACCCTCCCAGTGGCTGTGAAGCGTTGAATCAGTCTGACAATGACCGAGATGGACACCTGAAGTCGCCTGGCCACTTCTCGCTTGGGAACACCATCTTGGAACCATGCAACAGCTCGTCCCCTATCCAACTCGCTCAATTTTCGTCGTGGAGGCATTGTCAAATCAGGCCTAATACTGGTGGTATGTCTTCTTATAAAGCCAAGCAAGAGACAGCATCTCACACATAAACAGCAGTGCTTGCACGTGCATAATGGTTTTTCCATCTGGCTTGTGCAATGTGTTCATGCAGAACGATCCAAAACAAGGTCCTTTTTCGCAAGTTTCCGCTTTTTCTTTTGCTGCCAAGCTCAGTAATAGAGAATCACGTGCAATGTTTCCACTAACACAACATCGCCCACTTACAGCTGAACAAGAATTCATAACAATTTGGCTTGACTGAGAAAAAAATAACAGGAGCGAACGGAGTTTATTGCGCACCTGTTTTCTCATAGTGATCCTTAACTTTTTCTGAGTAGTGTAGTTAATACCTACTTTCCCCAAGGTTATAACCACATGGCCGTACATGACTGGATGGCCTCCCTCTCACCAACCGACCTCTGGGTGGTGGTGGGAGACTTCAACGCCCACCACCCAGCCTGGGAATCGAACACGTCCCATCTGTCTAGGGGGGGGGGGGGGGGGGGGGGGGCACACCCTTTTTAACGATATTTTAAATTCCAATTTAACCTTATTAAACGATGGATCCCCCACTCGCTACCCAGACAGACCAACAAACAAACTAACAGCCATTGACCTATCCCTAGTTAGCCCCCAATTGTTAACTGAATACTCATGGGCCCTCCAAGTAGACCCTCTAGGTTCAGATCACAAACCCATCAACAATACCCTTGTTACAGAGATTGAAATCTCTAACGAACTCCCCCCCCCCCCCCCCCCCCCCCCCCCCCCCAACTATAATAAAGCCAACTGGCAACAATTCGCAAGCCTTCTCACCTCCTACACTTACGACGGCTTACACCATAACGACCTAGAAACCCATTATAATAATATAAGAACAGCAATTACAACTGCAGCAGACACTACTATTCCAAAAACTTTCCCAAAAGCTAACTTTCAAACAAAAAATAGCCCCTGGTGGAACGAAGAATGTGCAGAAGCCGTACAACAAAAACACTCTGCCAGTAATATATTTAATAAACAACCTACTCTCCCCCACCATCAAAACAAGCGTAAAGCGGAAAAACATAGCAAAAAGATGGTCGCCAAGGCAAAGCTAGAGTACTTTACAAATGAAAAAGTGCTCTCTCACAAAGATCTTAATAACGCCTGGAAGCGACTGCGTAGGATAAAGGCGGGAGGCAATCCTAAGACCACTCGAATTCTAAACCCGACCACAAACAAAACAACACAATCCAACCAAGAAACAGCTAACGTCCTGGCCGGGACATTCGCCAAAGCCAGCCAGACAAAACACCTTCCACCCACAGAACAACTAAAAAGAAACACCATTCCACCCCACCAAAAATCCAGTAACAATACTAATTGTACCAATGCCCCCCTAAAACTTGCCGAGCTTGTTACGGCCCTTCGAAACATTAGAAAAGTAAATAAAGCTACAGGAGATGATCCTATCTCCTATGAACTACTTAAACAACTACCCCCCTCTTTTTTGACCATCCTTCATCGCTTTTACTCCAGGTGTTGGGAGAGTGGGGAAGTGCCCCAAGCATGGAAAAGTGCACAGGTAGTAGGGATCCTGAAGAACGGGAAACCGAGGCAGGATCCCAAGAGCTACCGCCCCATCTCCCTCACCCCTCACCTGGGTAAAGTGTATGAACGAATCGTGCGTTCACGATTGGAATACTATCTACAAAAGAATAATATAATCCCCCAAGTTCAAGCAGGATTCAGAAAGCACAGAAGCTGTATCGAGCAAATTGTTAAGCTCACCTCCCATGCCAGGAAAGCCTTCGCCCGTCAAAGGAGTATGCTAGTCACATTCTTTGACATCAAGGGCGCGTATGACACCGTCTGGCATGGGAGATTGCTCCAAAAAATTAACAGGCTTGGCATTGAGGGAAACCTCTTCAACTTTATAAGATCCTTTTTAGAAAACAGAACCATGAAAGTAAGGGTGGGCCAGTCTCTCTCAGACAGTCACTCGCTCGACATGGGGGTGCCCCAGGGAAGCATTGTTGCCCCAACACTTTTCAACATTATGTTGTCTGACATAATTAGGCTTAATATTAATAATAATAAACTTAGTATGTATGCAGATGATATTGCCACATGGACTCAAACTAGGAAAAGCCCCACTGAAAAAAAGCTAAAAGAAGCATTAAAACAACATCAAAAACAAACTGACCTCATAGTCCACTATTTACAGGACAATGGATTTGCTTTAGCCACAAACAAATGCATTTTCATGATTCTAACTAATAGAAGAAACCCCTCAGTCAACTACAAAATTTCAATTTCAATAAATGACCAAACAGTACAAGCATCTGACCAGGCAAAATTTCTGGGTGTCATTATTAATTACAACCTAACTTGGACAGAGCACATAAACTACACAACAAGAAAAGCCCAAAAAGCTCTCAATTTCATAAGAGTTATTTCACAAGAAAAATGGGCTCAAGACCCCAAGTTACTAATACACCTAGTCAGATCTTTAGTACGCAGTCGACTAGTCTACGGCCTAGAGGCTATGCACTCTCTAACCACAACCAACTTACTAATACTGCAAAGAATCGAAACCCGTGCACTCAGAATAGCCCTGGGGCTCCCCCGCTATGCAGTGACTGACCTAATTTATCGAGACATAGACTGGCTCCCCTTACGCAAACTTCTTAAACTTAACTGCTCCATTCTCCTCCCCCGCATATATGCAACACAAATGTATACCGAGTTTGAATTTTACAATAACTTTTCAGATTCTTACTATATATCACACCCAGGCCACAAAACTAAATTTTCCAGGCACTATCACAAGACCATACCCATAACTAAATATACAGAAGATCTCTTCCACGAAGCAGGCGTTAACATAGCGGAAGTCTCCACCCACCCCATGCATGACTACCCACCGTGGGAGGGGACCCAAATCACAGTAGACACCTCCCTTAACGACCAATATTCCAAACAAAACGACTCAAACCGACTTAAGGTCGCAGCATTAGAAAAACATTATAAGCTTCATCATCACTTGCGGCACACAGACGGCTCTAAAATCAACCAACAAGCCGGCTGCGCATTCACAATCCCAGATCTTAAAGTTACCAAATCTTTTCAACTAAATAACAACCTATCTATTTTTAGTGCAGAGCTTTGGGCCATACTTGAAGCATGCACCTACATAAATCATCTCCCAAACAACCCACGCAGTGTAGTCATACTAACAGATTCACTATCATCTATACAAGCACTAGTGGGAAACTCAAAAAACAGACAATCTATTATACAAGAAATTAAATTTCTTATACATCAAATCACAATCAAAGGAACAGACATATCACTAGACTGGGTTCCCTCCCATAGTGGCCTCCATGGTAATGACCGGGCTGACATGGCCGCCAAAGAGGCGGCCCTCGGTCGGTCCGGAACCAAAGTTAATATTAAATTATCTATATCAGAAATGAAATCAGCACTAAAAAGAGCCATAAGCCAGGAGTGGGCTAGGGAACTGGAGACCCGCTGTAAGGCCCACTTCTGGGATCACCAAATTGTAACAGGAGGATTATTCCCCCCGGTCCCTCGGTATGTACTATCCTTAATATACAGACTTAGAACCGAGGCAACATACTGTAAATTTAGTCAGACAGAGTGTGAATGTGGAGACTTCCTCACAACCGAGCACCTATTCACACCCTGCAATACAATAACCACTGAACTGAACAACCTAATATCAAAACTTAAAACAAACAAAATTCCCTTCACAAAAAAAGCCATAATACACAGTCAAACCAATACCTGGCAACCAATTATTTGGCTGGCGGAAGCTCTCGGTCAAGCTTCCTTCGGCCACTGGTTCTAAATAATAAACATCCCTTGCATACACAATCATACACAAAGCCCGCCCCAGTGACCTCTGTCCGGTGCGTGCACCTCTCCCAAGGGGCCCTACTCCCCCATCCTAGCGGCCGCGGCGGCCGCCCCTCACCGGTCGGGTCACCTGACGGGGGCGCGGGCGCACTCTAAGCCCTGTCGGCTCTTTTCGAGTGGTGCTGCGCCCCTGGCGGGCGGGCCGCCCTCTGTGGGGAGCCGCTCAAGCCCCTCTCACCCCCCCCCCCCCAGTCGGTCCTTGTTTCCGGGGGCAAGCAGGTCGCCGGGGGTTGCCCCCCGGGGCCGGACGCCCCACCGCATTTACCAGGGACGTCCGGTTCCGATGGGCGCACCCCGGCGGGTTCCCCCCCGGTACGAGCGGCATCTCCCTGGACCGACCCCCTGGGCCTAGCCAGCCATAGTCCCCCTCCCCCCCGGGGCCCCGAGGGGAGGCCCGCCGTACCACAGAGGGTCACAAGTCCCCAACTCTTTTGGGGACCCCCACCCCCAACTTTCCTTCTATTTCCCCTCAACCGGGGGCCTGTCCCAGCCCCCTTCCCCTCTCTATGGGCTTCAAATTCACCACCTATGCCACTCAAATAACCTTAAATTTCAAAATAAAATAAAATTATTTTGCCTCCCGCCAGTGAGTCTCACCCCGGAAACACACACTCTTGCGGACTGGCAGCCCATCACCAGTTTACCCAACCAAACTAATCATACACCGTTTTATTTAATTATGCATACTCTAGATTTTAATAAATAAAAGTAAGCTAATCTTAAACAAAATCTTTTATTTATAATAAATGAATAATACTCGTAGCGCAGGTCAAAACAAAATAAACAAAAAACTTGCTTCATCACTATAACTTATTACCAAATTATAAATGTAGAATTAATTTTACTTTAGCCCTCTATTTTTTATATAAAATTTATAAAATAAGTTTTAGATAAAAAGTAAATCCCTGACTGGGCCTCCTGCTCTAGGATGTGCTTCAAAAGAAGCATTAACAGAAAATAGGCCGGGAGACTCCCCAATCGATATTCTTATCCATCTTAACGTTTTAATCGGTTGTCACCATTAAAAATGATATTCGCCGCGAAATAAATAATTAAATATAAATAGTATGTAGATAAATTAATCTCGCCTTGTAAAAAAAAATAAATTTAAACGCTCCACACTGTACAGTAGAATAGGGGGGGCCCACTTTAGGGGCTCCACATTCTCCCGTGGTAGCACCAGTGATTTTACCCATGGCTTCACCTATAAGGATACATTTTTCATCTATTAGTAAGAACATTCACAGCGTAATGGTTTAGTCTCCGCACTACCACACTAACGTTGCAGGTTCATACCTGCCTGGTTCCGGATGTTGTAGGGTTTTTTGGGGGGGTTTTTTCCCCCCAACCCACCATACACTAAAAATAAATTCAGTCAACGTCAGCCTCATTATGAAGCCAAATTATTTTTTGTACGTAACCTTATTTGTTTTTCGCGTTTTTAACTGACCTTGCATGACATTTTAAACGTTTTTAATAATAAAGATTACATTTTAAACTTTGTGGTCCTGAAAATTTTCATCATAGCTCAGGGAGCGGCCATTCTCAAATAATATATTTGATAAGTAACGATTATAACATAACTAACTATATTTTTTATCATGTGTCAACTGGTAGTCTGTAGAATGTGAGCTCGGAATAAACTACAAGTAAAAACTAAAGATTTTCCTGCCACCCCCTTCCCCTCCCCCCCCCCCCCCTTTATATCCCCAAGTAAAATCCCAATGCCCCACATGGCCCAAAGGCCAAAGAGGGCGTAAAGCATTATTTTCACTCACTTTGGGCTATGTATTTTATGCGTTCTGTAAGGGTGGAAAGTGGTGTGTTTATTGGGGGGTGGGGGCGGGGGAGAGGACATGGTGCAAGGAAGTTTGTATAAAAGTTCAGCTGTATCTCGTGAACTACTGAACAGAATCGCTTCAAATTTTGGGCTATGTATTTTATGCGTTCTGCAAGGGTGGAAAGTGGTGTGTTTATTAGGGGGGGGGGGGGGGGCAGGACATAACTCTGGCCGGTTTTGCATTGTCACAATGCGTTGCTGCCGCTCGGCGATGCCCTTGTTGCTAATGCGTTCCAACACAAAATAGGGGTATTAATAAAGATTGCATTTTTACGGCACAATGACAGATCATAATTGTAATCACCAGCATATAGCATTAAAGTTGCAACTCTGATCCTTGTTTTTCATTCGGTAGTCATAATTTAGTCCACCAGTGATCATTTTGAATTAATTTACTATTTAGAAGTAAATATGCATATATTTTGTCATGATCGTGTAACATATAGTAAGAGTTTACAAGTGTACATATGTGCCAAGTTTGTTGTTTATAAAATGAAATTTGCAACTTTAAACCGTAACTCTTTTGATCTGGTAGCTGATCGGTGGCCATTTTGAATTAATCTAACAATATAAATATGAAAATAATTTGTC
>CM065689.1:44556417-44558917 GCA_017654935.2 Phymorhynchus buccinoides | reverse complement strand
AGAGAGAGAGAGAGAGAGAGAGAGAGAGAGAGAGAGAGAGAGAGAGAGAGAGAGAGAGAGGGTGCCCAACTAAGAATAGCGCGTGATAAGCCCCTAACGGTTGGACTGCCCTCTGGCGGTCACTTTATCGTCCTAAGCTGCCCATTGAGGCTGCTCTTTAAAAGGATGTTTCAGTTTGAATCTGGGGGCATTTGTATGGGAGTGAGACCCGGTCAAAACAAGATTTCTTTCCAGCTCTGATAAGAGGGAAAACACGCGAAAGCCGTGATTTGGACACGTGATCAGGTGGGTCTTTAAGATTCCAGACAGCACTGAGGGAAAGCAGCATGACAGTCAGCCCCTGATAATTGATGATCGGAAATGGAGCCGGAAGGGGCTAAGCCCCACGAAATGCAGTGACAACCAAGAAGGTGCACCCTTAGGCCTTCACTGAGTGAGCCTCACGCATTAAAGAATGTGCACCCTTAGGCCTTCACTGAGTGAGCCTCACGCATTAAAGAATGTGCACCCTTAGGCCTTCACTGAGTGAGCCTCACGCATTAAAGGGGCACCCTGACTGATGCGTTTTTGTAAGAAACGCGTCGAGATCGCCAGCAGAACACCCTTTAGCCTACAGAGAGTGCAGCACTCACTCTGCTCTGGTTTCCTGGAAATCAAACCGTCAAATCGTCGATCCCTCCTTGGCGGAGGTGCTGGAAGTCAAATTCTTTCGCCCAAAGAGAAGGCGTGTGTCGTCTCTTTTCTAATGGCCGCCTGTGTTTAGACCAAGTCGTTTGCACGACATTTTCGCAATACAAGCCTTTAAAAAAAATGTTTATAGTTTATCTAAAGGAGTTTCGCTCACAACAAAGGAAATAGCTCCAATTGGTTTTTTTTATATTGCACTACAAAAGAAAGAAAAAGCTTCAACCACAATGGGATTGGCCTCCACCCACCCCATCCAAAATGGCTACACTCCGCCAAGGAGGAATCGCCGTTTTGACGGTTTAATTTGTAGGAAACCAGAGCAAAGTGAGTGTTCCGATTCTGGAACCCCCTGTCTTTCTGGTGATCTCGACGTGTTTCTTGTAAAAGCTCACCCGTCAGGGTCCACCGTTAAGCCCCTTTCCTGTTTTGCTCCTTCGGGTTCACATGCTCAAACCTCCTTTTGCATGAACATTCTTCTTTTTGTTTGTGGCTCAAGCCACAAACCTATAACTCACATTGTCCGTCTGTCTGTTGGTCGGTCTGTCGGTCTGTCGGTCGGTCCACAATTGTCGCACATATTGACAAAATTGTCGCACATATTGTAAAAGAGAAAAAAATACTTGGGCATAAAGTAACATTTCAGTTGTCATATCCAAAGTCCTTAGGTATGGAAAGCATTGTATACTGAACAGAGCACATGAATCTTCATTTTAAAGCGTACAAAATAATAAACATACGTAATACAGACACTGCAACAGACACGACGAATATGCGGTGCTTCTTTCGATGAGTATAAGTAGGATAAATAGTTTTAAATGTTTTCCAAAAGATATAAAAAGTTACCAAGCGGTGCAGAGATAACATTCAGGGCCTGTATTCACGTTGAGATAGCATGAGACTTAGCATGATGCTAACTTAGAAGCTCTTCCAATGTCCTATAGGATTTAATAGGACTTTTGGAAGAGCTTCTAAGTTAGCATGATGCTAAGTCTCATGCTATCTCAACGTGAATACAGGCCCTGGTTTACAGATTAAAATTATTGAAGAGCCAGGGGAGGCGACTCAGTGTATGTAATGATTGGAGTGGTAAAAATAGACCGCACTTCAAATCGAGGCTGCTCTTTAAAATGATGTTTCGTTTTCAATACATTGTCGCACGCCACAAACGATTGCGAATCCGCGCTTGTTTGTTCCTCCATCGATCACTCAGACTGTTTCCTGTCATAATGAGCGCAGATGCGTCATACTGCAGTCATGCGCTTAACTAAGAAATAGTCAGGCCCAGCATGTCCGTCTTCGGTTGGAGAAAATCTTTGTAAGGATCTCTAGAACAAAGACAGGGGCATGGACCAGTAAGGCAGAAAGATAGTAGATGACAGTAAGAAAAGAGAGTGGCAAATTAGACGAAGCTACAAGCACGGTTCTTCCAGAAGGTGTGGAAACTATTTATACAAAAGACCCCCTGGCGAAAATGCAACGATTTATTTTATTTTCTGTCGTGGAGAACTTGTCCCTAACCTGCAGATGGTCTTGATGAATATTGATCGAACATAATAATTATATTCTACAAAAAAGAATTACAAACAAGTTGATGTTTTTCTGGAGCAAGTCTTCTAAGCAGTTTCACATATATTTGGACAATGGCAACGACAGTTACACAATTAATGTTGTTAGTAATAGTCCAAAGACGATACCACCGGTAGATCCAAATGCAAGTTAAATTAGAAAATGGCTAAAGGAATTGTGAATGGCATGCGCTTGAATGCTTGTTTAATGATTGTGTAAGATAACACAAAGCAATACAATGAGTCAT
>CM065689.1:44538917-44551417 GCA_017654935.2 Phymorhynchus buccinoides | reverse complement strand
CGTCATGCTGCCGTTATGCGTCTAACCAAAAAACAGTTAGGCCCAGCATGTGTCTTCGGCTGAAGAAATCTTTGTAAGAATTTATAGAAAAAAAGGGAGAATGTACCAATGAGACAGAACGGTAGCAGATGACAATAAGCAAAGGCAAAAGGCAGAGTCAAAGAGAATGACAGAATTAGAGGAAGTTACAAGCACAGAACTTCGAGAAGGTGGGGAAACTATTTGTACAAAAGACCCCCGGTATCCCCACGGGGTGGGGGGGGGGGGGGAGAGAGTCTAATATGAGAAACAAAGGAAATAAAAGCGAAATCGAAAAGAAAAGTGGTGGCTAGAGTAAGCGTATATAGGAAAGGTGTGAAGAGATAATTTAAGAAAAAGTTAGGGTAGCATGAACAAATATAGGAAGCAGGATAGTAAAAGTCTCCTGACAAAAACACCATCAATCTTCCAATAAGCCTACCTGTCCTTTATTTTCATGAGATTCTGGTCATAAATCTGTCAACACGCTGACGCATGACTTATAACTTTGGCCTATGACTTTTGATTCAACATGACTTAGGATTATGTATGCATACCAGTGCGATTGATTTAAACGCCTGAAAACCGCCGATTCTTCATAAAGATGTTATTTGGACACAAGGTGTGTGCATGCTTAGACAATGTGAACTCGTGAAAACGGATAGCCATATCCATCGCTTACACGGAAGATGTGTATGATTTATCAATTCATACTTGTTTAGGCATGAAAACATCTTCTTATGCATTGTACGTGTGTCAAGCTTCTTTTGTTTTTTTACTCAGACAGCAGTAATAACAAAACAGCAGCAACAACAATACACAAACCAACAAACAACACTATAATTTTCGGCAATAACACCCCTCATGTTTACGACCTTCAATCTCAAAGTATGCTTCTTTCTGTTTTATTATAAAAAAATTCTAAGCTGATCCTAACCCTATCCCTTTCCCCCCAAAAAGTACAGAACGTTGCTTCTCAATGAAAATGTTTAATGCAAAAAATTTGAAGGGGTGGGTGTGTGACCAAGTTACAAGATGACATTCTGATTCACGAGAGTCTTCAACCTTGATGATCTTCTTTACAACTTCCTTTGTGGCTACCAAAATGACTTTCTGAGGACTCTGAGAACTTTGCGAACAGCACGGAGTAGCACCCTAGTCTCACTGACAGCGCGGTATTGGAAATGGCTTTTTTTCTGACCTACCTCCGTGTTGTCTTCTAGATCCCAGCAGCATGGAAGAAGCCCAGGCGTCATTGTCATTCTCCGTCCCCTGATGGATGGGGCAAGGAGGGCTAGTAGTAGCGGTAGGTCTAATAAGTCGCAAAAAAAGGACCAGTCACGAGATGGAAAGAACGCGAATGCATTCGCAGTTAGCCTGATCTCACTATCGATTTAGACTTCTAATTGGTGAAGCGAAAGGATGAACGTAAGTCGTTCGTGTGTGTATAAATACGGATTAGATAATTACCTACTTCATTGTTTTGCATTATGACTAAGGGAAGTACATTCAAATATGGTTCAACGTGGATACATTCAGCAACAAAAAAACATCCGTGTGAGATAGTTACTACTAGCACTTGGTATAACAGGCATTATCGTGGTTGGAAAACAATGAACATTCTGTTCTTTTTTACAATAGTCGGTTTGGTCATTTAGTTAAACGGGGATGCATTTTCCATGATGGCAAATTTAAGTAATTTAGTTTGCAAAACATCTGAAAGATTTTGTTTGTTCACACAAGGACAAACAGAAAGAAAAGACATAACTCAGATGCTTTCATTACTGTTTTAAAATACCCCCGTTCCTACGATATTCGAAGCACACCCTCACCGTGTTTTTGTGTGTGTGTTTTTGGTGTGACTCCTTTCTCTAATTCACACTCACAGAGAAAAAGACAAATGATCGGGAAACTCTAAGCAGTCCACACCGAACTTGACCCACATCAAGGCGGGTGCCAAACACAATCATTTCCCCCCCGTGGCATTCAGTCAACATGACATTGCATCGTGCATCAAACAACAAGAAGAAAACAAAGAGGCAAAGCCTTCAAGGCTCACTCGAACAGGAACATGTGGGACAACAACAACAAAGATTGAGAGGGGTGTCTAAAGTACAAGATTGTCAATACAATTTTAAAGTACAAAATGAAACTATCGTTATAATTGATACAACTTTCTTTTTTTCTTTCTTTTTTTGGCCGTGCCGAGAATCGAACCTGGAACCATTGGCATGACAGACAGACACTCTACCAATGAGCTATCGAGGCTTTCAGTGCTCATTGTGTTAATGGTCCATTTACAGCTACATTCAACCACTCTGTCTTCGACCTTTTCAGGCTTGACACCCCCCTCCCCACCCCCACCTACACTCCATTCCCCCAGCCTCCTCCCTCGTCTTTGCTTCAATGCCTCCACTTGCAAACAAAAGGAATGCATTCTTTACCGTGACAGAAGTCAGCCATGCTATAGCATTACATACACCATGGGTCAAAAGTGTATGATCCCCCAAGGGTAACGATGCTCGTAAAACGTGTTTGTTCGTTTTACACCCCTGAAAAAAATCTTGAGATCAAGATTTGATTCAGAAATCATGGATAAAACCAAAAACAAAATAGACCATAGGTCAACAGTTTAAATATTCTCAAGGGAAGCAATGCTCGAAGATTTGTTTGTACATGTTATAGGTGAAGACGGGGTAAAAAGCCCATGGGCGGGTAAGAAGCCCATGCCAATTATCTCATGAAATAAAGCAAATTTCAGTCACATTTTGCCCATGAGACGAGTGTTAAACATTACCACTCGTTGCCCATGAGACGAGTGCTAAACATTAACACTCGTCTCATGGGCAATGTGTGACTGAAATTTGCTTTATTTCATGAGATAATTGGCATGGGCTTCTTACCCACCCATAGGCTTTTTGCCTCGTCTTACCCCCAAACAATCTGGAGAGATTACGATTTAATTCAGAATATTGACCACAATATTGTGGCAACGATTGTCTGACAGTCCATGAACTTACTCGGGTACCGTGTAGCAGCAGGCTCTGCGGGCAGAGTAGTGTCTGACAATAAGCATAATAGGTGATGGATGTCCGGAGTCGGTGAGTTCTGCACCCAAGATGGCGCCCCCATCTCTATGTGTCACCCTCACTGCGTCCCCGTCTCTGTGTGTCCCCGTCTATGCGTGTCCCCTCGCGTTAGGGATATGATTTGGATTCGGGGATACGGTTAGGGCTAGGGATACGGTTTCGGAGTACGTGTAAGGTTCGTTGTATCACATACAGACGGACATATATATATTGGATCCACCAACATGACATCCAATCTCTTCAACTCAACCAAAGGGTTGAGGAGATCGACGGACAAAATCGCCAGGTTCCATTCACATCACGTCTTTCTATCCAGGTGCCTAGACCATCGCATCGTGCCCAAAGGTATGACGCTAAAGTTTGGGGTGGATGCCCTCCCTAAAGTTGACTTTCTCCATAAGACCATTCAAGATTCTCTGACTTCGACCAGTCTCGAAATTGTGCAACAGTGTAGGGATACGTACAAATCCCTTCTGGACTGTGAGTATGCCAATCTCCACAAAACCATGTATGATGTGCACCAGTCAACTGACTATCTAGAGTTTGAAGCTGTTCGCACTTTCCAGGCTAAACTGTACAGTTCTCTCAAGGAGAAATACGCAAAAAAGAAAAGAAAGAAATGTAATGCCTTGTTCCAACCTTCGCGTCCCAACACGGCTTCCAGTAAAACCAAACGTAAGTGTCGTCATTTCAAACGGAAAGGTCCCACTACAACACACCATTCCCCCAACCCAACTCGGTGTGAAAACCAAGATCAACTAAACGAGACTCGAACTGTCGTCAATCTCTCTACTGTGAGTCTTTCTCCTGACCAACTGAAAGTGCTGGAGCTGGGACCTAAGTTTTGCCCCACACCCCTGAGCATAGACACCCAGCTTTTGAAATCTGATGTGCTAGAAGGGTGCAGGAAAATCCGACTAAAAGAACTCTTCCATAGGGACGAAGAGGAGGAGGATGAGGAAGGAGGAGAGTCTACACCTCCCCCATTTTACAAAAAGACTTTTTACGCACCCCCCACAGGCAGAGACACATCTTTAGATGCTTTCTGTGATAGCATCCAGCGGTTGACTGAAGAGTATCAGCCCAGTGACACCAGGGTAAAGAACAACTTGACCCGCCCTGAACGCACAGCGCTGCAAGAACTCAAAAAGAAAGTTTCCGACAGAACCATCAGAATCAGCACCGCCGACAAGGGAGGGGCCGTCGTGGTCCAAGACGTTGACCAATACATCCAGGAAGGCCAGAGACTGCTTAGTAATAGTGACCAGTATGAGCAGGTAACTAAGGACCCCACCCCCCAAATCACCACCCAGTCCAATAAGCTCATTGACAAACTGCACAGGGAGTCGCACATTGATGACAACACACACCGGTGGGCCAGACTAGATCCTAGTAACGTTAGAACGCATTTATTTTACCACCTACCGAAAATCCACAAAAGTCCCACCAATCCCCCAGGCCGTCCTATAGTATCTAGTGTAGGAGGACCCACCGAAACATTGTCTAGGCTTGTAGATTACTGGCTGAAGGATTATGTCACAAGACTGCCTAGCTATGTCCAAGACAGTACGCATATGTTGAACATTATTAATGACTGGAATACCAGGATGGGCCCCCTCCCCCCTCACACCATCCTTGTAACAATTGACGTCGTAAGTCTTTACACTTCTATCCCCCATGACGATATGGAAAAGTCGATTGATTACTTTTTGACTGGTTTCAACAATGGAAAGGCTCCCTCAAAAAATGTGGTCTTGGACATCGCTAGACATGTTCTCAAAAACAATTATTTCTCTTTTGACAATTCCCTTTACCATCAAACATCAGGAACAGCCATGGGGACCCCTATGGCCCCCACAGTGGCCAATCTCTTTATGGGCCTGCTCGAAGAAAGGCTTCTCGAACACAGTCCCATCAAAATAGACCCCGATTTCTGGAAACGCTTTATCGATGATATTTTGGTTTTATGGACTGGCACACGATCAGATCTTGACCGCTTCACGAGTTTTATCAATGCTTTCCACCCATCCATAAAGTTTACTGTCAAAAGTTCGCCAGAATGTATTTCGTACTTGGACATCCAGTTAAGACTTGAAAACGGGTTCATTCTGACAAACCTTTTCACTAAGGAAACAGACAGTTTCGCCTACTTACATTTCCGGTCTTGCCACCCTCGTCACTGTATAGAAAATATACCGTACAGTCAATTTTTACGCTTACGCCGTCTCTGCTCCACTCTGGAGGAGTTCAACGCGAACAGTAAGCACATGATTGATCATTTTCTAAACCGTAGCTATCCCCTCCAGCTGCTCTTGGCCGCCAAATCCAAAGCAGAGAAAGTCCCCAGAGCAGCTACCCTCAGTTACAAACCTAAGGCCAATGCTGATCGTGTGCCAGTAGTAGTTACACACAACCCGCGAAACCCCCCTCTGAAGAAATGGTTTAAGGAAAAACTGCCTGTTCTCCACAGCAGTACAAAAATGTTAAAAGCTATGCCACAAGAACCACTTCTCGGTGAAAGAAATTGCAAGTCTCTGAAAACTATTTTAATGCCTTCTTCCCTTCCCCCTTTGACTGCAGACAGCCTAGACGCAGGCTGCCACAGATGCACAAAAAAGTGCGTAGTGTGTTCGGAACATTTTCTCGAAACTAAGCATTTTGTCAGTGCAAGAACTAACGAAAAGTTCACAATTAGAGAGATATTTGACTGTGAAAGCTCCAACATTATCTATCTTTTGTTTTGTGGTCAGTGCCAAAACTCACAATATGTCGGGGAAACTAAAAACTCATTAAAAATGAGATTCTATTTACATCGTTCTAACATTAAGAAAAACACAGGGACGCTGGTTGCTCAGCACTTTAATTCCACAGGCCATTCTCTACGTGATTTAAAGTGTGTTGTCATTGAAAGAGTACATAACGTCAATCTTCAATCGAGGTTAAAACGAGAGCAGTTCTGGATTGATAAACTTAAAACTTTGACTCCCTTGGGTTTGAACTGCATTGAGAATGAATTTTAAATGGTACCATCAGACAGTTTTAGGTTTTCATTGGTTTTGTTTGGACATATGCCAAATGATTGAAATCATGCAAGTGGGGTTTTTTTTTTTTAACGTGTTCTTACCTTTTGGTGTAACCTTTATTATGAGACTTTTCAGAAGAGTTGGGGGCGCCTTTAGTTCTCCTGTAAATGAGAAGAATTATTTTAATACTTGCTAAACCCCCCTTTTTTTAGATGTATTTTTTACTGGTGCGTTTATGAAAGCACGGAAAACTACTATACTTACTAAGTTGCATATATAGGTGCACCCAAAAATGTGCGTATATAGATGTTAGTGTGTTTGTGCATGTGTGTGTGTGTGTGTGTGTGTGTGTGTGTGTGTACGTGCGTGCGTGAGTACATGCGTACGTGCGTTCGTACGTGGGTGCGTGCGTGCGTATATGCGTACATGTGTGCGTGTGTGTGTGTGTGTATGTGCGTGCTTGTGTGATAGTTTCGTTTTTGCCTGAATAAAACTTCTTCCTCTCTGATATACTTAGTGGTAATTCACGATTTGACTATCTATTGCCAAATTACTGTGGAAAACGTAAAATATGTGTTATTCAAATGTGTTTGATTATATTGGTGCATGTTATTCTCATTGGGTTAGCTGCATGTATTTGTTGTCAATAATGGTTTCACTACAATATGTTTTAGCCGAACATACACCGATTTATAATAATTATGCAGAATTAGAGAATGAATTTAACATGGATTATAGAAATACTAGTTGAATCGGTTGTTTGTGATTTCAATTTTTAAGCTAAAGGCGATGTCTACATAATTGTAATGTGTGTGTGTGTGTGTGTGTGTGTGTGTGTGTGTGTGTGTGTGTGTTGTGGGTGTGGGGGGGGGGTGTTTGTGAGTGGGTTGATAGGGGTAGTAGATCAGAATGATTTTAGTTAGTTGATAGAGGGAATAATGCAAGGGTGTGATGGGTTAGCTCTGTTCACTAGTATAGCATAGAAAGTTAGGGGTGAGCACTGAATGCGAAATTAGGTCGTGATGTGAATGTGAGATCTTCTCATTTTAACTGAAGATAACCTTATCTGGCTTTACTCGATCATTGGAGTCCCCCGAGGAAAGTTTGAATAAAACTGAAATATTGGGAATATTGAAGGTGTTTTGTTTATCTTTCTTCGCTTTTTGTGCGTATATATATATATATATATATAGTTTGCTTTGATAAAGCTTTTCTGTGTCCAATGTCTTTATTTGTGAACCTCAGAAACAAAACCAGTTAATGTTAACTTTGAGTAATGTTCGTGTTCATTAACATTAACTGGTTTTGTTTCTGAGGTTCACAAATAAAGACATTGGACACAGAAAAGCTTTATCAAAGCAAACTATTCTGCATTTCAAATGCACTAACTTTTCAGTCCTTCAGAGTAGGGGTACGGAGCTGGCTATTCACTGAGATTTTTCTTTCATATATATATATATATATATATATATATATATATATATATATATATATATATATATATATATATATATATACTTACAGCGAAAACAACAGCACACCACAACTCTTCTCGGATTCCTTCACAATTTTATTCTAACGTTTCACCAGTAGCTGGCTTGATCACAGAATGAATGTAAAAATGACAGCACATTTCTCTTTCTCCCATACCTAGGAATACATCTCACTTAAAAAAAGAAAATATAAAGAAAATATAAAACATTGTACGGATTTCATTCTTTAAACCCCCAAATCAAAATCATCACTTATTCTTAAGAGCACTTCGTTTTGCACGATTTTCACCGAAGCAATGTCCTGACTACCTGAACATAGTTCTTTATTCCTGATTTAGTGGAGTTTCAGAGATAGAGAGACAGAGAGAGGGGGAGAGAGAGAGAGAGAGAGAGAGAAAGAAAGAGAGAGAGAGAGAGAGAGGGGGGAGAGAGGGGGGAGAGAGAGAGAAGAAGGAAAGCGAGAAAGTGAGGTGGTGGGGGTGGGGAATTAAGAGGGAGAGAGGGAATGAGAGGAAGAGAGAGAGAGAGAGAGAGAGAGAGAGAGAGAGAGAGAGAGAGAGAGAGAGAGAGAGAGAGAGAGAGAGAGAGAGAGAGAGAGAACTAGGGAGAGATGTATAAAGTAAGGAGGAAGTAGGGAGAGAGCGAAGGGAGGGGAGAAACAGGAAAATACAAAGCAATGCAGACACAGTGCTTTGGTAAATGAGAAGATAATCAAGAAAAAATAAATATAATAAAATAAAATGCAATAACAAATCATCCAAATACATTAGTCAAATCTCCCCAAAGCTGATCATTAGTCAAATGGTTCAGCTTATTCGAGCTAATTTAAATACAAATTTGGCTAGTTTCCTATTATCCAAACTTCAACAGATTCATGCATAAAGAAAAAGAGAAGAGAGAACGGGGGAGGAAAAGGAGAGAGGAGAGAGAGAGAGAGAGAGAGTGAGAGAGAGTGAGAGAGAGAGAGAGAGAGAGAGAGAGAGAGAGAGAGAGAGAGAGAGAGAGTGAGAGAGAGAGAGAGAGAGAGAGAGAGAGAGAGAGAGAGAGAGAGAGAGAGAGGGGGGGGGGGGGGAGGAAGAGAAAGACCGTGAAAGCGTGGAAGGGGAAGGGGGAAATCTAAGCACCAGTAATTGCAATGTTAGATGGTAAAGTGGGAATAATAATGTTTAAAACAGATGTAAAAAAAGTGTTAACGAAGTTTCTCATCTCTATCACATCATAACATTAAATTTGCAGTAATTGATATGGGTGGTAATTAAGATCGTCCCTGGGTCAAGCAAACATATCAAAACACATGCTATCCGCTTTCAATACATAACATCCAGGGGTTTCTTTGGGTGGTGGTGGAGAAATAGTGGGGAGGAGAGTGTGGGAGTGGGGGGGGGGGTAGGCAAGGAGAGGACGCTTTTTTATGCAAGTTACAAAACTATAGAGTCCATCTTCGAGATTTGACTCCACACTTTTCCCCGAGTAAGAGTTTCTATCTTTGCATTGATCAGAACTGCACTCTGTTTTATAGGTAATCATGGTGTTCATGTCCGTCCTGCTGTTCAGACCAGCAACAATGGTGCCCAGATTTGCCTGCCAATACGTTTCCTTGTGGATCAGTTGGTCTGCACTTTGGGCCTGTTCTATAGCATGGATAGTCCAGAAAGACATCGGATAATAGGAAACTATCCAAATTTGTATTTAAATTAGCTCGAATAAGCTGAACCATTTTACTAATGATCAGCTTTGGGGAGATTTGACTAATGTATTTGAATGATTTGTTATTGCATTTTATTTTATTTTATTTATTTCTTCTTGATTATCTTCTCATTTACCAAAGCACTGTGTCTGCGTTGCTTTGTACTTTTCTGTTTCTCCCCTCCCTTCGCTCTCTCCCTACTTCCTTCTTACTTTATGCATATCTCCCTAGTTCTCTCTCTCTCTCTCTCTCTCTCTCTCTCTCTCTCTCTCTCTCTCTCTCTCTCTCTCTCTCTCTCTCTTCTTTTTTTTTCTTCTCTCATTCCCTCTCTCCCTCTTACTTTCCCACCCCCACCACCTCACTTTCTCGCTTTCCTTCTTTTCTCTCTCTCCCCTCTCTCTCTCTCTCTCACTCTCTCTTTCTCTCTCTCTCTCTCTCTCTCTCTCTCTCTCTCTCTCTCTCTCTCTCTCTCTCTCTCTCTCTCTCTCCCTCTCTCTGTCTCTCTATCTCTGAAACTCCACTAAATCAGGAATAAAGAACAGGTAGTCAGGACATTGCTTCGGTGAAAATCGTGCAAAACGAAGTGCTCTTAAGAATAAGTGATGATTTTGATTTTGGGGTTTAAAGAATGAAATCCGTACAATGTTTTATATTTTCTTTATATTTTCTTTTTTAAAGTGAGATGTATTCCTAGGTCTGGAAGAAAGAGAAATGTGCTGTCATTTTTACATTCATTCTGTGATCAAGCCAGCTACTGGTGAAACGTTAGAATAAAATTGTGAAGGAATCCGAGAAGAGTTGTGGTGTGCTGTTGTTTTCGCTGTAAGTACTCAATCCCCTTCCCTCAGCACCGCTATTCCAACCATGTGTGGTGCCTGACCCAGAGAGGAACTGTTTTTTCCTAACTTCACTTTTTATACATATATATATAGTATGAAATAAAAATCTCAGTGAATAGCTAGCTCCGTACCCCTACTCTGAAGGATTGAAAAGTTAGTGCATTTGAAATGCAGAATAGTTTGCCATATATATATATACTAGCGCAACACCTAGTACCTTGTACTGGCAATGAACCGTACTGGTAACGCCTAGTAACGGTAACGCCAAGTACTGGTAACGCTGAGTACAGCAAATTTGAAGCGATTCGGTTAAGAAACGGCGGAGTTATAAGACCCCGTTTCCCGTTGGCGCTGCTCTGAGAGTGACGCGCTCTCCTGATTCTCTTCAATTTGGTGCCAGGCTTTTACCGGGCCATATAATTTCTTTTCCAGTGTGTTTACTAACGAAGACATTACAACACTGCCAAATTTATCAGACTGTGAAAATTCAGATGGAGTATCAGTGTCCGATGTTAGAATAACTCCTAAAGCTGTTGAAACAAAATTAAAAGAATTAGATGGTACAAAAGCACAAGGTCCTGGTGGAATCCCCCCAAGAGTTTTAAAAGAATTAGCTAAAGAACTAGCTTTTCCTCTATGTGTACTTTTTAATAAGTCTCTTGAGACAGGTTCAATTCCCGAAGAATGGAAGCAAGCAAATGTTACGGCTATTTTTAAAAAAAGGTTCAAGATCTCAACCAGGTAACTATAGACCTGTCAGCTTGACATGTATTGTTTGTAAAATTTTAGAGTCATTTGTTAGAGAGGTAATCACAGATCATATGAATGTTAATAAACTATATACTCCATGTCAACATGGCTTTAGAAATAAAAGATCTTGTACTACGCAGCTTCTTGAAGTTATGGAGGAAATAACTGACCTGTTGGATAATGGTGATAATGTTGATATTGTATATTTGGATTTCAGGAAAGCTTTTGATAGTGTGCCACATGAGAGACTGTTAATTAAATTGAAAGCTTACGGCATAGCTGGTAATGTACACAACTGGATTAGAAACTTCCTTACTGACAGATACCAGAGAGTTAGAGTGGGGGAAATGTACTCGTCTAAGACAAACGTTCTAAGTGGAATCCCTCAGGGAAGCATCTTGGGTCCTACCTTATTTACCATTTTCATAAATGACCTCCCTGAATGTGTGGAGTCGTCTTGTAAAGTATTCGCAGACGATACAAAGATTTTTAATAAAGCCAAGAATAATAAACTAATTCAAAAAGATTTAAATAAATTACAAGATTGGACAAACGAATGGAACCTTTACTTTAATACTCATAAATGTAAGGTAATGCACGTTGGTAAAAGTAATCCAAATGCAACTTACACCATGGAAAAAACCAATGCCCCTTGTCCAGTAACAGTGTGCGAGCTAGAAAAAGATCTGGGGGTAACCTTTGACAAAGACCTTTCATTTGATATACACATCCAGAACTGCATCAATAAAGCAAACCAAATGATAGGATTGATTAAAAGAACATTTATCAGTATTGATCATGATATTTTTATTAAATTATACAAAGCTTTAGTTAGACCGCACTTAGAATATGGCAACATTATTTGGGCTCCAAAATTTAAGTACCAGTCAGTAGCAATTGAAAGGGTGCAGCGTAGAGCTACAAAACTTAAGGCATGCAAAAACATGGATTATTACCACAGATTACAGTGCCTTAATTTATTTTCACTTAAAGGAAGGAGAACAAGGGGAGATCTTATAGAAACTTATAAAATATTCAACAATCATGTGGATTTGTCCTGGAGTAATTTCTTTTCATCTCCTCAATACAATATGACTAGAAACGCCTGTGGTAAAGTTTTTGTTAAAAGATATAATACTAACATACGAAAAAATTGTTTTGGTAACAGAATTACTAACATGTGGAACGAATTGCCTACTGACGTAAAATGTGCACCTCATACTAATATGTTTAAAAATCGTCTGGATACATTACCAAAATTTTTAGAAGTTTTTAGAAGCTATGACGAATAATGATTTATGAGGAAAATTTATGCCGCATCAACCTTGACCAAAAAGATACATTTACCAGAAAAATCATAAAAGATGGGACCGTTTGAAAAAGCTTTACGGCTTGTTTTGTCCCTACCTACCTACCTACCATAGCAAGCCTGACAGCAAATTTGAGGCGATTCGGTTAAGAAACGGCGGAGTTATTCGTGAAAAGGTATAGCGGCGCATAGCGCGCGCGTTTCTGCCCCGATTCGCTTCCGGTTTGGTACACGGATAGTCACCGTCCCCAGTCATCTTCCTTCCAAATTCGAAGGCAATCGGTCCAGAAAC
>CM065689.1:44528917-44531417 GCA_017654935.2 Phymorhynchus buccinoides | reverse complement strand
TCTTCTTCTTCTTCTTCTTCTTCTTCGTGTGCTCAGACAGTTTCCTGTCATATGAGCGTAGATGCGTCATGCTGCCGTTATGCGCCTAACTAAAAAAAATAGTTAGGCCCAGCATGTCCGACTTCGGCTGAAGAAATCTTTGTAAGAATGTATAGGGGGAAAAAGGGCAGACGAATGGACCAGTAAGATAGAAAAGACAGCAGATGACAAAGGGAAAAGGAAGAGTCAAAGAGAATGACAGAATTAGAAGCTACAAGCACAGACCTTCCAGAAGGTGGGGGAACTATTTGTAGAAAAGATCCCCCGGTATCCCCACGGGGGATTCTCTGATATGAATTCCTAGATCTTCAATAAAAGGGGAAAGGGCTAACTTGGTAGGTAGTGTGTAGGTGGTGGTAATGAAGCTGAATAGAACAAACAGGAAGAAAGAACAATCCTGTTGGAATAATATCTAGAAAGTGCCCAAACAGCGAGGACCTTCAACCAAAAAGAGGTCCCTGCATCAACCAACTAAGCTTTTGTGTACTTAGTTGGGATTCTGAAAATACATTTTCATTAAAGTTTAGAAAATAATATTTCATTTATAACGCACACAGACACACACACAGACAGACAGACAGACCCCCCCCCCCCCCACACACACACACACACACACACACACACACACACACACATACACACACACATATACATACACGCGCGCGCGCACGCACGCACGCATATACACATGCCCTGAATCCGTGTATTTAGTTGTTGTTATTGTTCGCTTGGCTTAAACCCTTTCACCGCCAGCCATATTTCAGCCAACAATGTCCATTACATTTACCCGGATAGAGAACAAAATCCATCTGCAGTATTGGGGATTGTTCTGTGACATACATAAAATAAGGTCTATCCTTACTTCCTAAAACTAAGACAATAGGGTCTTTGGATAACAGACCCCAATTTGAGGCCTTTTAGTGACATAGGCGTTAAATCACTGTGGTGCTAAAATGCGACTTTGGCGGTGAAAGGGTTAAAAATAATAAATATTTAGTTCTGCGAGAAACGCACAAACACAATAGAGACAAACGGTCAGACAGGTGACAAGATAATTATAACCACAGTCCGCTTTCGGTGAATATATGACTAATAAAAAGAAGAATATCTAAAACAAAAATGAGTAGGCCAGACAGCCTGAAACGTGGGATGTAATTATGACATACCAGACATACACAAATTGTACATCAATCACGACTGGACAGACGATCCCACTCAATTAAAACATTTTCCGTAACAGTTTGTCCAGGAGGAACGGAATGGAATTGGTTGGTTATTTTCATCTACTAGGCCTACTACAGCGGCTTACTATTTTAGAAAAGGATATTATTAGCCATATTTGATAATATTATGTCGTTCTATAAGTATGTCAAAGAACCCATTTCCGTTTAGGTGAAGTTAGGGTCTGTAGTCCTTGACACCAGGAGACTTTCCGCTTGAACTCAGTTTCTTAGCAACAGCAAACTCACGCTCTCTCTCGCTCTCTGTCTCTCTCTCTATCTCTCTCCTGTTTCTTTACCTATCTCTCTCTCTCTCTCTCTCTCTCTCTCTCTCTCTCTCTATATATATATATATATATATAAATTGAGTGCTGGTTTGCTTTTATTGTGGACTTTCAATCTGGTGCAAAGAGGACAACCTTTCTCTTGTAGAAAGTCTTCTAGCTCAGTTTGAATGTTCACTGTGGACATACTTTGCAGGCCGATATGCAGACTGAAGAATCTTTCTCAAAGATGAAACAGCTGTCTTTGCATAGGCATTGTCTATCTCCCCCATTGGGAGAAAAAGTAAATCAGCACATTATTTTCTTTTATTCTTTTCAGAACACAGAATAAATTGTAAAGTTAAAATTAAAGTTATTCAGTTTCTTTCTTAGGCTCACAAACTTAAATATTGGACACAAAACAAGTTTTTTTCAAAGCAAACTATATATATATATATATATATATAAGATGAAAGTTTAATGGTGTGGTTGTTTTTTCTTCTTCAATTCTTGTACGTTTATATTATACTTGGAAGAAGGAAAGCGCATCAGTCTACCTGATCCAGGCACACCTCTCTACATTCCTCCTCACCGGGAGTATGTTGGTGTTTACTACGATTTCTATGACCTCCCTTATTGAATCCTTCACTGGATCCACCAACATGGCATCCCATCTCTTCTACTCTCTTCGAGGGATTGTAACTTTAGAACATTATTATTTTTGTTATTTTACACAAGATTGTTACCATTTCTTTTTAATTAAGTGCTGGTTTGCTTTTATTGTGGACTTTCAATCTGGTGCAAAGAGGACAACCTTTCTCTTGTAGAAAGTCTTCTAGCTCAGTTTGAATGTTCACTGTGGACATACTTTGCAGGCCGATATGCAGACTGAAGAATCTTTCTCAAAGATGAAACAGCTGTCTTTGCATAGGCATTGTCTATCTCCCCCATTGGGAGAAAAAGTAAATCAGCACATTA
>CM065689.1:44501417-44521417 GCA_017654935.2 Phymorhynchus buccinoides | reverse complement strand
TGTCTTTCGAAGACTCGTTTTGAATGCTGAGATAGAGGAGCATAGTTTAATGTCACACGGAAGGGAGTTCCATATGAAAGAACCGAGAAGGTAAAGCTCGACTTAAATTTATCAATTCTTGTTTGTGGTAAAATATAATTACTTGAACCATAACGTTGTGAGGCTTGTGTAACTAGTTTTGTCAGATATTGTGGAGCTAAGAAGTAGTGTACTTTGTACATGAGAATGGCTTTATTGTAGCTAAGCTGTGATTGCAGTGGAAGTATGTTTAACTGGGCTTGTTTTTCAAATGTACTGAGTTCAGGATCAGGAAGAATTATTTTGGCTGCCCTTTTGTACATAGAATTGAGTTTCAATAGGTGACAATTAGCTGCAGAGTCCCAAACTACAGATGCGTAATTAATGTGCGAGAGACCGTGGGCATGAAAAAACATTTTGCGTGCATCTATATCTATGAAGGGTGTAAGTTTGTTTAGTAGGAATAGGCTGCGTTCAAGTTTATGTGTCATTTTTTCAATATGGGATTGCCATTTTAGTTCGTTGTCTATTATCACTCCTAGGACTCGGTGCTCGCGTACTTGGTCTATGGCATTGTCATTAACCCTTTCACCGCCAAAGTCGCAGTTTAGCACCACAGTGATTTAACACCTATGTATCTAAAAGGCATCACATTAGAGTCTATTATCCAAAGACCCTATTGTCTTAGTTTTGGGAAGTAAGGCTAGACCTTATTTTATATCTGTCACAGAAGAAGAATCCCCAATACTGCAGATGGATTTTGTTCTCTATCCAGGTAAATTTAGTGGAAATCTTTGGCTGAAATATGGCTGGCGGTGAAAGGGTTAATATAAACAGTTAAAACTAGAGGTTCTTTCTGACGCTTTTGTCTTAAGTAATTACCATGCTTTTGGTTTTGTTTGGATGGAGGATCATACGGTTTGGGCTACACCAATCAGAGACATCATGTAAAGCTGACTGAAGAGAGATTTGAATCGAAGGCAGGTTAGTTGCACTAGAATGGAGAGAAGTGTCATCAGCAAAGAGATCACATAAGACAGAGTCAGTTGATATTGATAAAGGTAGATCATTAATGAATAGGCAGAGAGAGAGAGAGAGAGAGAGAGAGAGAGAGAGAGAGAGAGAGAGAGAGAGAGAGAGAGAGGGGGGGGGGGGGGGGGGGGGGAGAGAGAGAGAGAGAGAGAGAGAGAGAGAGAGAGAGAGAGAGAGAGAGAGAGAGAGAGAGAGAGAGACGCAAACGCAAATATTTTATTGGCAATAGCTTACATAGCTCTTCTGCCAAGGAAGTGCATTGGTACTGAAAGTACTTCTAAATTAATGGCGGCAAAACAACGGAAAGCTACGATATCCTTTTCGCATTAAGGAACACATTCAGTAGCAACTTAGATAATAATGCCTATTCCCTATTGACAAGTAAACTATAATATGAAATTGTAATAAGGTGGTAACCAAAGCATAGCTATTGCAAAATCGAAAGTAAATTCAGATACATATAAACATACAACCAACCGACAAATCAAAATAATCAGTTGCAATATTATTCGAAGTAAATCATGACACATGGCGTAAAAACCTAACACTCTTATTCTAAATCTAACTAAATAAGCCCGGTGACATCTGTGTGTCACTAAATTCAAATTTTTTTCAGGTTGGAATAAATCTTTAAAGGAATTATACCAAGTATATTTTTCACTGTCAGTTATATGAGAGTGCCATTGTTGTTGGAAACAGTCAACTAGACGTTGCTTAAATTCTAATAAGAATACTTTTTCATGTCCTATTTCTTGAAGAACCCAAACAAACCCAAACCCATTTACAAACAATATTCTCTTTATATCTGAAACCCAATTGCTATACCCTTTTTCCTGTTGTATTAAAAGCATGTCATAGGCTTGTTTACATAATCTAGTATTTGGTAATGGGATTAATTTCAACCAATATTTTATGCATTTAATATATGTTCTGACAAATAAAGGATATCTACCAGATTCCCCATAGCACATATTATTTGAGGAATGTAGAGGTACACTAAGAAATCTTTTGATCGCAAAAGTGTGTACATTTTCCATTGGTTTATTTTCATCGAGCCCCCAAATTTCAGCACCGTATATTAAGATTGGCTCTATTTGAGTACCAAAAAGTTTCCAGAACAGAGAAGCATCAATAGAACTTAGTCTTCTCATTGTCCTAAGAATTTCTATCACTCCTTTTCTTCCTTTTCTAGCTGTTTCTAGCCATCCTGACATTAAACTTAATTTTGTGGTGAAAAAAACACCTAGGTATTTATATTTGTTAGTTACTTTTACTTCTTGATTACCATACCACCACATTTCTTTTGCAGAAAGATATCCTCCCTTTCGAAAAAGCATTATATTAGTTTTATCTAAATTTACCGTCAGTTCTAACCTATCTGCATGATTTTTTAAATAGTGCAGTTGATTTTGCAGACCAATGACAGTGTCAGATAATAAAATCATGTCATCTGCAAACATTAAGAACATTTCTATTGCTCCTGGGACTAGCTGAATACCATGTTTACCATTATTAGATATTTATCTCCCAAGTTCATTAATAAAAAATGAAAACAACAAAGGACTTAAAATACAGCCTTGTTTTACACCTCTCGGGCAGTTAAAATATTGAGAATACTTTTTTTTTGTTACGCACGCAAGCCAACACAGAATCATAAATTCCTTTTATAGCCGTATACAATTTTCCATCAACACCGGATTTCCGTAAAATATCCCACAAAATATTTCTATTAATAGAGTCAAAGGCCTTCCTAAAATCAACAAAAGCCACGTACAATTTTGAATTCTTAGAAAGGTATCGTTGGACAAGGGCATAATTTTATAATGTGAAGATATGATCGATAGTGCTATACTCTTTTCTAAATCCGGCTTGCTCTTCTATAATTATTTCTTCTCTATCAGCCCATTTTGACAGTCGTTTATTTAAAATAAAAATATAAATTTGACTAAGAACACTAGTTAGGGCAATTCCTCTATAATTATCTGGATCATTAACATCACCTTTCTTATGTAAAGGCACTACTATAGATTTTGACCAATCAATTGGGAAAGTTCCGCTTTGAAAGATTTTATTGAAGAGCTTTTCCAGGAAGTCATTTACCATCTCATTAGCATTTTTTAACATCTCATTAATTATACCATCTGGACCGCCACTTTTACCACATTTTAGATTTGTAATACTGTTCATAATTTCTTGTTTCGTTACTGGGTCATTGAATAGTGGTTCTTGTGAGGCATCTGCTTCACTGGCATCATTGACTTCAATGTTATTAGTTTCACTATCAGTAAATGAATTAAAAACATGATGGAAATGGTCGTACCATTGTTTTATTGAAATACTATTATAAACAAAGGACTTATAATTCACTGATCGAATAGTCGACCAGAAGAGTTTGGGATTTTTTGCTGATTCTTTAAGTCTTTCTAATCTTTCTTCATCAAATTTTCTTTTCTTTTCTTTCCTTAAGTTTTTGTAGTCAGTTCTTGCCCCTACATAAGCCGCTCTACGACTAGCAAGGTCAGTTTTGGCACGCCTACAATTTCGAAGAAGACCTTTGACTCGCTTTTTCATTACTGCACACTCTTTATCAAAATAGTCATTCTCTCTTCTTTTTTTCTTTCTGCCCACCATACGAACCATGCAAGCAACTGCTCCATATAATACATTGCAGAACACACTTATACAATAATCAATATTGACATTCAATAAACCACTCATACTTTCCATATTATCCCTGAACATGTCTGACTCAAGTTCATCTCTATAGGTCTGTGCATTCTCCTCATTCCACACAATATTTTCCTCACCATCGCCATTGCATTCACTATCTTCGCTCTCATCCTTCCCATTCTCTCCTTTCTTCCATTTAAGTTCTACAGGTAAATGCCACGAATGTAATTTGGACGCAATATTCAGATTACAAAATTCTTGCAGTTCTTTAGAAACAATAAAATAATCAATCACACTACATCCATGGGGTGATATGTATGTAAAATCGCCATACTGATCACCTATACAACAACTATTCATAATGAGTAAGTCGTCAAACAGGCACACATCTAACAGAGATTTACCAAAATCATTCACATGGGGTGATATGTATGTAAACTTACTGATCACATGCAACAACCATTCATAATGAGTAAGTCGTCAAACAGGCACACATCTAACAGAGATTTACCAACATCAATCACACTACATCCATGGGGTGATATGTATGTAAAATCGCCATACTGATCACCTATACAACAACCATTCATAATGAGTAAGTCGTCAAACAGGCACACATCTAACAGAGATTTACCAAAATCATTCACAGTTTCATCCTTTGATACACGAAACATATGTTCTTCATTCCCATCATCATTGCTTAGATTCAAATAATCTGTCATGTTTTCAACACCATGGTTTTCATTTCCAGTTCTAGCATTTAACCCTGTCACCGCCAGCCATATTTCAGCCAAAACATTCCATTAAATGTACCTGGGTAGAGAACCAAATCCATCTGCAGTATTGGGGATTCTTGTGTCACATATATAAAATAAGGTCTATCATTACTTCCCCAAACTAAGACAATAGGGTCTTTGGATAATAGACCCCAATTTGATGCCTTTTAGTGACATAGGTGATAAATCACTGTGGTGCTAAAATGCGACTTTGGCGGTGAAAGGGTTAAGTCCCCACAAAGGATGACATTAACATGTTCTGTCTGTAGTAGATTCTGTATATTTACTTCTAATAACAGAATGCCATTTTTGTCATCTGTGTGATTATAATAAGGACTACCCTCAGGAGGAATATATGTTGCTATCAGTATAACATCACTTTCAACTTCATACATACTTTTATCCATCCTAACAACAACCAAGTTATCGTGGTTGACTTCAATCCGTTTAACTAAATGAGAAAAACAATTCTTTATTAACAATAATACACCACCAGAACATCGACCATGTGCTGACAGGGTTTTTTGCAGGAGAGACACATTTAATATAATCAAGGAAAACATTATCAAAGTTACAGTTAGAGCCAACACATGTCTCTGTTAAACAAATAATATCAAAGGTACACACATAATTCACAAAAGAAATTTCATTTAATTTACTGAAGAAATTCTCAATATTATAGTTCAAGAACGACAGCTGCGTTGCCGGCTGGTTGTCGTTGTGCTATTTATTAGAGGAAGACCCGGAGCGTAGAGCTCGCCTATCACTGTCAGTGGGTGTGTTTGCATTAGACAGAAAGCCCTTTAGCCCAGTTTGCTGCTTATCTCTATCTCTCCCCGTGTGAGCCCCGCGTGTCATTTGTTTTCCTCTTTGGCTGTTACCCCCACCCCGCCCTGTTCCCCCACCCCCCCTCGTAACAAAGCCCCCAACACTGCCGACACTTTCTCGTCTATTTTCATTGTCGTGGCCGCTGTACCGTCGTGCGTTATGTCTATTGATAGCGGAGGTCAGAGGCCGTGTGTCATCTGACATCATTTGACCCGGAGGCCCCTTTTCTCTTCCTTCCACACTCTGTTGAGAGCCGTGTTGATTGGCTGCGCTGTCCTCGACCCCCGTGACCTCTTCTTCTGCGTCACTCACCGACTGGGAGATGGGTGAACCGGTATCACGTGACGTGACGTTGATTAGGCAAGGCAAGGCAAGGCAAGGCAAATGTTTTATTTCATACCCACTTGGGGCACAGAAATATAAAACAAAGTACACACATAGTTAAATAATCGAACATCAAAACAGAGTGATGTCTATATTATGAACGACAAGTAAATAACTAGGACAAATATACTTATACCATATTACAAAAAACAAAACATGTTACATTTTGTCCATGCAAGTCATCGAAAAGAACTGTTTATAACTGTAACAAAGTGCTTAAGTTTAATCAAAAGTTTCTTATTTTTTGACGATGGAAGTTCAGTTTAACGTCGCGTATCGGCTTTCGCCATGTACGACGGGCTGAACAAACCAACCAGGTATAAACAAAAATGTATGTTCCTGAATCACTGTCTTAGCCAAAAGGCTGAGAAGCGATCAGTTGTCTGAACATTTATGTAAGTATTTTTGAGGAAAACAAAGCATTAAATGTATGCGCATTTGGTCGCACAGGGATTCCCCAATGTTGACAACTGAATTGGGGTTACCGTTGTCGCGTTGATCAGCTGAGTTTGAGGAGCCAGATCTCCTTTCTTCTGCCTTCTTGCTTTCTTCCGTCTTCTTCTGTCTTTCTTCTGCATTCTTCTGTCTTTCTTCAGCTTTCTGTTCTGGTGTCTGCTTTGTGAACGCCGACGTTGAAACCGCTTCTGCGTAGGTTTTCCGTTTCTCTCCTATTTTCATGACCCCTCGTTCAAAGTATGTCACCAAATTACTACGCCTCGCTTCCTGCACCATTGCTTGTGGTCGCCTTGTCAAATCACCCACCAGTCGGATTCCGTGTTGCTCTAACTGTGCTCTGACTTCTTTATTTTTCAATAGTTCCATTTTGTCACGCCAGTTTCGAAACCGTACAATCATTGGTTTGGGGTCGCCATACCCAATTCGGTGAGCACGGACGATGTCATGTTCAGTCCATGTTTTTGGCCCGCGTGTACTGTTGAGTGCTTCGATCACCGTCGCTGCACACTGGTCGTAATCTTCGTTTGCTGCACTTTGTTGGATACCGAATAAACGGAGGTTATCCCGACGGGAATAGCCCTCCAAGGGATCCATCTCAGTGTTCATGTTTGCCATTTCTTCGCGTAGCTCGTCAATCGTGTCCATTAGCACCTGCGTGTTTGCTGTTTGTTCCCGAGCCCCAGTGTGTAGTTGTGTGACGTCACCAGTCATATCGGAAACAAAGTTAGACAATCGTGCGTTCTCTGCTTCTGGTCGATTTTCTCACACCATGATTTGACTTGCTGTAATTCAGACTTGACTGCACACAGATCACTTCTAATCATATTGTTTTCTTCACTGTTCTGTCTACCCTGTCTTTCTATTGCCTGTAGAATGGTTTGTGTTGCTGGGTCTGAAGTTGTGGCGTGTTTCTTACTTGTGCCATGTTTCTCGTCTGTGTCTTGTCTCTCGCCCGTGTCAAGTTTCTCACCTGTGTCAAGTTTCTCCTCTGTGTCAAGTTTCTCCTCTGTGCCAGGCTCCTCATGTGGTTGATGAATGCCCGTGGGTGTAGTGGGTGCGTACGTTTTCTCACACATAGGCCTATTGTCTTTCGTGTTGTCCGTTTGATTTGTTTGAGTTCTAGAAATGTCTGTACCAATGGCGCCTGTGTTGTTTTCATTCATTGATTGATCTGAAACAGTTGGATTCGTCTCTTTTTCATCGATACTTTCTGGTGAATTTGGGCCTGGATTCAAACTAATGTCATTGCTTAATAGCAGTTTCATGAGAGAGAGAGAGAGAGAGAGAGAGAGAGAGAGAGAGAGAGAGAGAGAGAGAGAGAGAGAGAGAGAGAGAGAGAGAGAGAGAGAGAGCGAGCGAAAGAGAGAGAGAGAGAGAGAGAGAGAGAGAGAGAGAGAGAGAGAGAGAGAGAGAGAGAGAGAGAGAGAGAGAGAGAGACGAGACGAAATACGAAATACGAATGAAATACGAATGTTTTATTGAGGGTAAAAAGGATAAGCTACAATAGCTTCTTTGCACCTGGCCCTCTCACTCACACACTCACACCATGCATTGGGCAAAGAAAATGTGACCTAAAAAAAACAATCACGTCAAGAAAATGGAACAAAAATCGGCACATGAAATAATTGAAAAAGATATCAAAATTGGAAATTAAAGCAAATATGGATAATAAGAGAGAGAGAGAGAGAGAGAGAGAGAGAGAGAGAGAGAGAGAGAGAGAGAGAGAGAGAGAGAGAGAGAGAGAGAGAGGGGGGGGGGGAGAGAGAGAGTGAGAGAGAGAGAAAAGAGAGAGAGAGAGAGAGAGAGAGAGAGACAGAGACAGAGAGAGAGACAGATATTTGCCATAGTGTATTTTATGAAGGAACTTACCTCAGGACAGACATAAGCAGTATCCATGCAACCTATTATTGTTTCTAGTGGAGATGGAACATTCCATGAACACGCTGCTGTCATAACTACAATACTAAAGTACGATAACAAGCGCGATTTTCTTGCCAGAATGCCTTTTTGTCTTTTTTCTTTATTGTTTTTCTTTCTATTTTGATAAGCAGTTCCTATAGGCAATTCTCCAATGATTACCTTTTGCCAACAGTCATAAAGTACCCAGTGTTCCGTTACAAAACGGTCATCATATAGTACCCATTATGTTATGCTACAAAACAGTCATCATATAGTACCCATTATGGTATGCTACAAAACAGTCATCATATAGTACCCATTATGTTATGTTACAAAACAGTCATCATATAGTACCCATTATGGTCTGTTGCAAAACAGTCATCATATAGTACCCATTATGGTCTGTTACAAAACAGTCATCAGATAGTACCCATTATGGTCTGTTACAAAACTGTCAAACTAAAGTGCCCTTTGTGTTCTGTTACAAAACAGTCATCATATAGTACCCATTATGGTATGTTACAAAACGGTCATCATATAGTACCCATTATGTTATGTTACAAAACAGTCATCAGATAGTACCCATTATGGTCTGTTACAAAACAGTCATCAGATAGTACCCATTATGGTTTGTTACAAAACTGTCAACCTAAAGTGCCCTTTGTGTTCTGTTACAAAACAGTCATCATATAGTACCCATTATGTTATGTTACAAAACTGTCAACATATAGTGCCCATTGTGTTCTGTTACAAAACAGTCATCATATAGTACCCATTATGTTATGTTACAAAACAGTCATCATATAGTACCCATTATGTTCTGTTGCAAAACAGTCATCATATAGTACCCATTATGTTATGTTACAAAACTGTCATCATATAGTACCCATTGTGTTCTGTTACAAAACAGTCATCATATAGTACCCATTATGGTCTGTTACAAAACAGTCATCATATAGTACCCATTATGTTCTGTTACAAAACAGTCATCATATAGTACCCATTATGTTATGTTACAAAACAGTCATCATATAGTACCCATTATGTTCCGTTACAAAACAGTCATCATATAGTACCCATTATGTTCCGTTACAAAACAGTCATCATATAGTACCCATTATGTTCTGTTACAAAACAGTCATCATATAGTACCCATTATGTTCCGTTACAAAACAGTCATCATATAGTACCCATTATGTTCTGTTACAAAACAGTCATCATATAGTACCCATTATGGTATGTTACAAAACAGTCATCATAAAATACCCATTCTGTTATGTTACAAAACGGTCATCATATAGTACCCATTCTGTTCTGTTACAAAACAGTCCTCCTAAAGTACCCATTATGTTCTGTTACAAAACGGTCATCATATAGTACCCATTATGTTCTGTTACAAAACAGTCATCATATAGTACCCATTATGGTATGCTACAAAACGGTAAAAATAAAATACCCATTATGCTCTGTTTACAAAATGTGAAATCGGTGAATAGACGTGAGTGAGAGAAAGAGAGTGATCAGAAAAAGAGAAAATAGGGCATGGTGTGACAGTGATGAGTGAAAGCGATCATTTTGGACAGACGTCGGTTTTCTACAAGCCTACCACAGCCTGCAGTGAACCGTTCAGCCAGTGTGAAGCCACGACAGACAGAAAACAGCCTAGCGGCAGACCACAGACGATATCGGCTAGCTAATACGGAACTCCTACTGTAGGACGGCGAAGAAAGTGCCAACTCTGCAACAAGTACAAGGCCCAGCCAGCCAGCAGACAACAAAAACTTGGATGGAAGTTCAGTTTAACGTCGCGTATCGGCTTTCGCCATGTACGACGGGCTGAACAAACCAAACCAGGGTATAAACAAAAATTTATGTTCCTGAATCACTGTCTTAGCCAAAAGGCCGAGAAGCGATCAGGAAGTTTTCAAAGTAAAAACTCTGAAACTTAAAAACAAAAACTTTGACCAAACCCGCCAGAAAAGGAGAAAAACCACAGAGACACACAAGAAGAAGACCCAAGACGCACAGAGAAGAGAGAGAGAGAGGGAGAGAGAGAGAGGGAGAGAGAGAGAGAGAGAGAGAGAGAGAGAGAGAGAGAGAGAGAGGAGAGAGAGAGAGAGAGAGAGAGAGATTAGAACAGCATAATAAAAAAGAATGTTCATTACAAAATAGGTGCTCATTCCCTTTGCATGGGCCACACGTGAATGGGATGACAATGCTTTGCGTTTTTGTTCCTCACGCTATAGCCAACATAGGATGATATATAACTCTGATCTCCTTTTTTTTTTTAAAAGAAGAAAAAAAGTACCCATTATGTTATGTTACAAAACTGTCAACCTAAAGTGCCCATTCTGTTCTGCTACAAAACGGTAGCAATAAAATACCGATTATAGTCATCAAAATGTGAAATCGGTGAATAAACGTGAGTGAGAGAAAGAGAGTGATCAGAAAAAGAGAGAGAATGAGAGAGAGGAAGAGAGAGAGAGAGAGAGAGAGAGAGAGAGAGAGAGAGAGAGAGAGAGAGAGAGAGAGAGAGAGAGAGAGAGAGAGAGAGAGAGAGAGAGAGAGAGAGAGAGAGAGAGAGAGAGAGAGAGAGAGAGAGAGAGAAGGAGAGAAGAGCGGGAAGGGAGAGATACATTTTCCTTACTCTCGTTAAGATGTATAGTTTGGAGTAATGTTAGGAGGTGGTGGGAGCAATCATTTTGTCTGTCATTCGTTTCTGTACCAGCTTCGCTTATGTTATCTACATTGCTTTGCCTGGTTCACCCGTCTCTTTCTCTCTTTCTCTCTCCCTTCCCGCTCTTCTCTCCTCTCTGCCTCTGTCTCTGTCTCTCTCACCCTCTCTCTCTAGGCTGCATTAGTTTGCCCTGTTCTAAAATGTATAGTTCTTTTATACGTGCTTCAACATATATCTGTGCGTATGTACATGTATTCTTGCGTGTGCCGCGCGCACGTGCAGGTGTGTGCGTGTATGGTTACACGCATGTATGCCCGCACAAGTATTAACAATTATACCTGTGCGTACGTAATTCTATAAATTCGTATTTCAACCTGTCTTTATCATAATACCTGCTTTGCTACCTTTATGTTCAATTATGTATGTGTAATGTTTATGCCTTGCCATGTTTGTATTCTATGTTCGTATATGTACAAAGGTGCTACCTTTATGTTCAAATCTGTATGTGTAATATCATGCCTAGCCATGTTTGTATTCTATGTTCGTATATGTACCAAGGACAGATTTGAAGACTAGGCGTTGCCTAAAATCTTTATCCTTGAAAAATAAAGTTCAAGTTTTGCAAGTTTGCAAGTTTTCAAGTTTTCTCTCTCTCTCTCCTCTCTCTCTCTCTCTCTCTCTCTCTCTCTCTCTCTCTCTCTCTCTCTCTTCTCTCTCTCTCTCTCTCTCTCTCTCTCTCTCTCTCTCTCTCTCTCTCTCTCTCTCTCTCTCTCTCATTAGCATGATCTGTATAGAGGTTATTTCTTATTTCTTTTGATGCTTAGAATCATCGATAATGATGGTTGCCTTTTATTTTGTTTTTATTGTAAATGTTCATGTGATAGTTTTGGTTGTAGTTTTTGTATAATATGTATAGAGATAATTTCGTATTTTGTTTGATGCTCTGCATGCTTTTATTTTGTTCTTGTTTCTTTTTATTATTGTAAATGTTAATGTGACAGTTTTAGTTGTTGTGTTTATGCAGTTGTTGCAGGATCTGTATAGAGACAATTTCGTATTTTGCTTGATTTTTTAGATGGGTTTTTATTTTTGTTATTGTATTTTAAATGTCCATGTGATAGTGTTGGTTGTTGTGTTTATGAAGTTGCTGCAGGATCTGCATAGAAATAATTTCATATTTTGCTTGATGTTTCAGATGTTTTTGTTTTGTTTTGCATTGTAAATGTTCATGTGATAGTTTTGTTTGTTGTGTTTATGTAGTTGTTGTTCTTGTTGCTTCTTCGTTGTTTCCTTCTTTTGTTAGTTGTGCCTTGCCATTTCCTGTTTTTGTATGTAGTTGTATGATCTATATAGAGATATTTTCATATTTTGCTTGATGTTTTAGATGTTTTTATTTTGCTTTCATTTGATTTCAAATGTCCATGTGATCGTGTTGGTTGTTGCGTTTGTGTTGGCGTTGTTCTCGTTGCTTCTTCGTTGTTTTCTTCTTTTATTATTTGTGTCTTGTCATTTCCTGTTTTTCTAGCTGTTCCGATGCTGTTTGCTTTATCTCGTCCCACGCTCTCGCGGGCATTTTAATCTTGATTAATGCATTTCTGACCCCCTTTATTTGGCTCCAATGTATTCCTTCCTACCACTACATCACTCCAGGAGTTATAAATGCCAGACGATACCATCATTCTGTTCTGGTAAAAGCCAGAAGATGTCATCACTACAGTAACAAAGAAAGGTTGATAGTAATTTGTGGCTGTCGCTTGAGAAAGAACAATACGACCATCTTGCTTATACATAACCCTCCTTTTGTTTGCCAGAGGCTTCGCAGCTGTCATTTCACAGCATGTGGGCCACACCAAAAAAAAAAACACCAAAAAAACAACGATACGGTATTCAGATATCCTCTCAGAGTTTGTTAACACATTGCGGACGAATTCCGAGTATAGGGGAAGACGGGGTAAAACGCGCATGGGCGGGTAAGAAGCCCACCCCAATTATCTCATGAAATGAAGCAAATTTCGCCCATGAGACGAGCGTTAGCATTCGTCTCATGGGCAAAATGAGACTGAAATTTGCTTCATTTCATGAGATAATTGGGGTGGGCTTCTTACCCGCCCATGCGCTTTTTACCCCGTCTTCCCCTACTCGGAACAGCGACTTCTGAGTCTAAAACTTATCTAACTCCATGTTATTTTCAACCCAAACCACGTTTTTCGAGTTACATTGTCACTCTTCCAGCTTTCGTTTCACTTATGTTTGGCGCTTCTCTTTCACTCGTTAATGTTAACAATGTGCAACAATGGGCCCTACCCGAGCCTCAGAAAACACTCCAATATGTTTTCATTAACAGTGATAGTAATAAGGAGACTAATGATTCCGATTTTAATGCAAGTAACCATAATTTCAAAGTAAAAATGAAACTTGGATCAACCAGTAAATAATCGATGGCTTGGAGTCAAAGCGGACTATCTTTAGATAGTCCCATTGACATATTATTGAACTTATTACGAAAACTAATAACTTGTATAAAAAAGACAGCAGAAGTATAAAAAGCAAAAAACCCTTTATATATTCCTGCAGTCATTGCTTGATACAAGTATTTCGTTTTTTGCAATAGGTTAAAAAAATACGTCAAAGAGCTATCTAAAGATAGTCCGTTTTGACTCCAAGCCATCGTAATGTTGTCAAAACTGAATAATTCACCGTGCTGAGTTTTGTTGCGTTTCTTATTTCTTATATATTTTTTTCTAGGCAACCCCTGGCCAGTAATAATGTTTGTCTAAAGCAGTGCTGTCCTGAAGGGGTCAATGTACGAAATATAATTCTCGAGAAATGGAACAAACAAACAAACTCGAAACATCATAAAGGATCACAGAGATGACCTTTTTACTTCTTTGTTTACTGATGAAAAGGACATTGAAGAAGGAAGATGAGTTACACTATTCAAGACACCTCCTTAATGACCGAAATGTTGTTTTAAATCGTAGAAAACCAAACAAGGTCAAGGATGTCGCGAAACACGGCAATGATCCCACCGTTGTCATAATTACTCGACGGGATGCAGTAGCTTATACACCCCGTAGAAAATTCCAGGCGATTCTGTGCAGTGTTTCTCAATATGAATCCGGGACATTTCGCCAACGGCCATTTAGCCAACGGCCATTTCGCCAATGGACACTTACCCAACATTTGCAGCAGGGGGGACATTTAGCGAATGGTCATTTAGCCAACAGACATTTGGCCAACGAACACTTAGCCAACGGACATTTAGCCAACATTTGCAGCAGGGGGACATTTAGCCAACATTTGCAGCCAGGGGGGACATTTAGCCAACGGACATTTCGCCAATTGACACTTAGCCAACGGCCATTTCGCCAATGGACACTTAGCCAACTGTCATTTAGCTAACATTTGCAGCAGGGGGGACATTTAGCCAACATTTGCAGCAGGGGGACATTTAGCCAACGGACATTTCGCCAATGGACACTTAGACAACGGCCATTTAGCCAACATTTGCAGCAGGGGGACATTTAGCCAACGGCCATTTCGCCAATGGACACTTAGACAACGGCCATTTAGCCAACGGACATTTCGCCAATGGACATTTAGCCAACGGCCATTTAGCCAAGATTTGCAGCAGGGGGGACATTTAGCCAACATTGCAAAAACTATATTAAGTTAATGTAATGAACACAATGTCCGTTGGCTAAATGTCCGTTGGCTAAGTGTCCGTTGGCTAAGTGTCCGTTGGCTAAATGTCCGTTGGCTAAGTGTCCGTTGGCTAAATGTCCGTTGGCTAAGTGTCCGTTGGCTAAATGTCCGTTGGCTAAGTGTCCGTTGGCTAAATGTCCGTTGGCTAAGTGTCCATTCACTAAAAGTGTCCGTTGGCTAAATGGCCGGATACCTCCCAGAATATTGCCTATCAAGAAAGGAAAAATGCCAGGGCAATCAACTGGTCATAATAGTCCACCTCTCCGTATGGAAACACTCTTTTTGTCATAACTGGGCGACTGTCACCACTTATATCCACAAACACAAACTAGTTTACTATATCCAACACAATGATAGGCTACGCTAAAATAGTTGTTGGTGTTGTTTGGTTGTTATGATGTTGCATTTGTTAAATTGAGGTGTATTTTTTTCATGTTTAACACGTTTATTAGGAAGTGTTGATTATTAGGCCCCTAGATTTTGCACTCTTGGCTTTTTTGCTTTATATATTTATTCCCATCAATACGGAAGGGATTTTCATCTACCTAAAGCGCTCATCATGTCTGTCATGGATACATCGCTCCAGTTCACTAGGATCCACCATGGATGTTATTTTACTGATGTGTTTGTCATTTTGTTGTTTGTCAGCTCTCTCTCTCTCTCTCTCTCTCTCTCTCTCTCTCTCTCTCTCTCTCTCTCTCTCTCTCTCTCTCTCTCTCTCTCTCTCTCTCTCTCTCTCTCTCTCTCTCTCTCTCACTCTCTCTGTTGATACATGAAATGTATCGCACAAATGTGCAAGTAGATCAGGAAATATTTGTACGCAATGATAATATATACTTCCTTTGCCATCCAATCCATTTCTTTCGACTTACGACCCAAGTACAGTAAAACAGTTTAGTGTCCACTGGTCAATGCCCATAATTATATTATGATAATTACACCGTGACTGTTGTCATCGAAAGTCAAAATCGATATCAAACGGCATGCTCGATCTTTCTTTCACTTTCTCGTCCTTTCTTCTTTTCTTTTTTTTCTTTTTTTTCAAACAAACAGTTTCCTCTAACGCCTCCAATGTTTCCCATCCATAACCTACTTACCGTTACGCAGCCCCCGTCTCTCTGCGACCTCATCTCTCTGTGTAAACAATTTCGTCTCCCATTTGTCGCATAACAGGAGGGAGGGAGGGAAGCAGCAGCAAGACAGCAAACAAGTCACCTATGGCGAAGCAAAAGCCATTATAAAGGAGAAGCTGAGGAGAAGATGGCTGCAACAACATCCAAACCACCGCGCCAGTGATGCCTACCACCACCTCTCCAGACAAGACCAAGTAATCTTGACAAGATTGAGGACTGGACATTCCAGACTCAAACATCACGTGTTTACAAAGTACCACATTGGAGATTCCCCTGTGTGCCCCTGCGGTGCCGCTGACACGACTGGTGGTCATATCCTTCAGGATTGTCGAATATTCCAGAACCTGCGAGACGAAACTTGGCCGTCGGACACACCGGTTCGGGAAAAGACCTTCGGCTCTTTGGAGGATCTTCGGCGGACGGCAGCCTTCGTCCGGGCCACTGGGGTTCCTGTCTGAGCGATCGATGAAGAAGAAGAAGAAGAAGAATTGTCCCATAACATTGAGCCTAAACCCTAACTCCTAACAGGACAGAATGCATACGGGAACGCGTAGAGACGGTCATTATTTGGGTCTAATGTCATATGAAGTGGACAGCTGTTAAACGAAGGACGTACACAAGTAGAGACGGTGACATATACAGAACGGGGGCACAATGAGAGTGACACACCGAGAGAAGAATGCATACAGAATACATATAGACGGGGACACGTAGAACCGGGGACATTACAAAGAACGGGGGCACAGTGGGAATGACACAGATAGAAGAATGACAGATGCAAGCAAAGAAACATAAAGATGGGAGCACATCTATACGAATCCCTAGTTACTAAGTAGTACATTTCACACAACAGCCCACATAACAACAAAACGTGCAAGTACAACTCGGGATTGTTATTTTCCTCTCGCCAACTGTGAAATGACCTCGTTCCGTATCCGGTGCAGACAACATCCGTCAATGGCCAACGACCTCTAACCTGACAGTCTGCTAGCTGGGGACTAAGGCCAATGGATGTCCCCGGTGGCTTGCAATGCCCGCCATTACTTTACCCGTAAGTCTTAGTCTGGTTGTACGTCTCGTTGCCCCATGATAGAACTTCCACCCCACACCCACCCCTCTGACTATGGCCGTTAAGAGGTAGTATGGGTCTTCCTCTAAGCTTCCTGGATACGTTTCCGGGCATCAGGTGCTAAAAACAAAAAGATGGCGAACCCTTCAAACTGACTGACTTCTAATAGTTGTACTATCAGCGTTCACGTCTTTAACTTAGAAAGACCTGTAACCCGGGGCCTCTTAAACGTGGCTGATATTAGCCTTAAGTTTGGACCAATACAAGAGTGAGAGTGAGAGCTGGGAGGTTATTTATTTTCTACAACAATGGGAAGTCAGTTTACAACTTTGTCTAAGCGCCGCAGCCTTGAAAATCAGATTGTTTTTTTTGACTAACCCCAACTTGATATAAAGATAAGCGTTTGTGTAAGATTTTATTAAGTCAAACGTTCAAAAACTATATATTTACCGAAACAAATCAGAGAGTATTTACGTAATTATATTCATGGCCTGCGTTGATCAGTGTTTGTTTGCCTGTTCCGTTTGTGCCCCTGGTTACTAGCGGACTACATTTTTAACCTTTATTAACACACTTTACTAGGAAAAAGAGCAATCAACAATGACAATTCTTTACACATTTTGCCATTACCTGAAAACGAACAATCAGCAGTGACCACTCTCATCACATTTTACAGTTATTAGTAGAAAAGAGAAAAATCAACAAAGACAGCACACTTGACTGTTACAAGAAAAATATAAACAGTGACCATTTTCAAAACACTTTACTGTTACAAGAAAAAAAATCAAGAAATGAAAAAAAGAGAACCTTCTTTGCAAGGGGTAAAAAATGAACAGTGACCATTTTCAAAACACTTTACTGTTACAAGAAAAACAAGTGCAACTCCGAGCGGCTGCAAAGTCCCCTCGCAGCATCGCCGAGCTACTCCGAAATCGGAATGTGTCGGTTGTACACATACATAAAAACGCATCAAAACAGCACGTAACTACATAAAAACGCATCAAAACAGCACGTAACTGAATAGTTATTTATATATAGCCTTGGGGTTCGGACCCGTGATTTGAGCGCGCGCGATCATGCGCACACGAGCGCACAGAAATATTCATGACAACTGTGTTATAGACATCAAGAAATGTTGTGAAAAAAACTGCATTGAAATACATGCAAAACTTCGCGAGATATTAGCGATTATGTGTTTTGGGGGTTGAACCCCGTAACTGGCGCGACCTTGACCTTAATGTAAAACTAAATACATCAGTGGATAGCTTGCATCTTGGCAAACTAGTATACCAAATTGGATGATGATACACTGAATAGTTTTTTAGAAGAACGGACGAATAGCCGGACGGACGGAGGCACGCCGGACGGACGGACACCGGACGGACGGACACCGGACGGACGGACACCGGACGGACGGACATCGGA
Organism: Phymorhynchus buccinoides; assembly: GCA_017654935.2. Classification (NCBI taxonomy): domain Eukaryota; kingdom Metazoa; phylum Mollusca; class Gastropoda; order Neogastropoda; family Raphitomidae; genus Phymorhynchus; species Phymorhynchus buccinoides. The sequence goes on along the minus strand of CM065689.1, from coordinate 44,503,345 downwards.
CGGACGGACACCGGACGGACGGACACCGGACGGACGGACACCGGACGGACGGACGGACCAGACAAAAACAATAGCTCCCCGAACCTTCGGCTCGGGGACTAAAAATCAAGAAATGAAGAAAAGAGAACCTTCTTTGCAAGGGGTAAAAAATCAACAGTGACCATTTTCAAAACATTTTACTCTTACATGTACTTACTAGGAACTAGAACTAGCGTTCCGTCTACCCGCTTCTCTGGCGTTAGCGCGCCACATCGCGTGGCGCAGGTTTACTGTTAAGTGCAATTCAATTCAATTCAATTCAATTCAATTCAGTTCAATGTTATTCCTTTCATCCCTTAACAATGAAATATGGAGGATTATAGACAACAGAAGAAACACAAAATGTAACAGAACAATTATAGCAGATTGCTGTTACATCTGCGATTGCCCTCCTCCCCTTCACCTAGCACCACCAATACACCCTTCCCGCAGTCACTTTGCCCCTTCCCAGCCTTGCCCTTCCCAGCCTTGCCCCACATGTCCCGTTTCACACACACATACACACGCGCGCGCGCGCGCGCGCGTCCTTACAGACGCGTGATTCCTCGCAGCCAATGGGATCTTGGGGTACACACATACACAAACGCACACACATACACGAAATAGTTGCCACATACAAAGAAGCACATAATTAGTTCACACACACACACACACACACACACACACACACACACACACTGTCACACACACACGCGCGCGCGCATACTCACACGCACAGAGAGAGAGAGAGAGAGAGAGAGAGAGAGAGAGAGAGAGAGAGAGAGAGAGAGAGAGAGAGAGAGAGAGAGAGAGAGAGAGAGAGAGAGAGAGAGAGAGAGAGTTGCTGTAGGATTATAAATTTAACTCAAGCACAGCCACAGGATCGGACGATTCTTTTCTTCATGGAAGCTGCCAGAGTACCTCCCCAAGAGTGTATCGGGTGACTAGTTATCTCCAACCAACACGCTCACCCAGTCAGCAGAAATAGCAACGAACTTGATCGTTCCATAAATAGAGTAGTAACCTGTGTATTTTAGGCAGCAACGTTAATTGTAGACTTTGTTTTTTGTCCGTCACCGTTGCATCTTGGCAAACTAGTACATGTATACCAAATTTGATGATGATAGACTGAATAGTTTTTGAGAAAAACGGACGAATAGCCGGACGGACGGAGGCACGCCGGACGGACAGCGGACGGACGGACGGACGGACGGACGGACGGACGGACGGACGGACCAGACAAAAACAATAGCTCCCCGAACCTTCGGCTCGGGGACTAATTATGCTACGGGGTGTCGCAAGTGCATGGCATTGCTGGTGACGACATGTCTGCCGCTCGGCGACGCCCTTGTTTAATATTCAGACGGAGGACGGTTACAGTGCAAGATGCAAAGCTGTACTTTAGACACACACAATACACACGCGCGCGCGCACACAACACACGCGCGCACACGCACACGCACACGCACACACACACACACACACACACACACACACACACACACACACACACACACACACACACACACACATTACATTTTATCTGATTCAGTATTTTTCTTCTTTTCATGACGACAGGATGAAAAAAAGATTGTAGCTTACTCCTGTATCGTCAATAAAGATAATTTGGACTTGACTTGACTTGACACAAACACACACACACACACACACACACACACACACACACACACACACACACACACACACACACAACACACACACACACACACACACACACACACACACACACACACACATGTTTACGGCCCTCAATCTGAAAGTCTGCTTCTTTCAGTGTTTTTGTGAAAATAATCCTAGGCTGATTCTAACCCTATCTCTTTTCCGAGAAGGGCAGACTAATCGCTTCTCAGTGATATTTTCAATGCATAACTTTGAGGGGGTGGGGGCTG
>CM065689.1:44478917-44486417 GCA_017654935.2 Phymorhynchus buccinoides | reverse complement strand
CTCTCTCTCTCTCTCTCTCTCTCTCTCTCTCTCTCTCTCTCTCTCTCTCTCTCTCTCTCTCTCTCTCTCTCTCTCTCTGTTTCCAATTTAAATGTTTGTTTGTTTTCCGAAAGAAGCATCATAAACAACAAGGTTATTACTAAGACAAATCAAAGAAGAGTCTCTCTCTCTCTCTCTCTCTCTCTCTCTCTCTCTCTCTCTCTCTCTCTCTCTCTCTCTCTCTCTCTCTCTCTCTCTCTCCTTGACTGTATGTCTCAGTCTCTATCTCTGTCGCTGTTTGTCTGTCTGTTTGTCTGTCCGTCTGTTTGCTGTGTGTCTGTCTGTCTGTCTGTCTGTCTGTCTCTCTCCTCAATCTCACTCCCCCTCGTCTCTCTCTCTCTCTCTCTCTCTCTCTCTCTCTCTCTCTCTCTCTCTCTCTCTCTTCTCCCCCCCCCCCCCCCTCTCTCTTTCCTTTTGTCTCTTTACATTGTCATTCCTTATAAATCAATGTCGTGTTCATGCTTTTTGTGGCGTAACTCAGAAAGAAATACTCAGATTCAGCTAATCTGCAGGCGTAAGTCGACAGAGGGAAAGCTGCGTGATTGTAAGTTATGAAGACAAATTGCGTAAGTCGAAATAACGGCTTTTTCTCTTCAGTTATGAGGCAGGTGTTCTTCAAAATTCCAGAAAGTCAGTATGAGAATATCCAAAGCACGCATGCAGACCAGATAAAAGGCATGGGTGAAAATGATTAAAATATGAAGTTTTTTTGCTTCTCCTGAAAAATTGTCAAAATCGACTTAGGCCAAAATTCCGTGTCACCGACGTTTTGTGACTCTTCCTTGAAAGAGGTTTGCACTGGAGGTTCAAAATTCAGGATCTGAAGAGGATGAGTGATGCTGATCAAGAATAATATTCAGATGTGTGTCTATCTGTCTCTTGTGTGTGTGTGTGTCCATACGATTGTGTCCAAACGGTTGGCCATGTACCCCTATAATCAGACACACACGAGAGACAGACGGACACACACAAGTGAGGATTATAGTAGTCGTGGATAAGACTGTGACGCACTTCCTGTCTATCACGTAAAGGCGAGGTCGGTAAATTACTTTACCTGGAAGTGATAATGGCCCCAAAAACTTGATTTGCCAGAAGACGTCACAACTAATCATATTGAATAAATAATCACGAACATCCAACGACAAATGTAATCGCATCTCGCCTTTTCTTATGGTACTAAAATAGACGTTCGTGGTTGTCCTAAATTGACTTTTTATTTGTTGAATGCTTGTGTGTTAGCACTTGCAGCTCATTTTGTTGCCATGAGAAAATAGAACTATCTTGTGAATAGTGTTAACATGTACACAGACAGATCTTAAGCGTGATACGCCATTGATACAATCGTTATGTCATATGCCATTCTATAATATGCCATGCCATTCTGTCACATTAAATGGCGGTGTGATGTGGCAGCTATGCTGTGCCGTTTTGCGCTTAGTTTTGTAGCATTTTGTGTGTTATTTTGTGATATCATGATATGCAACGTCATGCTACGTTTTGTCACGTTTGTGTTTTCGATTGCATGTTGGTGTGTGTCTGTGTACCTGTATGCGTGAATGCATTGGGAAACAACAGCCTCGTGGATCTTAGATATGTGGAAAAACGAACTGAAAAGGATAATATTCAACATAGGAAATATAACGCACTTTAGTCAAATCCAACACACACACACACACACACACACACACACACACACACACACACACACACACACGCACGCGCGCACGCACGCACGCACGCACGCACGCACGCACGCACGCACGCACGCACGCACGCACGCACGCACGCACGCACGCACGCACGCGCACACACACACACACACACACACACACACACACACACACACACACACACACACACACACACCTCCCCTTTCCAAATGTGATTTTAGCATTGCAAATCTTCACTGAGAAGCAACATTCTGCCATTTTCGGGAAAGGCGTAGGGTTAGGATCAGCCTAGGATTATTTTAATAAAATTGAAAGAAGCAGACTTTGAGATCGAGGGTCGTAAACATGAAGGGGAGGGGGTGACAAAAGTACAAGAGTATCCCAAAGTCCGGGAACACGCAACTCTGGTGCACGCAGGAAGCATAAAGGTGTCCAAAACTTTAGACTTTGTTTTAAAATACCGAGGGGGAAAGCAGACCCGTCGAATCAATAATGGACATTTGAGTAGGCCCCTATGTCATGGCGTGGGACCATTTGGGTCTGACCTCCATTATCCTCAGTGCATACCCATATTGAAGCTGCACTAGAGTGACCCTGCAAGTCAGGGTCTGTGCAAGAGTTCATGTAGTACACGATGATGGTGAAGACAGTTCCTTAAAGACCCCGCACGTCAAGGGTCAAAATCACGGTTTTCACGTGCTTTCCCTCTTATAGCTAGTAAGGAATCTTAACAAATCTTCCTAGTATAAGAGGGAATGTGACACGTGACGTGCGGGGTCTTTAAAGGTGGACCCTGACGGATGAGTTTTTTGCAAGAAACACGTCGATATCACCAGGACAATACTTTGTACAGAGATCGCAACACTCAATTTGCTCTGGTTTCCTAGAAATCAAACCGTCAAATCGGCGATTCCTCCTTGGCGGAGGAGCTGGATGTCATATTCTTTCAGTGAAGGCATGTGACTTCTCTTTCCTTTGTATTTACTATTTACCACAAGGAGTTCCGCTCACAACAAAGGAAATAGCTCCTTTGTTTTTTACTGCACTGCAAAGAAAAAAAAGCTTCAACCACTCTGAGTGTCCTCCACCCACCCCGTCCAAAATGGCTTCTCTGTCCGGCTTCTATCTAACTATCTCTCTCTCTCTCTCTCTCTCTCTCTCTCTCAATCATGTTTTGGCATTTTACATCTACGAGACATTTAATACAAGGCATATTTTATAATTGTAAGACCTACAATAATCATCAAACAAAACAAGGAATAATGTAGCCATTTTTATCTCTTCGAGTCAAAGAAGATGGCACAATGTGAAAAGGCGACAAGGGAAAAGGCGATATGGGAATAAGGCGAAATGGAAATAGTAAATACATGTTATTATTATTTACCAGCAGTGCAATAAACCGGAATGCTAGATCACGTGTGTTAGCGAAAGCATGAACTGTTTTGTGGTAAGTATTTGAAGCTTATAACCCCGTTTGATTTAAAACTGTTAAAGCACGTCGGTGACATTCACAAACCTTGTATCTCGATTTTTTTTTTTTTTTAGTTAGATACACATAGCCAGCTCTCTATTTTTTCGGGAGGGTCCCGATTCGCCGTTTCTCTACTCGCCGTATAGTTGTCTACTCGCCGTACTCGCCGTCTTTAGTCCAAACCGCATAGCAGTGTCAAATCGCCGTTTTTTCAGTGCTATTTTCCCTTATTCACTGTTTCCTGAATTGATGCCATGAATTGTGTTCTTGCTTTTGGCCGTATGGCCGGTGTGGCGTTCTCAAAATGGATTTGCTCTCAACATGTCTGCGCATGTGCGAAGAGTTAGGGATAGGTTTAGGGTTAGGGATAGGGATAGGTTTAGGGTTACGGTTGGGTTAGGGATAGGGTTAGGGATAGGTTTAGGGTCAATTTACTACTGCTTCTTATCCCTGGTCTATGCGGCGAAATGCAACAGATTGTAAAATTGAAAAACTTATACGGCGAGCTAGAAAACGGCGAGTGGGGAAACGGCGAGTTGGGAGACGGCGAGTTGGGAGACGGCAATTCGGTACCTCGCCACTTTTTCCCGCCACCTTCCACCAAAAGCTTGTATCTTTAATGACTTTCTATCAGGGCTAAATGAGGTTGTGAAAATAGAGGAAACACTCGTAAGTCCCAAATTCAGATCTAGGTAAGGACAAAAACCTCGTATCTTCGTTCTTTTCAAGTCTAAAAAAAAATTAAAAGTAATTTTAACAAAATGCAGGACTAAACTCGCAATGTCTTGAACAACATATTCATCATAGTTGAATCAATTGTGGTCAACGTGGTTATTTTTTTTTTTTTTTTTTTTTTTTTTTTATCAACTACCAAAACTGAGATATATGTACGAGGTATTTTAATTTAATATTCAAAGAAGTAAATGTAAGTTTATATAGCAGCATTTTGTTTTCTCCAAACTTTTTTTAAATTTCTTTTTAAGTACACAAGCAAAAATCAAAGTACATATTAATAGTTAATGATAATTACAAAATACACACACACACATACAGGGAAAACAACCACACACATATATAGCAGCATTTTTAGTCCGAAGTGATATCAATATTATGCTGTGTACACACATATGCGGTGATTCCGTGCGGAAATCCCATGCGCAATGAGTAAATAAGTGGAAGAAAGAAGAGTAAAAATTGGACGGATTATGGGGAAACTCGGACACGTGCGCATATCTTTTCCCTTGTTTCTTTTACATATTTACGGGTTTCCACACGGAATCTCCGCATATGTGTGTACATGGCCTAATGTACAAAGAAATGATTCCGAATCAGTTGACTGTTAAATGTGAAGTTCCATCACATGTCTTTGAAACGTTCGTGTACGCAATAAACACTAAACATGTTTTTGTTTACGGCACAAGCCACAAACCTATAACTCACTTTGTCGGTCGGTCGGTCTGTCTGTCGGTCCAAAATTGTCGCACTTCAAAGTGAGGCTGCAAAATTGTCGCACTTCAAAGTGAGGCTGCTCTTTAAAATGATGTTTCTTTTTCAATTGTCGCACGCCACAAACGATTGCGAATCCGCGCTTGTTAAATTACATTTTGTATTCATCCAGCACCGCACTGAAAGGTTACACCGAACGCAACGTCTACTATTATAGTTGAAAACAATTCTAAAAGCTCCTTCATATCGTTCACTGAATCAGTAATACCAAAGATATTCTAAAAGGGTAAGATGGACTACTTAAGAGCTCGGCGAACCGGGCTGATAGAGTTATCGTTAGTGGGGACAGTACACTATTCACAGTGCAGGCTATCCAAAAACTCAGACTGGAACTTGAACGGAGAATTCAACTGGCCTATCGACGTGCAAAATGTGTCCTGTTTAAAAGGGACATAACCAGTGATTCTGTCCTCACTACTCATATAGGGAAAAGAGACCTGATGCTTATCTTCCCCTATACAGTCTTTGGTAATACTTGGATTTTGTTCCCTGTAAAGACCCCCCACGTCAAGTGTCACATTCCCTCTTATGCTAGGGAGATTTCTTACCAGCTACAAGAGGGAAAACACGCGAAAACCGTGATTTTGACACGTGACGTGGTGAGTCTTTAAACAGGGCGACCCAGTGCATACGATTCCATCCAAATGCGATCCGATCGTGACGATGTCTGTGAGTCATGATTCACGTGAAATACTTCCGTCTGAAAATAATTCTACTATTTTCGTTCATGAGTGTAGAGTGGCACAGAGGTAACGCGTTCGCTTCGTGTCAAGTAAACCCGAGTTCGAACCTGGGTTCAGGGGATTTTTCCTCTCACTTTGCACTAGGCCTTACGGTCTGAATGTGGAGTCTTTCGGATGAGGCGATAAACCGAGGTCCCGTGTGCCCATGCACTTAGCACACGTTAAACCCAGTGGTAACGAAAAAGTCGAACATTTGGTCAAAATTCACACACACACACACACACACCCCCTTTCCTTCCTCATCAATCACACACACAAAAATCGCATGCAAAAAAAAAGAAGAAAAAAAAGGGTGGCGCGCCTCTGGTTGCGACGCGCTCTCCAGGTGGGAGCAACCCGATTTTCACAGAGGTGCCTCTGTGACTATGAAGTATCTAATAATAAATAATTAAAGGCCCTACTCATGTAGACCTCAATACACGAATCAAATAAAATGTCTGATACAAAAATACAGATATTTCAGCAGAGTCGTGTACGGGGGGATTACAAATATAGTGAACGAAACTAAGCAGGATTTCATCAGAACATTAGCATTTCATGAGATTCATGCCTCACAAGTGTCACAGTTGGGTCACAGTTGGGTTGAGTCGTACGCAGTGTGGCGACCCCATTAGTTCAAACCAATTCTAATCAAAGATATTCTAAAAGGGTCAGATGGATTACTTAAAAGCTCGGCGAACCGGGCTCATAGAGTTATCGTTAGTGGGGACGTGTACACTATTCACAGTGGAGGCTATCCAAAAACTCGGACTGGAACTTGAACGGAGAATTCAACTGGCCTATCGATGTGTAAAGTGTGTCACGTTTCAAAGGGACATAACCAGTGTTTCTGTCCTCACTACTCATATAGGGAAAAGAGACCGGATGTTTATCTTCCCCTGTACAGTCTTTGTTCTAATGCTCCTTCGCATCATCAAAAAGCCTAAATGTGACAAAGAGCAATAACTTCGCAGTCTACAAACCTTGCAAAGAATGAAGCCAACTTTGTGACTTCCCACCTGGAAGGTGAAAAGATGGGACGTGTTAGTGTTGTTGTAGGCAGTGAGTGAGTTCACGATGATTCCCAGCTGTAGTGTAGGTGAAAGGGTGGGAGTAAAAAACCCAAAAAGGATTCAGTCAACTGCGGAGTGCGCGCTCTTGTATAATTATTCAGGCTTTTTGATACCATCAGTAAAACTTGGATTTTTTGTTCTCTTTAACAAGCGAATGTATCTCAGCAGGGAGCGAGCCAAAAGTGGATTGCACCCTACTTGGCAAAAGGTTATTGTACTTGTATTCGTTCAAAGCAATTCTACCCTCCTGCGGGCATTTTATTTGGAAACGATCTCCATCCTCCTCCAAGACTCTGGTACTATGGTAATGTTAGATTCGTGGTGAACAACAGTCTTGTGCGGACGACATTGAGTCGGGTTGCTCGTAAAACCATTTGTATGAGCTAGATTTTGCCTTTCTTTTCTTACATTTTCTATCTATCACTTTTCTCTCTCCCCTCCCTCCCCCCCCCCAACTCTCCCCTCCCCCACCCTCTCTCTCTCTGTGTCTCTCTTCCCCTCATTAAAATCATTCGTTCGTTCGTTCGTTCGTTCGTTCTCTCTCTCTCTCTCTCTCTCTCTCTCTCTCTCTCTCTCTCTCTCTCTCTCTCTCTCTCTCTCTCTCTCTCTCTCTCTCTCTCTCTCTCTCTCTCTCTCTCTCTCTCTCTCTCTCTCTCTCTCTCTCTCTCTCTCTCTCTCTCTCTCTCTCTCTCTCTCTCTCTCTCTCTACAATGTGCACATGATACCGAGACCGACGCTCTAATCACAATAGTTAATTCGGAGACAACGTAGACAAGCCAAAGATTCTAAAAGGGTAAGATGGACTACTTAAGAATGACGGCGAACCGGGCTGATAGAGTTATCGTTAGTGGGAACAGTACACCACACACAGTGGAGGATATCTAAAAACGGGTAAAAACTCAGACTGGAACTTGAACGGAGAATTCAACTGGCCTATCGACGTGTAAATGTGTACTGTTTTTAAGGGACATAACCAGTGTTTCTGTCCTCACTACTCATATAGGGAAAAGAGACCGGAT
>CM065689.1:44471417-44476417 GCA_017654935.2 Phymorhynchus buccinoides | reverse complement strand
TACTATTTTACCTACTACACTGGGGGGATGAACGGAACTCGTGACAAGTGATTTGAATCTGTCTGCGCCATTCTTATTCCTCTCTCTCCATCTCTCCCTCCTTCCTCCTCCCCCCTCCCTCCCTCATCTCTTCTCTCTCCCTCTCTCTCTCCACACCTCTCCCTCCCCCTCCCTCCCTCCCTCCCTCCAGTCCTCTCTCTCTCACTCCTCTCTCTCCTCCCTCTCTCTCCCTCTCGTCTCTCTCTCTCTCTCACTCTCTCCTCTCTCCTCCTCTCTCTCTCTCTCTGTCTCCCCAAATCTCTCATCCCCCGCTCCCTCTCTCTCTCTCCCTCTCCTCCCTCACTCTCTCTCCCTCTCTCTCTCATCTCTCCTCTCTATCTCTCCTCCCTCCCTCCCTCCCTCTCTCTCTCTCGTCCTCTCTGGGACTCTCTCTCTCTCTTTCATTCTCTCTCCTCTCTCCCTCTCCCCTCTCTCTCCTCCCTCCTCTCTTCTCTACCCTCTCCCTCTCTCTCTCTTCTCCTCTCTCTCTCTCTATCCCTCCCTCCCCCCTCCCTCCCTCCCGTCTCTCTCTCTCTCTCTCTCCCCTCTCCCTCCCTCCCTCCCTCCCTCCGCCTCTCTCTCTCTCTCTCTCTGTCTATCTCTCGTGCTCTCTCGCTCTATCTCTCTCTCTCTCTCTCCTCTCCCCTTTCTCTCTCTCTCTCTCTCCCTCTCTCTCCTCCTCCCTCCCTCTCTCTCTCTCTCTCTCACAATCTCTCTCTCTCTCTCTCTCTCCGCATCTCCCTCTCTCTCTCTCTCTTTTTTTTTTGTCTCCATCTCTCAACCTTCTCTCTCTCTCTCTCTCTCTCTCTCTCTCTCTCTCTCTCTCTCTCCCCTCTCTCTCTCTCTCTCTCTTCTCTCCCTCTCTCTCTCTCTCTCTCTTCTTTCCCTCTCCCTCTCTCGTTCTCCCGTCCCTCCCTGTATGCCGGCCTCTCTCCCTCCCTCCCTCCCTCTCTCTCTCTTATCCTCTATATCCCTACTTCTCTCTCTCCTCCCTCTCTCACTCCTCCTCCCTCCCTCCCTCCCTCTCTCATTCTTTTCTCCCCCTTTCCGTCTGGGGCCCTCGCCTCCCTCTCTTGGTCTAATCTATTTCTTTTTTTCTCTCGGCCCTCCCTCCCTCGCTCATCAACTCTCCCTTTTCTCTCCCTCTCTCTCTCCTCTCTCCTCTCATCTTCCCCAACGGGCTTCTCTCTCTCTTCTTCCCTCTCTTCCCTCCCGCCCTCCCTCTCTCTCTCTCCCTCTCTCACTCCTCTCGATCTCAAATTCATAAACCCTCTCCTTCTCATTTTCCCCTCCATTTCTCTCGTCTCTCTCCCTTTCCCTCTTTCCCTCCCTCCCTCCCTCTCTCTCTCTCTCTCTCTCTCTCTTTCTCTCTTTCTCTCTCTCTCCTCTTCCCCCTTCTCTCTCTCGCTCCCTTCTCTCTCTCTCTTCTCGCCTCTCTGCTCTCTCTCTCCTCTCTCGCCTCCTCGCCTCTCTCTTCTCTACTTCTCTCTTCTTCTCTCCCTCTTCTTCTTCTCCCTGTCTCCTCCCTCTCCCTCTCTCCTCTCTCCTCTCTCTCTCGTCTCCTCCCTCCATAATAGACCGTCTCTCTATCATACCCGTTCAGTTTTGTCGTCATTTCTAATTTATTTCTTTTTTTCTCTCGGCGTTTATTTATTTTTCGCTTCCTCCTCCTCATTCTCCTTCCCTTCCCATACTCCTCCTCCTCGTTTATCTTCCTCGTGCTCTTCTTCTTCTTCTTCTTCGTCTTCTACTACTTCTTCTTCTTCTTCTTCTTCTTCTGTGTCATTGTCGTCGTCGTCTATTTCGTCTTCTCCATCTCCTTTTCCTCCTTCTTTTCTTTCCCTCCTCTTCCTTATTTTACTCCTTCTTCATCTTCCTCATCTTCCTCCTTCTCCTCCTCCTGCTCCCCCTCATCATTCTTCTTCTTCTTCTTTTTATTTGTTCTCTTTTTTTTTCCTCCTTTCTATTCCGTGACATTTCATATCTGATTATCAAGCATAAGTCATAATTTCGTTTTGAAGTGCTCTTTCGCTTTGATTATTCCTTCACTTCATAAATGTTTATGAACGTGACTCTGTGTTCTGTTTGGGAACACAGGAAAGGATGCTGCTGCTCTTTTCGTGGGGTACAGGGATGCTGGGGTGTTGATTTAAACGTTCTTGACATGTACGCCCACCAGCAAAGAATGGTTCTTCATTATACGGAACATAAAACATGTCTGTGCTTGAAGACACAGCATCATCTGATCAAGCATCTGATTGACTAACCCTTTTAAAGGACACCCTGACGGATGAGGTTTTTTTGTGCAAGAAACACGTCGAGGTCACCAGAAAGACAGCATTTTCAAGATCGGAACACTCACTTTGCTCTGGTTTCCTAGAAATCAAACCGTCAAAACGGCGATTGGCGGAGTTGCCGGACAGATAAGCCATTTTGGACGGGGTGGGTGGAGGCCACTGAGAGTGGATAAAGCTTTTTCTTCTTTGTAGTGCAGTAAATAAAATGAAGCTATGTCCTTTGTTGTGAGCAAAACTCCTTTTTAGTAAACTGTGTAAAAACTGTATAAAAAGGCTTGTATTGTGGACATGTTGTGCACACGATTTGGTCTAACTCAGGCGGCCATTAGAAAAGAGAAGACACGTGCCTTCTCTTTTACTAAAAGAAGTTTCAATTCCAGCGCCTCCGCCAAGGAGGAATCGCCGATTTGACGGTTTGATTTCTAGGAAACCAGAGCAAAGTGACTGTTGCGATCTCTGTGTTTCTTGCAAAAACCGTATCCGTCAGGGTGCCCCTTTAAAGCTAGAAATGGAAGATGTAATCATTCTGGCGTGCTATGCATCGGGCCTATTGCAGGTTGACTGCCTGAGTTATTTACCACTGCCATGACTGATGTAGATATATGACACTGTAAGATATATTGAAATGTTGCCTGATGTTTATATATATCCTCTTATACGGTTTCGGTGTGGTAATCATAAACTCATGATAGAAATTGGCAGAAGACTTGGAATACCCCATGAAGAACGATTATGTAGAGACTGCAATCAGAATGACCTTGGTGACGAGTTTCATTTTGTAATGAAATGTCCCAAATACAATCATATCAGATGTCAGTTTATTTCCAGAAAATTTCCATGTGTAAAGTCCGTCTTTAACTACTGTCGATTGCTCTCTGGTGGTAAAAAGGTGTTATTCAATTTAGCTAAATTTTTAAGGCTTAGTAAAGTTGTGTGACATTTTGGTGTGTTAATTACATTAGAGTTATCTTTTGCAACCGTTTTCAATTGTTGCATTAATTTTGTATTTGCTTGATTTGCTTCAAGTCCTCCATGCCCCAAAAGGGGTCAAAGGATTAAACAATCTTTGAATCTTTATGAAGGTTTCCTCCGTTGGAAGGCATAGAGTCTGAACCATGTGTAATAGGAATTGTTCGGAAATAATTAAGGGGAGTAATTTCATGGTGTGTGGGAGTGATCCTGCCTAATTCAATCGGTCAAACAGGGGAAGTCACTCTCCCTTCAGCTCTCGTAGCCTATCGACTCGTGTGTTTGAGCAGACATACAGCACTAGAACACCGTGCGTCATTCTAAAAATGTATGTCATTTATATTTTTACGTCACAGTTTGCACGTTTTAACAGTTTGTGTGGCTACTGGCCACCCGTAATTTTTTCTAAAAACATGTTTGCAAGTCGCTGACTCGCATCCTGCGATTTCAAGCTTCGACGCCATTGTTGCATTGTTGCTATAGCATTTGACCGAGTAACGGAGGTAAGCAACTCTAATTTTCACGAAGTGCTCTCCCCTAGTTTTTTTCTTCAAAAATCGTCTATTAAACTTGAAGGAGGAATTCTATGAACCCGAAAAGATTCCGTGTGCATTTCAACCTTTGACCATTCGTCATAAACCCCAAGACCCATTGTAATATTCTTGATCGGCATCACGCAAGCTGGACACTGGTAGTCTGAAGTCTGAAGTCTGAAATGATTTGATTTGCTAGGCCACAGGCCCATCCCAATGGAGTTCACATAGACTTGAGTATGATGACATAGACATGAGTATGATGACATAGACTTGAGTATGATGACATAGACATGAGTATGATGACATAGACATGAGTATGATGACATAGACATGAGTATGATGACATAGACATGAGTATGATGACATAGACATGAGTATGATGACATAGACTTGAGTATGATGACATAGACATGAGTATGATGACATAGACATGAGTATGATGACATAGACTTGAGTATGATGACATAGACTTGAGTATGATGACATAGACATGAGTATGATGACATAGACTTGAGTATGATGACATAGACATGAGTATGATGACATAGACTTGAGTATGATGACATAGACATGAGTATGATGACATAGACATGAGTATGATGACATAGACATGAGTATGATGACATAGACTTGAGTATGATGACATAGACATGAGTATGATGACATAGACCTGAGTTCGATGATGACATAGACTTGAGTATGATGACATAGACATGAGTATGATGACATAGACTTGAGTATGATGACATAGACATGAGTATGATGATCATAGACATGAGTATGATGACATAGACATGAGTATGATGACATAGGACTTGAGTATGATGACATAGACATGAGTATGATGACATAGACATGAGTATGATGACATAGACATGAGTATGATGACATAGACATGAGTACGATAATCATAACACTTTACTAGATTCCCCCTAGAATGCGTTCCTGACTAGATTTGCTTTAAACACTAATTATTTACACTTGCCTTAGGGTTTTTCTATCGTACTGACATTACGACAATGATAATGTGAATCCCACAGGCCGAAGAGGCATGCATTGATTTGATAGGAATAGAGTGAATCGTGTACATAGACATGAGTCGGATAGACATGAGAGAGAGGGAGACCCGTGAGAGAGAGAGATAAAGATGAGAGAGAAG
>CM065689.1:44466417-44468917 GCA_017654935.2 Phymorhynchus buccinoides | reverse complement strand
CAATACCCCTGAACATGTTTTGTTACTCTTTCCTCATAGCAACACAGTGATAGGCCAGTCATTCTGTGACTTGCATGTCAGTGTGTTGCCATGGGGAAAGAGTGGAAAATATTCACGTATACAGAGACCATTAGTCGAGTAGTGTGAGTGTTGCCAAGCAAAAGCGTGCCAGTGCAGTTGATGATAGTTGTCCACGCATAGTTCAGCATCTAACTTACTAAAGGCCTTCTCGCGTTGGATCAACTTTAGTCACAATTTCAATCAATAGAACTTTTCACTGACCATTTAGATACAACAAACAAACAACTACACGACAAGGTATCCTCAAGTGACTTTATTTTTATTCACAAGAGACTTTGCACAAAACTACTGGTTATTTCGGCGAACGCGCCTTTATCAACATAGACAAACAAGAAAACAGCAAATCGCCGTGTCGCAGCAAAAGGAGCAAAAAACAGCCACAAACAAAAGGAGCAAAAAAAACAACAATATAAAAAAACCAATACTTCCCTCCCCTACCCACCCACATGTCTCAACTAAACTCATCTTATGGCGCATTGTCCGCACGGACAGAGGGGAAGTATTGTTTTTTGATCTTGTGAATAAAATAACGTCACTTTACACTTGTCTTGTAGTTTTGTTTGTTTGTTGTATTGTTCCAGTGACGTTGCAGTCTGTTTACATTTTCCGTTCGGATCCATTTCAGATGCAGAAAGTTCTTACATACAGCAATTAGACACACAACATCTATGAGTAGGTATAACTCACAAACCTGTGGGTTTTTTTGTGTGTGGGGGGGGGGGGGGGTTTGGGAGGTGGACAAGTTTGGGTCTAAGAGGATCACGAAATATTTCCTATCGGTATCCCTGTGGCAGTAAGAAGAGATAACGGAGGGTGTCCAAGTGACAAATGCCCTGACACCATTGGATAGGAAACTAGACCACGTGGCAGATGGGGGCGTAACCTGACTCTCCATCAGCCAATGGCCTCCGGTTATGGAAATGGAGATCGTCTACCGGAAAGGTAACGAAGGGTTTCGCGTTTGTCGTTATTGTTAGGAATACGGTGCAACTGATGCAAGCTGAGAACGAAGGCTGTAGTTAGAGAGAGAGAGAGAGAGAGAGAGAGAGAGAGAGCGAGAGAGATTATTAGAGAGAGAGAGAGAGAGAGAGATAGAGAGAGAGAGAGAGAGAGAAAACTAGAGAGAGATATAGGGAGAGAGAGAGAGAGAGAGAGAAACAGAGAGAGAGAGAGAGAGAGAGAGAGATAGAGAGAGAGGAAACAGAGAGAGGAGAAAGGCCGACGAAGAGAGAGAGAGAGAGGACGAGGAACACAGAGAGAGCGAGAGAGAGAGAACGAGACAAAAACTAGATGAGAGAGAGAGAGAGGGACGAGAAGAGAGGAGGAGAGATAACTGTATTTTCTTTATTGAGGATAATAGATGAAGCAACATTGCTTTTTTTTTATCCAGTCATCTTGCAGAAAAATAGAAAACGAAGAAAAGAAACCATACATAAATACAAAGAACAACCAAAAGAAAACAAATGAGTGGAGAGAGAGTGTTAAGGGCAAACGGACATTTTATGTTTTGAAATCGCACCAAACGCCTTTGGCTGTAATTAAAGAAGCCTGAAAAGGACACGACGAAAGAGAGTGGGGGGAAAAGAAGGCAGGAAGAGGAGAAACCAAAGACATCATCACATGTATGATTGTGTAACTGGAAGGAAACTGTTCAAGAACGACACTTTTGTTCAAAAGAACGAAGGTTTTTTTTTTAACTTTTGCGTTACGAATATCCCGTTAAGTACATTTTCGAATCACTTATGTATTTGCGTGGAGGTCTACGTCTGCTACACTAAAACCCTCTTGCATTTCGATGGCTTGGAGTCAAAACGGAAAAGCCAAGTTCGTTCTTTAATTTAACGTCTATCCACCTTACAGTGATCTTAGACAACAACAACAACAACAACAACAGCAACAACAAGAACAACAACAACAACAACAACAACAACAAAAGTATATGTATGATTATGTGCAAATGTCCGTTTAAGGGGGTTGTGGGTGTGCGTGTAGGAAGATACGAAGGATTGTTAATCTATGCATGTATATAATGTACATGAATAAATGGGGTGAGGGTATGTGTATCTGAGTACCTGTATGATTTAGACCCTATGTTAATGAAACGTCAGTGAAATACATAAACTTAGACTTACTTCTAAACATTTAAAGGTGGGGGGGAAAAAACCCTGAAAAAAACCAACGAAAAAAACAACACAAAAAACAACAACAACCAATAAATGAACAATATTAAACTCCAAAAAAGGAAAGTAAAATACTTAACAAGAACATCAAAGCAAAGGTCCAATTGGGCTCCTAATAAGTCCCCGAACAACTTCTAGAATCTTTGATTCATCACAAAGAATGTCTTCATAGGCTGTCATTGATGGTTTCGTGTCCAACAACCAAGCCGGTAAATAGTTTTTCAGATGTTTACAAAGAA
>CM065689.1:44451417-44453917 GCA_017654935.2 Phymorhynchus buccinoides | reverse complement strand
GTGTGTGGTCTTTCCAATAAAAGTAATTCAGAGAGTGTGTGTGTGTGTGTGTGTGTGTGTGTGTGTGTGTGTGTGTGTGTGTGTGTGTGTGTCAAGTCAAGTCAAGTCAAAATCATCTTTATTGAGGGTTAAAGAATAAGCTAACAAAGCTTTTTTTCATCCTGCCGTCTGTGCGTGCGTGTGCGTGCGCGCGTGCGTGTGTGTGTGTGTGTGTGTGTGTTAGCGTGCGCGCGTGTAAGTGTGTGTGTGCGCGCGCGCGCGTCCACGTGTATTGGTATGCTTTCATTTGTGTATCTTTCAATGTTTATGTTTCCCTCTTTCTTTAAGTAAACTGTGCGTTGGAGAGTATCAAAGTTGTGGTCAACAAGAAACTCTTAACGTTTCTTTTATTCACTAACATAGATTCAAAATTGCAAGTCCTCGGCGCTCCCTTATCTACCATGCAGATAGCCACGACTCGTCTCAAAAAACAAAATACAAAAACAAAAACAAAAACAAAACAAACACAAACATTAAGTACAATCCATATTTATAAACGGTAACATTAACAACTAAACTGCATTTCATTTTTCTTTAAAGGATGGGGTTACTGTTTGAAAAGCAGGATTTCAAACAGGCCCCCGCCTGACATAAATTATACTCATCTGATCGAAAACTGGCGGAAGCTGTTTGCTGACGTCAACCAAACTTTTTCTTTCTCCCCAGGATCCCTTCTACTTCCGGCGAGGTCCATTTTATAATAGTGGTTTTGCTCTACTAAGCGTGACCGGAAATAGTTGAACTTAGATGGACAGCAGGACCGTATCTAGGGGTGTGTGGGGTGTTCTGGTTTCCGGACACCGCCCCCTCTGACCCAAGCATATACTTATTATAAGGGTGACAAGTAAGAACATGACTCGATATTTGCCTAAATAATCACTGCATTCATACTTTTCCCGGGGACTTTGCCCCCTGGGCCCCCAATAGAGCACTGCCCCTTAACCCGGAACATACGCAGCTCCCTGGACCCCCGGTGGACCCCCCCCCCCCCCCCCCCCCCCCCCCCCACACACACACACACACACACACACACCTTGCGAATCACTTGGTCCGACCCTGCCCTTAATTTTATGAAGTTCTACTAAAGCTTAAGAGGGAAACTAAACGTTGTTACTTTCTAAATTCAGTAAACCGATTTACTTAATTTAGAAGGGAAAAAAACCACGTTTAGTTTCCCACTTAAGCTTTATATTAGTAGAACTTCATACAATTAAGCACCGTGGTCGCAGACTGGTGATTCCCTGTTTGAAGTTACCTTAAACAAAAGCATGACCCTTACATGTCCAACTCTCTGGTCGTAGTTTAAAGACAGTGAGGAAGAATCGTTAGTGTTTTGCGTTAAATTGACACGTGCTTACCTCAGTAATAACAATGAACATTTGGGTTTTGTTGGCTTTCTTATGTTATTTATATTATTCCCTCTTCGCAATTTATGAAACAACAAAGGTTGCTCAAAATTTGCTTTAATTTAAATGTACACGATTTACATTGTTCGTGTATGCTTTCTTTTTTGTCTACTCTTTCTTTCTTTCTTTCTAACTTTCCTTCTTATTGTATTTCTTTCTTTCTTTCTTTCTTTCTTTCTTTGTTACTTTCCTTCTTATTGTATTTCTTTCTTTCTTTCTTGTTGGTAAAGGTAAAGATGTGCCACCCCCCCTGCATTTCGCGGTTAATTGTATTTTCCCGTTTTTGCCTTTCTTACCATACATAAAGCTGTATTTTAGGAACATTTTCAGCTAATTCTCTTTTTGGAATACTAACCCTAAACCTAACCCTAGCCCTAAACCTAACCCCACCCCCACCCCCTGCGTTTTTCCGTCTTATAGGGTGGGGGGTAGGGTTAGGGTTAGGGACAGGGTTAGTATTCCAAAAAGGTTATTAGCTAAAAAGGTTCCTAAAATACAGCTTTATGTATGGTAAGAAAGGCAAAAACGGAAAAATACAATTAACCGAGAAATGCAGGGGGGGGTGGGGGGGGGGGGCACATCTTGACCTTTACCCCGTATTGGAGCAGCCACGACTAACAAAGGTAATAACATGAAAAGATGAAGACATAAGGTGGGTGCTGGTAGGGATTTATAGGCATTATTGTTTTCTTTTATTTTTTAATTGGTTAATTATGGTTTTCATTTGTGTATTGCAGTTGTTCTTGCTCTGGTCTTCGTCGTCGTCGTCCTCAGTGTTGTAGCTGTTATCGAGGAGGAGGAGGAGGAGGAGGAGGTGGAGGAGGAGGAGGAGGAGGAGGAGGAGGAGGAGGAGGAGGAGGAGGAGGAGGAGGAGGAGGAGAGAAGGAGAAGGAGGAGGATGATATTTTATTATTGTTGAAACATGCATCTGGATTTTAAAGAGAACGTTTGAACAGAGTTGAGAACAGCCAAAACAAATAGGACCAAAAGGAACAGTGACACATTTCAGTCCGTGGCTGGGTGTACACGATACAGAATGAATAACATTCCAAATA
>CM065689.1:44443917-44446417 GCA_017654935.2 Phymorhynchus buccinoides | reverse complement strand
TCAGGGGTTCTGAAAATGGTGGCATATCTTATTGTGTGAGTGTGTGTGCGTGTGTGTGTGTATGTGTGTGCGTACGTGCGTATGTGTGTGTGTGTGTGTGTGTGTGTGTGTGTGTGTGTGTGTGTGTGTGTGTGTGTGTGTGTGTGTGTGTGTGATAGCGTGCGTGTGTGCGTGCGTGCGTGCGTGTGTGTGTGTGCATGTGTGTGTGCGTGCGTGCGTGTGTGTGTGTGTGTGTGTGTGTGTGTGTGTGTGTGTGTGTGTGTGTGTGTGTGTGTGTGCGTGCGTGCGTGTGCGCGCGCAGTATTTTTGGCCCCAGTGACCTAGACATTTGACCAATGACCTCCATTTTCAAACCTGGCCTATGTATCCTAAGTACCTATCCGCATGTAAACTCTGAGCGTCCTAGGTCCTTCCGTTCAAACGTCATCGTGATACAATAGTCACATAGATAGGAACACACAGAATTCGCTAAAAACATTACCAGGTTCGCTCGCTCTTTGCTAGCGTCTTCCTGGTGTGAATATCCTGAGTACCTATCCGCATGCAAGATTTGGGCATCATATGTACCTCCGTTCAAACGTTATCGTGCCAGGTGCTCGGCAGCGTTTTCGGCTCCAGTGACCTTGACCTTTGACCTTGAAATTTGACCTATGACCTTCATTTTCGAACTTGGCCTAGACATCATGGCCTATCTAGTCTAGATGTCCTAAGCACATATCCTCATGCAAATTTTGAGCGTCCTATGTTCTTTCGTTCAAACGTTATTGTGGTAACATTGTCACATAGATAAGAACAAACAGAATTCGCTAAAAAAAATAAAAAATAAAAATTACCAGCTTCGCTCACGGCTGGTAATTATCATCTGAAAGGATTCGGATTTTTGTTTTCCGTTTAATCTCTTCCGGTGGATGAATACTCAATAAACACACATTCCAGCCCAGCTTTGTCATATTGTGATAATTTTTATTTTGTTTTCGTATTAGTTTCTAGCTACAGATATTTTTGTAATTTGAGCTGCTCCCACATGGAGAGCGCGTCGCCGCTAGTGCTGAAAAAAAGTGAATAAAATTAGCTAAGTTAAGTGGGGCAACTCAATCCATCACTGTAACGAAATACCTATTTAAGCAGGAGCATGTTGTATGTATCACCAGAGACAAAAAGAAGGATAAACACGTAATATTAATCTTGTGAGAAACGCTTGGAAACACAAATGAATGTTCCAACTCCATGGAAGATGTATCTGTTTTCAATGACATTTGTATCCTTTCCACCGAACAACAAAATGTCAACATTGTTTTTAAAGTCAACAGGTAGCCGACTCAATGTCTGAACTCGCGCGTTTTGGAACAAGATGCATGACGTCTTTGAAAGCATTTTCTGTTGAAGAAAAAGGTTTCACGCACACACAAAAAGAGACAAAAGCGTTTACGCTTACACAGCGTTCCATTTGGAAACCCGGTTCAGTGAGTTGAAGTTGACAATTTGATTACGTCTAGCCGACACGAGAGTGATTTTAGCTGCTTCTGTAGCTGCTTTCTGATTTGTTTGTTTGTCTCTCAGTCGACAAGATTACGCAAGCCGATTTGAACCAAATTTCAGCGAAAGAGATTGACATTCAATCCTCTTACATTTTGCACGAGCGCGTGTCTGTGCGTGAGTGAAATCTTCTGGAAGATGTTCGTCCCAGCACTAGCCTCTTTCGAAATCATGAAATATGTATGCCACCAATCAATGAGCTCTTCGTTTCGCCCTACTGGAGGTTACTCTCCTGATTGTTTGGGTGTTATTTCCCTTGATCAAACAAATCAAACATAATGTATGTTTACCGCTCTACGCGCGTGCGCAAGAGAGAGAGAGAGAGAGAGAGAGAGAGAGAGAGAGAGAGAGAGAGAGAGAGAGAGAGAGAGAGAGAGAGAGAGAGAGAGAGAGAGAGAGAGAGAGAGAGAGAGACAGACAGACAGACAGACAGACAGACAGACAGACAGACAGACATACAGACAGAGACAGAGAGAAAGAAATGCCTTTAAATGGAACGCCAACCCGTTCTCAAGGGCTGAGGACCATAACTCCGCCTAAGCATCCCATTTGTGCCAGAACAGTAATGCACATTCCAGTGCACCGCGCACTGAAACTAACAGAAAGAAGTGAAGACAACGACTTTTGCTAATGGATAAGATTAAACTTTTGGAAGTAGACAACAACAACAACAACAAAAAGAATCGGGACAAAATTCGTAAGAGCCTACAGTTAATATCACAAAAAGCACTCCAGAACGCTGGTAGCATAGCACATTGTGACTGTACCCCTGGGCAGAAGGTTGGACAACGCGATCACATTCACCTGTCCTCCAACAAGCTATGGATCAGGCCATGTAGTCATGAGTGCGTCTTTAGGCATTAGGTAATAGGTACTTTATAGTCACAGAGGCGTCTCTGGGAAATTCGGGTTGCTCCCACCTGGAGAGCGCGTCGCGGCCAGAGGCGCGCCACCCAACTTTTTT
>CM065689.1:44436417-44438917 GCA_017654935.2 Phymorhynchus buccinoides | reverse complement strand
TTCCTTCTTCATCAGTCACACAAAGATCGCATGCAAAACAAAACAAAATGGAGTGGCGCGCCTCTGGTTGCGACACTCTCTCCAGGTGAGAGCAACCCGAATTTCACAGAGACGCCTCTGTGACTATAAAATGTATAATACCTATCTAATAACTAATACCTAATTTCTTAAAATGCACGCTTCACGCGTGCGTAAATAAATATCGAAGGTACAGTATCCCACAAGGAAAATAAGTGGGTTTTTTACTTTCAGCAATAGTCAAATGACGCGTCTTTATTTTGATAGCAATTTCGCGTTGCTCTCGTTTGTAGTATTTATAAACGGAGGAGTGTTTCAACTGTTTGTTTCCGAGAAAGAAAAAAAAAATTGTTATTTCAAAATCGAAATATATTTCCAAATTGGTGTCAACATTGATTGGTTTGCCTATTTGCTTCAATATTTGCGTACAATATTTTCCATCTATTTTCAGAAGTGTGTTATTCTTTGGTGGGTTGTTTTTTTCGAAATTAGAAAAGTTCCATTGAAGCTTGAAGCGATGAATCATGTCTCCTCCAAGCACGCTATGCACGCACACGTTGCTTTGCTTTAAATTGAGCCATGTATGAGTCACGGGAAAATCTGGAATCCCGGAAAATTCAGAATCTTCCTGGGGGAAGGATAGCGAAACGGCGAAAGAGGCCACCAAGTCCTGGGCCTGTAGTGATGAGTGCGGCTAAGACAACTGATCCGGGATGGAAAATGCAAAATAGTCTAAAGTGCCAATCGGATTGGTAGTTTAGACTAATTTGCATTTTCCATCCCGGATTAGTTGTCTTAGCCGCACTCATGACTACAGGCCGTGACGCTGTAGGTGGTGGTTATAGCAAAGATTCTAAAAGGGTAAGATGGACTACTTAAGAGTTACAGCGAACCGGGCTGATAGAGTTATCGTTAGTGGGGTAGTTATACACCATTCACAGCGGCGGCTATCCAAGAACTCAGACTGGAATTTGAACGGAGAATTCAACTGGCCTATCGACGTGTAAATGTGTCACGTTTAAAAGGGACATAACCAGTGTTTCTGTCCTCACTACTCATATAGGGAAAAGAGACCGGATGCTTGTCTTCCCCTATACAGTCTTTGGTTATAGGGATGGCGGCAATAGCGGGTGTGTCTGTTTTGTGGCTTCTTTGCGGCTGTTAAAAACATGGTTCCGTTTGTTAGCATGCAAGCTTGAGGAGTGCGTTATGACAAAAACAAATAGGATTGTTTTTGTTGGGAAAGAAGGTTATTTTCGTGTCTATGGGTACTGCAAAATGTTCCAAAAAAAGTCCGAAAAATATGTCTTGGTAAGAAACGGTTTCAATGAGCGACCTAACTGGCTCTTTTGCCCGCCAGGTGGCATAACGCTCGAGTGGGGCTAATCCTCTCTATATTCTTAGTTGGGGATAAAGAGAGAGAGAGAGAGAGAGAGAGAGAGAGAGAGAGAGAGAGAGAGAGAGAGAGAGAGAGGGGGGGGGGGAGGAATCCAACCCTCTCTCTCTCTCTCAGTCACGACACCCAACTAAGAATATAGCGTGATAAGCCCCTAGTGGATTGACTGCCCCCTGGCGGTCAAATAATCACCATAAGTCGACCATTCATTAAAGATCCACCACATCACGTGTCAATATTACGGGTTTCACGGGTTTTCCCTTTTACAGCTGGTAAGATATCTTGTTTTGACCAGGTCTTACTCCCATACAAATGCCCCCAAATTGAAAACGAAACACCATTTTAAATAGAAGCCTCAATTATAAGTTGGGGTCATTTGTATATGGGTCACAGCTACCCAGAAAAAAACCAAGGGACTTAATCGTGGTGGGTCAGTGTATCTTTAACGGACGAGGGGAATCTTTCCGGTCTGGTACGTTCCCCCCTTTTTTTGGTTTTGTTTTACTTAATCTCGATAGATATACAAACACAGGTTTAATTCAGCACTGGATGAGGATTAATCGCTGGTTGCTTTTATACCTATCTGGATGTCTTTGCTTATTAGTTGTTTGAATCTAGCTCGATGGACCAACCAAAACGGGTTAACCCATACAGGCCCACATTTTATTTTCAATTAAAAGTTGCATGTTTATACGGCATTTTATCCATAAACAACATATTATGTAACAGTCATTTTGAGTAGCACTGAAAATTTTGTGATTTAGAAGACAAAGCATGACCGTCTCATTTTTGGGACAAGGGGCACGAGAGGGTAGGGGTTTTCATACTTTTTTCAAATCACATTTACAAACCAAAATAGCTGATATTATGCATCTATGTGGAATAATATGATTAAATGTGACACGAAACAGTCATAAACTATGGATCTGAGCAAGCCTTATATTTTTAATGGAATCAATGTTGTTTATTCTTATATTTTATATTGAATAAAACGGAATGTGAACCCAAAACATGGCATGTTGGTGAGACAGAAACACAACATTTGCTCCTTTTGACTTCACCTAAGCTGCAGAAGAAGTAAAATGT
>CM065689.1:44411417-44431417 GCA_017654935.2 Phymorhynchus buccinoides | reverse complement strand
ATTTTCGCCCATAATAGTGGGGCAGATAACAGAATAATCATGCAAATTGTGATACAAGCACCAAATTTGGCATGGTGGTGACGAAAGGTCTTCTGAATAAATTTGCCTGACGTGCCATTCAAAAATCCAAGATGGCGGCCGTTTTGCAAGATGGCCGCCAAAACTGCCTTTCGAAGTCATGTGTTTCCATAGAAATGCATATAGTTGATGGATTTGAATGATCTTGGTGTCTAGTTACATGTTCCTGAGGATGCTGGATTAATTTGGACTACTTTTATAAGCCACAGAATACTCATAAGTGGTAGAAATTGAACACATGTAATGAAAACATAACAACATCCCATATAAAACAATAGAAAATGTAAAGAACAACATTCAAATGAATACATTTGGCATTAGAAATATTGCCACTTGAATCATATTATTCTGAACGAAAACAATATTGTCAATCAGACAGAAAGAAACGTAATTCTGCAATAATGGTCCTTCAAAAACATAATGGAATGGTGACACACATGACAATCAGACAGACACAAAAAAGATAGGCCTACATAACATGACAATACAGTAATATTGTCCTTCAAAAACATACAAACATATGAGTACATTCATCAAATGTAGTGTTGGTTGACTGTCCTTGTCATAATGCTGCTGTCTCTGTCAGCACACACCAATCAAATCAAGTCAAATCTTGATAATGTCAATAGTACGTTTTGCATAACGTTCTAATCGAAAGCTGAGTTTTATGTGCCAACGTTCACTACAACTACATTTGACAACCACAGCTGCAGAGTGTTGTGCAGGAGAGTCCTGAACGAGAGCATTTGCATCTTTGGTTACAGCCTTTCTTGCAGGCACACTTGGTCAGTTCCAGGCAGCTTGCTGCAACTGGTGGAAGTGTCATCCAACATATCCGCCAAGTCTCTCCTTTCTGCGTCCAACTCCAGTCAGCAGGACTGCCAGATTCTGGATTGGATACTGTTGCTTGGCCTCAGATTATCCCAGCCTGGTAGGCAGCACGCTTTGCATGCTCTTTGAGTGCCATACTGGTTGGTGGGATCGCATCATAGGACCTCTGCTTTCGGGCAAAGAGATCCAACCTTGCCTCATCAACACCGCTAGCAGCACTCGATCTATCATACATGAGGACAACAAAGTTCTCCAGCTTTTGCATGTCATCCTGGGAAACTTCCGTTGGGCAGTTGCTGAGTTGTGCAAAGGTTTCAGAAACCTCACCACAGACTTCCCAAGTCAGCTATGCAGATTTCTTTCCTTTCCCATGGAAAGACGAGACCACATCACAGCCGGTAAATGCATGGAAGTACATGATCCCACTGGTTTTCTCAGGCCCTATTGCAGAGACTACATCATGGACTGGTATCCACTGAGCACTGGCTCCTTGGCCAAACGCAATCCACAGGTATTGGAGACCAAGCCTCTGTAGAAATGGCAGTGTCGATACTGCTATGACAACCACATCAGTGTCATTGGCCTTGATGATGAGTGACTTGCTGCCTTCTATAGTTGCATCTCTGGCATGTACAAATATACGTGTATCATCCTCTTCGTGGCAGCAAGGGATACAGCATCCAGGGACTTGCTTTTGTTGCTGATGGCATCTTCTCCCTTTGTTGCGATGACAGTACTTGTGGTTTCAGTTTCACACATTTTCTCTGCAAGAAAGTGGAAGAGCTCTGTTTTGTTGTTGTCATCCCAGAGAAAGCTCCTCCAGTTTGTTGGGGGTTTGCTGCTTCCAGTCACTCTTTTTCTGACCCCTGAGAACAGGTGGCAGTCATCTTTCAACAATTTCTCCTTAGAACTGCTGGCTGCCTGTTAATGCTTGAAGAAAGAAGCCTTGCTCTTCTTGATTGGTTGATAGAACGTGCATTCTTCATTCTCCAAGCCCTCTAAGAATGACTGGAATTTGTCCTTATTGTGATGGGAACCAACCAGCTCAGCCACAGCTGGGCCTGTAATGTTGTTTGACTCTAGCACCAGCAGATCAGCTGACTCTTCTTGGAAAGGGTTGCCCATCTCCTTCAACTCTGTGGTCAATGCCTCCACCTTCACAAGGAAAGACTTCTGGGCACTTAGTGTCTGTTCATGGTGTTTGGTTCTGTTGGTTGCATCTTTCATGCCACACATGGCTTCATAGGAAGCTACCAGATGGCTCACTTCAGGTCCAGCCACCATCCACCTGCGAAGTGCCCCTGGGTCCTCTGTCAGTCCAATCGCTCCTCCATCACCCTTGATGACTGCATTATTTTGTTCATGGGCTTGGTCGATGGCCATGGCAGAGAAGTCTCTTCTGGACTTGTGGACAACAAAGTTTCCTTTGTGAAACTCCCTGGCTATGTCTGGATGCTGCTGCCCAAGAGACATCATGTCTCTGAAGTGAATTGAAAGCCACCGGGCATAGTTGACATTGTTGTTCACGAAGAAGTAGGGGATGAGTTCTGAGAGTGCTTCCCGGTACAGGTCAAAGTTTCCTTCCCTGAAAGAACGTATCAGCAGGAACATGACCAGCTCCATGTCTAACACCAGATGCCAGAACTGGAACTGTGGGCTCTCAAGTCTTCGCTGATCACACCACGAATAGAAAAAGATAGCAAAACTAAGCAAAATAGGCAAAAATGGTAAAAAGCTCCACTGTAGCCTTTTAAAACTATAACCATTAGACGCAGCATGCAAGAAAACATAGAAAGCGACACCAAGGTCGCTCAAATCCACCAAATACATGCATTTATAGGAGTAAAATCATTCTCGGCAGTCTAAGATGGCGGCCATCTTGAAAAATGGCCGCCATCTTGGATTTTCAAATGTCACGTCGGGCAGATTTGCTCAGTAGACCCTTGGGAACTACCATGCCAAAATTGGTGCTTGTATCACATTTTGCACAATTCATGGTAAAGATTACTGTTATCTGCCCTACTATAAGTTGGAACTATATCAACTATGGTTGGTGCCAAACACATTCTAGTGGATCTATGTATCATTTGTTATTGACATGTTATGCATAGGCCTCACATGGACTTGAACACAATTATGTATGGTGGCCTAACAGGGACACAAATAACATTTTTTCTTCCTTGTCATGCTTATCATATCTGACAGATCAGCACCAGTGGATCCAAGCAGTGTGGCAATTATCTCATTGCTGCCCCTCTTCTATGATCAGGCCAACTCCGTGGCCATGATTCGCCACTCCATGGACGTCATCAAGAGGGCAGTGTATATCCTGAATCCTGGTCAGGTCCCGGTCATCACCGCGGATCAACCACTGTACACGCTGGCCAAACAGATCCAATGGAGCTGGCCTCAAACACATGGAGAAGATTACTTCATTATCCTGTTTGCCGGATTCCACATCGAAAAGGCATCCTTCAACACTCTGGGCGACCTTCTGGATTGCAGTGGATGGACGGAAGCCCTGGTCCAGGCAGGAGTTGTTACACCTGGAACAGCCGACTCCTTTATCAAAGCCGCCCATGTGACGCGCACTCGATGGGCTCACCAGGTCACAGCTAGTGTTCTGTATCTCCTTCGACAGGAGGGTTACACCCAATACTGTGACGGGTTGGATGAGGGACATGTTCCAATGTCAGTAGAAGACTGGTGTGCTAGCCGAGCTGATACAAGTCCACAGTTCAAGTTCTGGTTGATTATCCTGCAGCTGGAACTGGAAATCATGATCTACGTGAGATCGCTACGCGAGGGCGACTTCATGCTCTACATCGATGCCTTGACCAAGATTGTACCCTGGTTCTTTGCCCTGGGGCACACAAATTATGGAAGGTGGATTCCAGTTCAGTTGCGTGACATGGTGGCACTCGAAGACAAGCATCCAGATGTGTTCACAGAGTTTATGGCTGGGAACTTCACAGTGAAGAAGACAGCACATGCATTCTCTGCTTTGGCCATCGACCAGGCACATGAACAGAATAACGCATCAGTGAAAGGCGATGGCGGAGCAATCGGCCTGACTGAGAATCCTGCAGCATTGCGGCGCTGGATGGTGTCCAGTCCTGAGATGGCACGAGTGATTGCAGAGTTCCAAGCCACAGCAGAGACGTAGACGAGAACAAAGAAGACTGATTCCAGGCACCATGAGCAGACAAAGCATACACAGCTGGCGTTTGCTCGAGATGTGAAGTCACTCTCCAGTGTCATGAGAGAGATGGGGAACCCCTTCTGTGATAACAGCAATGATCTCCCGGTACTAGACAGCAGGGACCTGACAGACCCAGTAGTCATCAACACTGTGCGCCAGATCGAAAAGCTGGGGCAGGAGCAGTACCACACGTATGTCAATGAGCGACTTGTGAACCAGACGAAGCCCATCACAGACCCAATCATGAGAAACAACCTTCCTCTCTTCAGCCGATCTCCAGTCAGAGAGAAATCAAGAACCCAGCTTCAGCTGTCGTCGCTCAAGAATGACTGCGACCTATTCTCCCGGTTGTTCATTGCATCCCAGATGCGTGATGGAGATCTCGACTTCTTTGCTCATGAGAACCAGGCCTGTCCCCCTGCCCTGTTACAGATGGGCAAAATGAGACTGGGCTAAAAGTCTGACCTCGTGGGATGCTTAGAAGATATGATCCCTCCACAAGAGAATGTTGCCAGACCTCACGTTGAAGTCATCATCCTTGATGGAGCAGCTATCACCAACATGCTGGCACCTGGTGGTGCGAAGACCTTCTCTGACTATGCAACACAGGTTTTCTTGCCGTACATCACATCTCAGCTACAGCATGCAATCAGAGTGGATGTCGTCTGGGATGAATACCTGCCAGACAGTTTGAAGGCCGACACTCGAACAAAGAGAGGTAGATACATACCATAACACTTCGGTACTGGGAAGAGCTTTAGGTTCCTACGGATCGACGAGAACAAGGTGGAGCTGTTCTCCTTCCTAGCGACGAGACTAGCTGCTCAAGAGACAGAGAAACAAGTCATCAGCACTCTCCACAAAGACGTGGTCTGTACACATGCCAGAGACATCGCTGGTCTTGCTCCATGTACACATGAAGAAGTAGATACCAGGATGCAGCTCCACGTGGAAGATGCTGTGAAACAGGCCTACAAGGTGTCGATCCGCACAGTTGACACGGATGTCGTAGTCCTTGTGGTGGCAGCAGCCGAACGCCTCAACATAGATGAACTGTGGGTTGCCTTCGGTACTGGGAAGAGCTTTAGGTTCTTAGCAGCTCACGAGATGGCCCAGGCATTGGGGCCTGACAAGTGTCGAGGATTACCCTCATTTCATGCCTTCACTGGGTGTGATACCGTGTCAAGCTTTGGAGGCTGGAGCAAAAAGACTGCATGGGAGGCGTGGAAGGCCTGTGATAAGGTCACTGCGACCTTCTGTGCCTTGGGCGCTACACCAAACCCCTCAATCGTAGATGACAGCCTGGACACCTTGGAGCGTTTTGTCGTTCCCCTGTATGATCGCACTAGCAGTCACGAGCATGTCAACGATGCACGTAAGCAGCTCTTCACCCAGAAGCGTCGAGCAATAGATGCTCTCCCGCCAACTCGAGAAGCCCTCAGACAGCACATCAGGAGAACTGCATACCAAGCTGGCTACTGTTGGGGCCAGATGATGGTTGCTGCTGCAGAGCTCCCATCCCCTAGCGAATGGGGGTGGGTTAAGAGTGACACTGGCTGGGACGTCTGCTGGACAACCATCCCAGAGGCAACGCAAGCATGCCGGAAACTTCTCAGATGCGGCTGTAAGAAGGGATGCAGAGGACAATGCAAGTGTAGGAAGGCTGTACTCCAGTGCACGGCACTATACCACTGCGGCGGACAGTGTGCTCGGGAGTAGAACTTGCAGTATCATGGACGGCTTGGAGAACACAACCATAACCCCTTTGTACAGGTCAACTGGGGATTGCAGGCCCCATCTACTACCATGATTTAATAATACCCAAGGAGAATATTTCGTTAGCTGATAAGATCCAACTTCATAACGTACATGTGTAAACGGGTGGTTGGCATTAATGTACGTTTGATGCTCGGGTTGCTCACCTAGATCGCCTTTGTCCGCATGGCGGATTGTTATATTTTAATATGATGTAGACATGTACCCACTGACAATGTAAGGGTAAAATATAAATTTAAGATAATATGTAAGGGTAAACGCACATCCACACAGTGGCAGTGCAGTTTAATGTTAAACCGATCATTTTCAGATTGCAAAATATGAACAAAACTCATTAAAAAAACACATTTTGCGTAATTGTTGCCTAATTGGCCAAATAAATCGGTTATGTAAGGTGTATGACCTTTAATTGGCATCCCAGATTATATTGTAAGTGATATTGCATTACTTGCATGCATCTCCAGTTGAAAAACGTGCACAACTCCTACAGATTATGTGTTATGCAATACCCGATCACGGCCATTTTGTAAAATGGCCGCCATTTTGGCCCCAGGAGGAATATGCAATGTCCCTATATCCAAAAATTGTCCTAGTGGTATGAACTAAATGTGAGCCAAATTCTATGCTTTTATCATCAAACCCACAATCTTTGCACATATCTGCTGCACTAGTAGCGGTTTTGCTGGGTCCACGAAATATTATATTATGACGTTTGTGTCTCTCCTTCCTTGTATCTTCTTATCTCATCCTGTTCTACTCCCCACCGCACCCCCTCCCCAGCCTACCTGCCTCTACCTCTCTCTCTGTCTGTCAGTCTGTCTGGTTTTTTTTATATACCCATATGTTATGAGGGG
This sequence comes from Phymorhynchus buccinoides, assembly GCA_017654935.2. Classification (NCBI taxonomy): domain Eukaryota; kingdom Metazoa; phylum Mollusca; class Gastropoda; order Neogastropoda; family Raphitomidae; genus Phymorhynchus; species Phymorhynchus buccinoides. The sequence continues at coordinate 44,424,676 of CM065689.1, read as the reverse complement.
GGTGAAGAGAGAGAGAGCGAGAGAGAGAGAGAGAGAGAGAGAGAGAGAGAGAGAGAGAGAGAGAGAGAGAGAGAGAGAGAGAGAGAGAGAGAGAGAGAGGGAGGGAGAGAGAGAGAGAGTAGTTCTTCTTCTTCTTCTTCTTCTTCTTCTTCTTCTTCTTCTAAGTTCTTCTTCTTCTTAGGTCGTTCAGGCATGTTCCTGTCAATTATGAACGTAGATGCATCATGCTGCTGTTGTGCGCCTAAGTAAGAATAATTAGGCCCAGCATGTCTGACTTTGGATAGAGGAAATCTTTTTGAAAGTATTTCTTGAAAAAAGGCAGAACGATAGTAGATAACAGCATGCACAGGGAAAAGGCAGAGTCAAAGAGACTGACAGATTAGAGGTAGTTATAAGCACAGAACTTCCAGAAGGTGGGGGAACTATTTGTGCGGAAGACACACCCCCTCCCAGTATCCCTAGGGGGGGGAGGTCTACCACCCCTATATTCGTAACCAAAGGTGGCAGCGTGGGCCGGAGACATTTTCTCGAACGTAGGTACACACGGTTTGCTGCGTTCTATAGGCCAGTTGAATTCTCCGTTCAAATTCCAGTCTGAGTCTTTGGATAGCCGCCACTGTAAATTGTGTAACTACCCCACTAACGGTAATCAGACCGGCTCGCCGTAACTCTTAAGTAGTCCATCTTACCCTTTTGGAGTCTTTGGTTCTGTGTCAAGTGTTGGTTGAAATTAGCGTCCTGCAAAATGTAAATCGTGTTATAGCGCGCGGTTATGTACGGATGCTGTTGAAAGTTTGCACTAATATAGTCACTATCTCCGGTCATGCACGTTCCAAATTTCGAGTCCATGTCGGTCTCGTTTCGCCGCGGTTTGTGAAAGGGTTAAGCGGCTTATAGCGCGCGCGTTTCTTAATCGATTCGCTTCCGGTTTGGCACACAGATAGTCGCTGTCCCCGGTCACCTACCTTCTAAATTCGAAGGCAATCCGCCCAGCAATACCGGAGATACGGGCGCCGAGAGGCCGGCGGATAAGCGTTTCGCGCATTTGCCAAACCGCGCAAATGACACGACCACCTCGATTGGCGTTGCCATCGCCCCATTAGGGCTCACAGCAAATATGAAGCGATTCGGTCGAAAACCGGCGGAGTTATAAGACCCGTTTTGTGTGTATGTGTGTGTGTGTGTGTGTGTGTGTGTGTGTGTGTGTGTGTGTGTGCGATGTGTGTGTGTGTGTGTGTGTGTGTGTGTGTGTGTGTGTGTAATTTGTGTGCGTGTATGTATGTAATTTGTGAACGTGTGCGCGAATGTGAGTGTGCGTGCGCCCACGCGCTTCCAAGCAGGTGTGTGTGTGTGTGAGTGTGTTGTGTGTGTTCTGTGTGGGTATATCTGCTTGCATGTGTATGAGTGTATGCGTGCGCAGGAGAGATTGTTTTTGCTAGGGGGGGGGGGGGGGGGGGAGGAGTGTGTGTGAGTATGTGTCTGTGAGTGTGAGTGCTTTGTGTATGTGAGTGTGCGCGCGTGTGTGTATGTGTGTGTGTGTGCATGCATGTGTGTTTGTACAAGTGTATGCTTGAGTAAGTGTGTGTGCGTTTCAGTGAAAATTTGTTTTCTGTGTGTTTGATGAAATGTGTGGGGGTATGTGTGTGTATGTCTGTGTGCAAGAACGCGTTCACTCTCGTGCGTGTGTGTCTGTTTTGCGTGTGTGTCTGTTGTGCGTGTCTGTGTGTGTTTCAATACTGATTGTAAAGCGCTTTGTGCTCGATAAAAAGCGCTATTTATATATCCGTTTATTATTATTATTATTTCACACACACACACACAGACACACACACACTTGGCTTTGAATATAAAGATATGGAGAATGTCCACACATATGCGATCAAACGTATCATGCATGTTCCAATACATACATCTAATAAAATGGTCTATGGGGAATGTGGGCGATCTCCAATGTTTATTTTAGCATATGTGCGATCTATCAAATATTGGTTGCGATTGATAACTTTACCCCCAGGAAGACTTTGTAATCAGGCCTATAGAATGTTAGTACTGCAGCATGAACTAGGTAAACACAACTGGGTCTCTTATGTGCAGAGTATTGGGATGGAAAATGGTTTGGGTATTGTGTGGCTTTGCCAGGGAGCAAGTAATATGGTGCCATTTTTATCTGAATTTAAAGACTGATTGATTTGTTCATATAAACAGAACTGGCATGCCAGTATGGATGGAAATTCAAAATATGATTATTTTTTTTTGGTCATTTAAAAGCATTTTGAGGAAGAAAAGTATTTTATGTTGTTCACTCATAGAGGCATATATATCATTTATGTAAATTTAGAACGATAACTCTTGACCTAAATGCCAACAAAAGATTGTTCGAATCATCAGAGAACGGAACATGTAATATGTGTAGGGGAGATAATATTGAAGATGAAATACGTTTTATATTTGATTGTCCCATGTACACTCATATCCGAAAAGAATGTGTAATATTTAAACATACTCTTGCATTGCAGAAAGATCTTAAAGCAATTTTGTCTTCAGAGGATGAAAAAATTATTGTATCGTTAGCTAAGTATATAGCAAAAGCTAATGATTTCAGGAAAAAGAAAATGGTTCAATAACTGTTTAGTCAACTAAGTAAGAGGTATTTGGTTTTGATTTCTACTTTGCATATTTAGCTTCAGATAGTCAAAGAAATTGAGTGATATGTATGTTCTATGTATGCACTAACTATGTGTGGTGTGTGTGTGTGCTGGCGTGTGAGTGAGCTGTGTATGAATACATGTGTGAGTGGGTGCCATGTTATCATAACTGATTCAAACGTTTTGTATCCCCCTTGCCAAGAGGGCTATTGCTAATGGCAATAAAACATTGTTCATTGTTCATTGTTCATTGTTCTCTCTCTCTCTCTCTCTCTCTCTCTCTCTCTCTCTCTCTCTCGCCTCTTTATTTGACAAAGGGCAGTAGTACTACAAGGCGATAGACTGACAATACCCCCACCCCCACCCCCACCCCCACCCCCACCCCCACCCTTCCATCCCCACCCCCTTGGGTGGACCAGAAGCCCTCATTGCGACCAGCCATTCTCCCTGTAATGGCATCGTAGCTCTTTTTCCCCCGCTGGTTTCACTTTCCCTAACAGAGGCTATCGCTTTGATGCCAGACAACCCATTAATGAACAAAAAAATAAAACCCTGTAGGCCTGATTTTCTTGCAGGCAGCATCTATAATCCAATTTCTTAGTTTCGGGTACATTCTGATTAGGTTCTAAGAGAATTGAAGCATGCAGCGTTTTTATGTTTAATGCATACAGTGGAACCTCCCTTATAAGACCTCCCATTATAAGACTCCCTCCCACATAAGACCTACTTCTCTAAGACATTGCCCTTCTTTGTAAGTATTAAAATTACCTCCCTTAAAGACCCCTCCCTTATAAGACCTCATTTTGGATGAGTTTTGAAGGTCTTATAAGGGAGGTACCACTGTACTTAATTTCTGGTGCAACGGGAGAGATATTGGAACGGGTCGTGTAGATTTCAATGAAGCATGATAGGGCCTGTTGTGTTTGATGCTGCTAGTTGTTTCGGGGTTGTTGTTATTTTATTATTTTTCAAACTCCTTTGCAGATTGCCAAATAATGGACAGTTACATGTCTTAGTCAGAACTGTGCAGAGGGACGAACATGGTAGAATAGGGAAACTCACCAGGGTTTGGGTTTGGTGATCCGGGAATGAAAATCCGTTCAACGTCCTCCGGTCTGAAACAGACACATATGGGACATTAGTAGATATAAAGATGGTGGGAACGATCCTGGAGGCAATGCCCGGAGGCAGTGCAACTCCAGGAAAGTCCCGATTTTTTAACGATACAGATGTATATATCTAATTTGTGTATATTTAATTTGGTGATCAGGGTAGAAAAAGGAACGAACTGTGTAGTTTATCTTATAATTATGATGAGAGCTGAGCTTTGGCAATAGGTCGCTAACCAGTGGCAGTATTATACCCCTACTACACATTTCTTGGCCTTACAAAGCAACTCTTGAAATGCTAAATCAGTAAATTTGCAAATTTAATTGTCTTTCAACACAGGAAATTTGCAAAATGTCCTATTTTTAGAAAATTTGCAAACTCCGCAAGTGAAACAGTAACTAACCAACTAGGCCTAATGGGCACCCACCACGTTGCACTACTTCATATTGACTATCAAAAGAGATTCCGTACACTCGCTTACTATGCCTGCAATCCACTCTCTGATTTAATCGTTTTATTGTCTTTACATACAAAGCAACAAAACTGAAGCAACAACAAGCTAGGCTTATGGCGTGCTCAGTATAAGAAAACGTGCATATCAGACAATATTAACGGATTTAAATAATCATATGCTTCAATCAAAATAAATCCACTCTCTCTATGTATGCCATGTATTGATTCCCCTTCCTCATGCCCATCTAACTCCTTCCCCCTCCCTCCCCCCTCCACCCCCCCCGTCTCCCCCTCCCACCCCACCCCCCCATTTTCCCGTCTTAAATGTATTTCTGGGTGAGGCTATGCCAGAAGATGTATGACGAGTCTGGGCAAAGTTGTTGCTGAGAGACTCGTATGACACTTTCAATTTGCACGTGGCACTCGCTCCATCAACGTCACTGCAGATATAAGGGGAGACAACGCGTGGCAGTAATTCCAGTCTAGGTCAGGAAAGGGTGGACATTATTCATTAGATACTGTAAAAAATATAAAAATGGATGTAGCTGGGGACATGATTGAATGCAAGGACTGCCATTTTCCCCCCGTGATAATGACAGAGAGGGAGGGAACATGCTAGTTGTTGTTGTTGTTTTGTAATCTGTTGTAATTCCAGAGTCTGGATTACCGTAGGGATGTTGCAGGACAATCACTCAAGGAGGAGGAGAGAAGAGACATGCAACACGATTGAACTCTAGACTATAAACGTTGAAAACCAATGACACAACAGCTATTTCGATGAGTTAAAGATCCACCAGATCACGTGTCAAAATCACGGGTTTCATGGGTTTTTTCCTCTTATAGCTGGAAATAAATGTTGTTTTGACCAAGTCTCACTTCCATACATACATACAAATGCCCCCAAATTCAAACCGAAACATTACTTTAAAGAGCAGCCTCAATTTGAAGTTGGGGACATGTGTATGTGGGTCACAGCTAGCCAGACAAAACAGGGGACTGAATCGTGGTGCGTCAGTGTATCTTTAAAAACTGGTATGCTTTGAAATTGCTAATACAAATGGAATGTGAGTGCATTTGTGACCAGTAGGGTTTGACCTACAACATTATAAATGCCTTCCTAAAGGGCCCGTTGCAGTACACACGGTTTGATCCCAATGCGATGCGATGGTGATAGTCTACTTGCCAGCCTTAAGGTCCCCATTGTGAACCCGGAAGTGTCGAGTACTGTAAGGTTTTTTTGCGGAAATGTACTGTATGGGTCTCCAGCAGTCAGAAAATGCCGGATGCTAACTTGCATGTGTTGAGCAATTTGCATAATTAGCATAATTAGCTCAAATTAGCATAATTACCTCTATCGGTAATATCTCGGCAACCCCTTGGCCGATTTGGACGATCTTAGAGTGGTTTTCGGGGTTATTGGTGACTCTCAATCCATTTATGACATTTCTGAAATTCAAGATGGCCGCCACTTCCGGTTTAAACCGGAAGTGGCCATATTTCAGCCCTCGGTGGGCAATAATTGAAATAACGTCAACTCGGTTATAAATTGCAGGATGTTTATACAACAAAATATGAATTTAATCTTATATTAATCAAGGCCCACCCTGATACAGTGTTGAGTACCATCGCCTACTTTGACACATCACTCATGTGGCTCGGCATGAGCCACAGTCATATCACATTTGACATGCAGCTATACCAGATCGCTTGCCTGATCAAGTGGAGTGATCCGCAGCAATGGCCATCTGTGGTGTTAAGACCTGGGATGATGCACACTCTCATGTCATTCATCGGCTCAATTGGAGTGCTCATGAAGTCAACCGGTCTGGAGGAGCTAGTAGGTGCGTCGTTTGGAGGCCTGACGTCCATCTTCAACGGGAAAGCCTGCCCCAAGGCTATGCGTTCCTTCCGTATGGTTGTGTCTGCTCTGCTCCATGACTTCTTAGAGGAGGGAGAGAAGATCCACGAGCAGATAACAGCATACCTGGAGAAAGCAAGAGAGCACACCACAGGCCAGCTCTGGGTGGATTGCTTCATCACCCCAACCCTGATAGCGCACACATTCTGGCGAGCAGAACGAGAGGGTGACTGGCTGCTGCAACAACACTGCCTTGAAGAGATGCTGCCCTATTTCTTTGCCGCTGGTCACCACTACGCGAGATGGATCACATGGTATCTGCGCGACATGCAGCATCTTCCTGATACCGCCAAGGATGACCTCCTCGCCGGAAGCCATGTGTGTCGCCACTCAGATGGTGCAGCTGCTGTGAGTGCAGATATGTTTGGGGAGCAGACATGCATCAAGCAAGAGAAGGGAGCAGGAAGCATGAAGGGCATCTCCACCAACCCCGAGCAGGTTGCCGTATGGATCCAATCCTTTGGCATCTGCTCACATCTCTCAAAGTCATTTGACGAGGTGTACAATGATGCAACAGGACTGGACAAGACACAGAAACCCAACAGACACAAAGAAGAGGGTAAAGGACGGCGGGAGTTGGACGCTGATGACCGAGCCAAAATCCTGAGTGTTGCACGATAACTCCCACCCACTCACCACAGAGATTACTATCCTCTGCCATATCATGAACGGTCAGGTGGCAGATGAAAAGGTGAATGTACCAGATGCATTGAAGATTGGCAGAGGCATGAGCACGAAGTTCTCTTCATTGCTACCTGAGGGATTTCATACACCCATTTCAAAGAAGGTGGTGACGATGAAATTCATGCTGAAAGGAGTGAAGGTCAATGGGAAGATCGTACGTGACCTGCAGGCAATATTCGCTCAGCTGCTCGTGGTGGGGAGCAAGAGACACGTGGAGCTATCTGCTCTCTTCGACTTTGAGCTTGGTCCTGTCCCTGCTTCCTTGATTGATGAGTATGGATGCCTCAGGAAAGGTAATAAGTCTGTGATCGTCCAGCGCCTTGGAGTCCTTGACCCCAATCCCCAACCACCCGATGTCGTACTTGTTGATGCATCGCAGCTCATCTACCACGTGGTGTGGCCATCCGCAGGTACTGTGGCTGACCTCGCAGCCAGCATGGGGCGCCGGCTTCATCAGCACATCACGCAAACATACGTTATCTTTGACCGGTATCAGCAACTCTCTGCCAAAGACCACGAGCGGCAGAGGAGAGCTGCGGAGAGCTCTACAGTGTACCACCTCTCACTGACAACCCCTCTACCTGGCCGAGACACAGTCATGAAGAACAAGACGAACAAGAGGAGGCTGGGAGAGCTCCTGTGCACGCAGAGCATAGGGGATCACATTGAGCTGGTCAGCAGAGCACACAGTATCGTCACTCATGACGAGGCTGATGTCTCCCTCATCTCGTACATGTTAGATGCAGCCAGACACGGAGCTGCAACCATCCGCATTCTCTGTGACGACACTGATGTGTTCGTGCTAATGGTCTATTGGTGTTGGAAGGCTGGTATTACATGTCGCCTGCAGATGGAGAAATGGAACGGAACTGTTCTGGATATCAATTCAACAGCACAGAAGCTGGGTGATCAGTGTCGCTTCATCCTGGCAGTGCACGCCCTCTCTGGTTGTGACACCACCTCTTACCCTGCAGGGAAAGGTAAGGTATCTGCGCTCAAAGCCATGAGTGTGGTATCTGGTGACCTGCTTCACTTCATCGGGGAGGAGGGAGCTACTGACTTGCAGATAACAGAGGCAGTAAGGGGTTTCTTCCTGGCTCTCTACAACGAGAAGAAGTCGGCAAATCTGAACGTCGCCAGGTATGACATCTACCGAAAGCGCCCCCCCCCCCCCCCCCAGCACTAAAGACACTGCCTCCTACAGAGGGCAATGCACACCTCCACGGACAACGAGCATATCTACAGGTGCTACTTTGGAAAGCAGCAGACCGTCCTCGCCCACCAACTTTGGACATCACCAATTTCGGATGGATCAAGAAAAGAGGTGCAAAGGAAGGCGAGGAAGCTGTAATGCCAGTCCTGGACACGAGCCCTGTTGCTCCTCCTGCCCTGATGGATGTCATCAGCTGTGGCTGCAAAGCTGAAACGCCATGCACAACAGTGAAGTGCAGCTGTGCAGCCGAAGGCCTGGCCTGTACCAGCTACTGCCTCTGCGAAGGTTGTGAAGGTACATGCTGCAACCCACTCACACGTGCTCAGCAAGAAAGGGACGAAGACATGAACGTAGAGTTTGGAGAAGGAGAAGAAGGAGACACAACAGAAGATGATGAGGATGAGGATGTAACTGATGATGTTGATTATGTGATTTAGGGGGCTGAAATATGGCCATTTCCGGTTTAAACCGGAAGTGGCGGCCATCTTGAATTTCAGAAATGTCATAAATGGATTCAGAGTCACCAATAACCCCGAAAACCACTCTAAGATCGTCCGAATCGGCCAAGGGGTTGCCGAGATATTACCGATAGAGGTAATTATGCTAATTTGAGCTAATTATGCAAATTGCTCAACACATGCCAGTTAGCATCCGGCATTTTCTGACTGCTGGGGACCCATACAGTACATTTCCGCAGAAAAACCTTACAGTACTCGACACTTCTGGGTTCACATGTTTGGCAAATAGACTATGACGATGTCTGTGAGTCATTATTCACGTAAAATACTTCCGTCTAAAAATAATTCTACTATTTTTGCTCACTACAGGTGAAGATGGGGTTAAAAAAAACCATGGGCGGGTAAGAAGCCCATGCCAATTATCTCATGAAATGAAGAACATTTCAGTCACATTTTCCCCATGAGACGAGTGTTAATGTTTAGCATTCGTCTCATGGGCAAATGTGACTGAAATTTACTTTAGTTCGTGAGACAATTCGCATGGGCTTCTTACCCGCCCATGGGCTTTTTACCCCGTCTTCCCCTACTCAAGTAGACCCCAATACATGAATAAAATAAAATGCCTGATACAAAAAATATACATATTTCATCAGATTCGTGTACGGGGGGAACTACAAAATATAGAAAGAAAACAAAAACAGTAGCAAGATTTCATCAGATTCAGTTAGACAGTTGAATTCCACGAGAATCACGCCTTACAAATGTCAAATCGCATCGCATTTGGGATTGAATCGTATGTAGTATAGCGGCCCCTTAGCCCTTTCACCGTCAATGCCGCATTTTAGCACCACAATGGTTTAACCCCTTGACTGCCAGAGAAAATTAAAGAAAAAATAATTGGGAAAATCATGCCATGAAAAAGACAACTGATAGAGCCAATCTGGCAAAATGGTCTGGGGATATAACTCTCTTGACTGTGTTAGAGCAAAAGCCAGCATATCAAGGTTATTCCTCTTCATCTGATGACATCAACGGTGATGTCATCAGGTCAGTACGTGATACGTCGGTGGCAGTCAAGGGGTTAAATTAACACCCATGTCACTAAAAGGCATCAAATCAGGGCCTGTTATCCGAAGACCCTATTTTCTTAATGTTGGGAGGTGAGGATAGACCTAATGCTATACATGTCACAGAGGAATTCCCCAATGTTACAGATCTTTTTTATTTATCTCTATCCAGGTACGTTTAATAGTATTTTTTTGGCTAAAAAAATGGCTGGCGACGAAAGGGTTAAGCCAAGGGATCCTCTTTGTTTCGGTGGCTAGTGTGTCCTTGTGTCTGCCAGTTTGCCGAATGGGGTATGAACGAGTTGGCTTCGATAAATGTGTGTGTTTGTGTGTGTGTGCGTGTGCGTGTGCGTGTGCGTGTGTGTGAGAGAGAGAGAGAGAGAGAGAGAGAGAGAGAGAGAGAGAGAGAGAGAGAGAGAGAGAGAGAGAGAGAGAGAGAGAGAGAGAGAGAGAGAGAGAGAGAGAGTTGCTTTGTATATGCGCTGTTGCTGGTTGGTGTCACTCTTGAATGCTGTTTTTTGTTGTCTGTTGATGAATCATTGATTGTAAAGCGCTTTGGGCTCATCTGAGGTAAAGCGCTATATAAATGTACAATTATTATTATTATTATTATTATGGGCAACCATTTCAAAAAATTATAACAGATATATTCATAAGCTGTTATAAATTGTTGGGCTTATTCACAACAACAGTCTCAACTTGATTTGCATACTACTCAAAATAATTAAAGGGCCACTCTCAAATTTGACATGCTTTCTAAACTTCAAATGTGTGCCAAAATGACAGTCATTTCTTACCAAATTGCGTATGAACCTGAAAGATACTGCCCCAAGCAACATGTTTTTTGTCAATTATTCAGATGTTTCCTGCCCAAAGAAGCTGCACTAACTCGAAAAAGAAACGCAAAATCACAAAAATCGCTCCTGTTTTGATGCCCTTAGCTGACAAATCTCATCCTCTGTCAGTCGTGTCCTGGGACATGGTGAAATAAGCCCCAGTAACGCAGCCATGGGTACCGAGTGGTTTGTTCAGCTGACTGAAATGTGTTCACCACGAACATGTCTTGACTGTGCAATGCCGTTTTTTACCATGCACATATTTCTGCTTTTTCATCTAAGAGCATCCAAAAATAAGGCCCGCGTTCGTGGTTTTTGTGTTTATTTTTAGGGTTAGCGTAGCATGTTTGGACAATAAACATCTGAATAAGTGTCAAAACATGTTGCTTTGGGGCATTAGCTTTCAGGTTCATATGCATTTTGATCGGAAATGTTAATATGTGTGATACCAATTTGAATTTGAAAAAGAGCATGTCAAATACTAGATTGAAAAGTTATCGAATGTAGCATTCGAGAATCACCCGCGGAGTTATGCTTGTTTTCCGACCCCCCGATTTTCAGGGTCCAGCGATCTCCTTGACCTTGACCTTGACCTTGATTGGTCAACAATATTCGGAAGGAGCATAAGCCAAACCACCTTCATACCAAGTTTCAACATCCTATGTCGACTGGTGCCTGATATATGGCTAAAAATAGATTTTCAGTTTTAAGGTCATACATCAAGGTCATGACCTTGACCTTGACACCAAAATGCATATTTACAGTACCTAGCCTACATGCACATCAAGTTTCATCTTCCTATCCTTATTCCTTCATGGTGATATGCTGTTATCTTGGGAACTCCATTTTTCTGATCCCCCGATTTTCAGGGTCCAGCGATCTCCTTGACCTTGACCTTGACCTTGATTGGTCAACAATATTCGGAAGGAGCATAAGCCAAGCCACCTTCATACCAAGTTTCAACATCATCTGTTGACTGGTGCCCGAGATATGGCTACAAATAGATTTTCAGTTTTCAAGGTCATGACCTTGACCTTGACCTTGACACCAAAAGGCACATGTACAGTACCAGGCCTTAGGTAAAGTCCTACCAAGGTAGGTGTACCTTTGACCCATGTTCTATGTCACAGTTTGAATCTTGAGATGGCAAATCATAGTAAATTGTTAATCTTTTGTGAATGATACTAAATCCCAAGTTCCCAAGAGGCATTTGCACAGTTGGCAAAAAGGATTATTTGGCCTTTGGGGACCTTCCCCAGCACCAGCTGTCTAAACATCTCTTTGTCCAGGAGAGTATGAATATTTTGGGCAAGACTTCTTTACATTTATCACTATGCCCCAGTCCTCCAGAATAGTCATTGCCTCCTTTGTATCTGATAAGTCATGGCTAGTCAGACAGGACTGACTGACACACACGTTTGGGTAGAATCATTACATAATTGGTAGAATTGGGCATGCTTTGTTTTATTAGGTGGATGATAGTGATAATGACTGAATTGCTTTGAACACGTATCATCGATTATAACTTCTTATTTTTCGGAACTCGGAAGTTTATTTGTACATTGGCCTTAGGCCACAATAGTAACATAGTTTGTGACACTGATCACATCAACCTCAGCCAAACCTCCCAAACGTCTTAAGAAAAGGTCAGTTGGAAGATCGATGCATTTCATTGACCTTAAGAAAGATAGGTCAAGTCGGGTCAAGAAGAAGATGACGGGCGTAAGAAGGGGTCAGTGCGAAGTAAGAAAGGGTCAGTTAAAGATCGATACCTTGTATCGACCATAAGAAGATAGGTCAAGATGAAGACGTAAGAAAGGGTCAGTACGAAGTAAGAAAGGGTCAGTTAAAGATCGATACCTTGTATCGACCATAAGAAGATAGGTCAAGATGAAGACGTAAGAAAGGGTCAGTACGAAGTAAGAAAGGGTCAGTTAAAGATCGATACCTTACGTTAATTCCACCTTCCATTGCGAAAAGAGAATAAGCCATTCTGTATGCATACTGAAACGACTGACCTTTTATAAAACCGACACTATATGTGAGTTAATGACAAAATAATGAGGGATAAGCGTTCTACTGGTAAAACGCAGAACAGGCTAGCTAATAACGCGGTTGGACATTTCGAATGCTAGACTATACGCGACAGAAAAAGATAGGCATTGTTTATCCGTGTGTGTGTATGATATGATGAATAAACTGGTTTGAATGGATCGGACAGTAACACGTATATACATTTTTTTGTTATCTGTCTGTGTATTTTATTTGTGATTTAAAGCATAATGGAAGAATAATATTCACTGCTGTTTTGTGTGTGCATGAACGTTTTTGATTGTTTCTTTTTTTTTAAGTGTGTGTATATATTCGTAGTGAAACATAGCGACATACAAGTATAATTGTTGTTCATCGCTGGCTGACTTTGACACAGAATACAGCCATACTTAGCGGTCATTAAGTGAATGACTGATAAATGAGGTGGTTTTATGACGGGAAAATAAGCCTACGGCCTGGTGTGTGTATGTGTGTTTCTGTTTGTGTGGATATACGGTGGGTTATATTTTATCAGTCCTTAGAAATAATGTAAAGAGGTTTTAAAATAGAGGGATTTATGAGGGTTGAGATATTTGATATTAAGAAAAAGAGATTTGACCGTACAGGCTTAGGACTGTCGAATTATTTATAGCATTATTAGATAATAAAGACAATTGGCTGCATTAGAAGATATTAATGGGTTTTTTTACTTGTTATTGTTTCTAGGAAGGCAGAAAGTTTAAATCAGTATGGGTTCTGTTGTTACTCGTTACTCTCATGTGGGACATTAGTTACTATCTCTCGCTCGCTCTCTCTCTCTCTCTCTCTCTCTCTCTCTCTCTCT
>CM065689.1:44376417-44388917 GCA_017654935.2 Phymorhynchus buccinoides | reverse complement strand
GCTGTCTTTCTTGTGATCTCGACGTGTTTCTTGCAAAAACTCACTCGTCAGGGTCCACCTTTAAGAGAGCTTGTGAATGAGGAGACTTGAGTTGGAGTGTCGGAGGGGAGAAGGCAGAGAATTCCAAAGGGATGGTGTTTGATAAGAAAAAGAACGTTGGCCAGCAGATTTGAGACGGAGGGAGGGAAGGGAATGTAGACGAGTATTAGAATTCGAGCGTAGGTGGCGAGCTGGGAAATAGCGATGAAGAAGCTCAGATAGATATGAGGGAGCCTGATCATTCAGTGACTTGAAGACAAGAAGGAGAATGTTGTAGTCAATGCGAGATTGAACTGGGAGCCAATGCAGGGAACGAAGAACCGGAGTGATATGATCGTACCCAGCGGAGCGAGAAATGAGATGAGCAGCATTATTCTGGACCCGTTGGAGCTTAGAGATGAGAGTCGATGGACAGCCAGCAAGAAGTGAGTTACAGTAGGCAAGGCGAGACTAGAGTCTTCAGGGCATCTTGAGAGAGGAAACGGCGGATTGAATGAATTCTTCAAAGTTCTAGATAACAAGACTTGCAAGACATTGGAAACATGCTGTTTGAAAGAAAGGGTTTGGTCCAAAGTAACACCTAGATTGCGAACAGATTTTGATAGCTTGATCTCAGTGCCATCAATGTCGACAGAACCTGGGAGAACCTGAGTTTTAATTGTGTGGTTAGAGGCAACAAGAATCATCTCTGTCTTATCAGCATTGAGTTGGAGTCTGTTATAGAGCATCCATGTTTTAACATCAGAAACACACGACTTAAAAGAAGAAATCGTTTGATCTAACTGACTCAGGCTGTTACAAAATTCATAGTGCATTATCCTAGTTACATGCGTTGATGATGTTGTATTGTGTGAGGTATTCTGCGCTTGTTCATCTTTATTGCTTCACTTTGATATAGGTGGTCTCGTTCGTTTGCTTACTTGCTTGCTTGTTTCCGTTGGGCAGTCGTCTTTATGAGAGCTCCATCAGTATGGGACCTTGGCCTTGACCTGATTAAAAGTTCGTAATCGCATTCGTATTCTCTCTCTCTCTCTCTCTCTCTCTCTCTCTCTCTCTCTCTCTCTCTCTCTCTCTCTCTCTCTCTCTCTCTCTCTCTCTCTCTCTCTCTCTCTCTCTCTCTCTCTCTCTCTCTCTCTCTCTCTCTCTCTCTCTCTCTCTCTCTCTCTCTCTCTCTCTCTCTCTCTCTCTCTCTCTCTCTCTCTCTCTCTCCATCTAAGCTATGTAAGCCAATGACATTAAAACAATTCAGTGCTCTCTCTCTCTCTCTCTCTCTCTCTGTCTCTCTCTCTCTCTCTCTCTCTCTCTCTCTCTCTCTCTCTCTCTCTCTCTCTCTCTCTCTCTCTCTCTCTCTCTCTTTTTGTTGCGTTTCATGTTTTGCCTGAGGGCATGGTGTAAAAAGCTGTATCAGCTTATCCAATTTCCCTCATTAAAAAAGTTCGTATTCGTATTCGTACTCTCTCTCCTGGGTTGTTTTTTTTCGTAACTGTGTAAACCAATTTTCAAATTGAACATGACGACTGTTTGAAGAATACTTTGCATAGTAGGGTCTAAAACTGAAAAGAAAAAACCCACATACCACCTACTACCAATGTGTCTAAGGAGGCGACCACCAAATAATCTCCTGTCTCATCTACTTTCTGATCTTACTGGGCTTTCCTTCTGATAAACCCAGAGCATTTGATGCACTCCTTTGAAAAGGTCTGCAAGCAACACAGGAGTAGCCGAGGCGAATTTGTGTGGGTGTCTGTGTGTGGGGGGGGGGGGGGGAGGGTGTGTATGTGTGTGTGTGTGTGTGTGTGTGTGTGTGTGTGTGTGTGTGTGTGTGTGTGTGTGTGTGTGTGTGTGTGTGTGTGTGTGTCTTCTTCTTCTGTTCTTCCCCCTTTTCTTCCTCCTCTTCTTGTTCTCTTCTTCCTCCTCTTCTTGTTCTCTTCTTCCTCCTCTTCTTATTCTCTTCTTCCTCCTCTTCTTGTTCTCTTCTTCCTCCTCTTCTTGTTCTCTTCTTCCTCCTCTTCTTGTTCCCTTCTTCCTCCTCTTCTTGTTCTCTTCTTCCTCCTCTTCTTGTTCTCTTCTTCCTCCTCTTCTTGTTCTCTTCTTCCTCCTCTTCTTATTCCCTTCTTCCTCCTCTTCTTATTCTCTTCTTCCTCCTCTTCTTGCTCTCTTCTTCCCCCTCTTCTTGTTCTCTTCTTCCTCCTCTTCTTTTTCTCTTCTTCCTCCTCTTCTTCTTCTCTTCTTCCTCCTCTTCTTGTTCCCTTCTTCCTCCTCTTCTTATTCTCTTCTTCCTCCTCTTCTTATTCTCTTCTTCCTCCTCTTCTTATTCTCTTCTTCCTCCTCTTCTTATTCTCTTCTTCCTCCTCTTCTTGTTCTCTTCTTCCTCCTCTTCTTGTTCTCTTCTTCCTCCTCTTCTTGTTCCCTTCTTCCTCCTCTTCTTATTCTCTTCTTCCTCCTCTTCTTGTTCTCTTCTTCCTCCTCTTCTTATTCCCTTCTTCCTCCTCTTCTTATTCTCTTCTTCCTCCTCTTCTTGTTCTCTTCTTCCTCCTCTTCTTGTTCTCTTCTTCCTCCTCTTCTTATTCCCTTCTTCCTCCTCTTCTTGTTCTCTTCTTCCTCCTCTTCTTATTCTCTTCTTCCTCCTCTTCTTGTTCTCTTCTTCCTCCTCTTCTTGTTCTCTTCTTCCTCCTCTTCTTATTCTCTTCTTCCTCCTCTTCTTGTTCTCTTCTTCCTCCTCTTCTTGTTCTCTTCTTCCTCCTCTTCTTATTCTCTTCTTCCTCCTCTTCTTGTTCTCTTCTTCCTCCTCTTCTTGCTCTCTTCTTCCCCCTCTTCTTGTTCTCTTCTTCCTCCTCTTCTTATTCCCTTCTTCCTCCTCTTCTTGTTCTCTTCTTCCTCCTCTTCTTGTTCTCTTCTTCCTCCTCTTCTTGTTCTCTTCTTCCTCCTCTTCTTATTCTCTTCTTCCTCCTCTTCTTGTTCTCTTCTTCCTCCTCTTCTTGTTCTCTTCTTCCTCCTCTTCTTATTCTCTTCTTCCTCCTCTTCTTGTTCTCTTCTTCCTCCTCTTCTTGTTCTCTTCTTCCTCCTCTTCTTGTTCTCTTCTTCCTCCTCTTCTTATTCTCTTCTTCCTCCTCTTCTTGTTCTCTTCTTCCTCCTCTTCTTGTTCTCTTCTTCCTCCTCTTCTTATTCTCTTCTTCCTCCTCTTCTTGTTCTCTTCTTCCTCCTCTTCTTGTTCTCTTCTTCCTCCTCTTCTTATTCTCTTCTTCCTCCTCTTCTTGTTCTCTTCTTCCTCCTCTTCTTGCTCTCTTCTTCCCCCTCTTCTTGTTCTCTTCTTCCTCCTCTTCTTATTCTCTTCTTCCTCCTCTTCTTGTTCTCTTCTTCCTCCTCTTCTTATTCCCTTCTTCCTCCTCTTCTTGTTCTCTTCTTCCTCCTCTTCTTATTCCCTTCTTCCTCCTCTTCTTGTTCTCTTCTTACCCCTCTTCTTGTTCTCTACTTCCTCCTCTTCTTATTCCCTACTTCTTTCAAGGACAGATTGTAAGAATAGGCATCGCCTAAAATCTTTATCCTTGTCAAATAAAGTTTTCCAGTGTCCAGTGTCCAGTGTCCTCTTCTTGTTCTCTTCTTCCTCCTCTTCTTGTTCTCTTCTTCCTCCTCTTCTTGTTCTCTTCTTCCTCCTCTTCTTATTCCCTTCTTCCTCCTCTTCTTATTCCCTTCTTCCTCCTCTTCTTGTTCTCTTCTTCCTCCTCTTCTTGTTCTCTTCTTCCTCCTCTTCTTGTTCTCTTCTTCCTCCTCTTCTTTTTCTCTTCTTCCTCCTCTTCTTGTTCTCTTCTTCCTCCTCTTCTTGTTCTCTTCTTCCTCCTCTTCTTATTCTCTTCTTCCTCCTCTTCTTATTCCCTTCTTCCTCCTCTTCTTGTTCTCTTCTTCCTCCTCTTCTTGTTCTCTTCTTCCTCCTCTTCTTGTTCTCTTCTTCCTCCTCTTCTTATTCTCTTCTTCCTCCTCTTCTTATTCTCTTCTTCCTCCTCTTCTTGTTCTCTTCTTCCTCCTCTTCTTGTTCTCTTCTTCCTCCTCTTCTTGTTCTCTTCTTCCTCCTCTTCTTGTTCTCTTCTTCCTCCTCTTCTTGTTCTCTTCTTCCTCCTCTTCTTGTTCTCTTCTTCCTCCTCTTCTTGTTCTCTTCTTCCTCCTCTTCTTGTTCTCTTCTTCCTCCTCTTCTTGTTCTCTTCTTCCTCCTCTTCTTGTTCTCTTCTTCCTCCTCTTCTTGTTCTCTTCTTCCTCCTCTTCTTGTTCTCTTCTTCCTCCTCTTCTTGTTCTCTTCTTCCTCCTCTTCTTATTCTCTTCTTCCTCCTCTTCTTGTTCTCTTCTTCCTCCTCTTCTTGTTCTCTTCTTCCTCCTCTTCTTGTTCTCTTCTTCCTCCTCTTCTTGTTCTCTTCTTCCTCCTCTTCTTGTTCTCTTCTTCCTCCTCTTCTTGTTCTCTTCTTCCTCCTCTTCTTGTTCTCTTCTTCCTCCTCTTCTTGTTCTCTTCTTCCTCCTCTTCTTATTCTCTTCTTCCTCCTCTTCTTGTTCTCTTCTTCCTCCTCTTCTTGTTCTCTTCTTCCTCCTCTTCTTGTTCTCTTCTTCCTCCTCTTCTTGTTCTCTTCTTCCTCCTCTTCTTGTTCTCTTCTTCCTCCTCTTCTTGTTCTCTTCTTCCTCCTCTTCTTGTTCTCTTCTTCCTCCTCTTCTTGTTCTCTTCTTCCTCCTCTTCTTGTTCTCTTCTTCCTCCTCTTCTTGTTCTCTTCTTCCTCCTCTTCTTGTTCTCTTCTTCCTCCTCTTCTTGTTCTCTTCTTCCTCCTCTTCTTGTTCTCTTCTTCCTCCTCTTCTTGTTCTCTTCTTCCTCCTCTTCTTGTTCTCTTCTTCCTCCTCTTCTTGTTCTCTTCTTCCTCCTCTTCTTGTTCTCTTCTTCCTCCTCTTCTTGTTCTCTTCTTCCTCCTCTTCTTATTCTCTTCTTCCTCCTCTTCTTGTTCTCTTCTTCCTCCTCTTCTTATTCTCTTCTTCCTCCTCTTCTTGTTCTCTTCTTCCTCCTCTTCTTGTTCTCTTCTTCCTCCTCTTCTTGTTCTCTTCTTCCTCCTCTTCTTTGTTCTCTTCTTCCTCCTCTTCTTGTTCTCTTCTTCCTCCTCTTCTTATTCTCTTCTTCCTCCTCTTCTTGTTCTCTTCTTCCTCCTCTTCTTGTTCTCTTCTTCCTCCTCTTCTTGTTCTCTTCTTCCTCCTCTTCTTGTTCTCTTCTTCCTCCTCTTCTTGTTCTCTTCTTCCTCCTCTTCTTGTTCTCTTCTTCCTCCTCTTCTTATTCTCTTCTTCCTCCTCTTCTTGTTCTCTTCTTCCTCCTCTTCTTGTTCTCTTCTTCCTCCTCTTCTTATTCTCTTCTTCCTCCTCTTCTTATTCTCTTCTTCCTCCTCTTCTTGTTCTTCCTCTTCTTCTTCTTCTTTCTTCCTCCTCTTCTTATTCTTCCCCCTCTTCTTGTTCTCTTCTTCCCCCTCTTCTTATTCTCTTCTTCCCCCTCTTCTTATTCTCTTCTTCCCCCTCTTCTTATTCTCTTCTTCCCCCTCTTCTTATTCTCTTCTTCCCCCTCTTCTTATTCCCTTCTTCTTTCAAGGACAGATTGTAAGAATAGGCATCGCCTAAAATCTTTATCCTTGTCAAATAAAGTTTTCCAGTGTCCAGTGTCCAGTGTCCTCTTCTTGTTCTCTTCTTCATCCTCTTCTTGTTCTCGTCTTCTCCTTCCTTCGTCTCCCTATTGTTCTCCTCCTCCTTCTTTTGTTTTTCTTTCGTCTGTTCTTTCTCTAACTTTGCTTTGTTATGTCTTCTTTTTTCGTCCGTGGGGGGTTTTTCTCACCCGCCCACCCCCCCGCCCCCTCCTCTTTCTCCTCTTTCTTTTCTTTTTTCTCCATTCCTTCACATCTCCTCTTCCTCTTCTTTTCTCTTTTTTATCTATTCTTTTTATTTCTTTGCATACGCACACATATGCATACATACACACGCGCGCACGCACACATACACGCGCGCTCACTCACACACACACACACACACAAAATTTCACACGCACACACACACATACACATACACACACGCACACACACACACACACACGCACACACACATACACACACACACACACACACACACACACACACACACACACACACACACACACACACACACACACACACACACACACTCTTCAGAATCCAAACGGATTATAGGGCCACTATTACCGATAGGCCCTACATACACACACACACACACACACACACACACACACACACACACACACACACACACACACACACACACACACACACACACACACACACACACACACACACACACACACACACACACACACACACACAGACACACACACACACACACACACACACACACACACACACACACACACACACACACACACACACACACACTGCTGTTTCGCCAGTTCTCCTTGGCCATACCGCACTAGTAACACAGGATTTAGGTTGGAGCAGACCAGTGGTCACAATACGCGTTGTTATTTTCCTCCTCTTCACCCATGGCATCAAGCACATCGTACTGGCTAGTAGTGGCGATATGTTGTTGTTGTTGTTGTTGGCTTACGCTGGCTAAAAGACTCCAGGGATCATCCCAACAGCGGAAGCACTTGAACACTATGGTACAAGTGCATCAACGGGGGATGAGAACATTACGTGTGTGACCGGGTTTTTTTATTCACCCCGCCACGTGGGCAACCACACTCCGTCTTCGGGGAATTTATTGATTATGTTATGCTAGGAGCTTGTCATGGCTGAAGACAAAGCCCGCATAACTATGCGTAGCATAGCAACATTTTGATGTAGCCTCGGTGTTCTAGCCTGTGTCAATTGGTCGAACATAGCCTTAAAGGTGGACCCGAGCCAATCACGAAACTTGGTCAAAACACTTCTTTTGGTAAAAATTCTGCGCCTTTTTTTTAATGATTCATTAAAAGGCGTGATAATACACCTGGATGACAGAAGACCCGCTATTTTTGAAGGGGTGGGGAGGTGATGAGGAGGGAGCGGGAAGGGAGCTATTTCCTTTCTTGTGAGCGAAACTCCTTTTTTTAAACTGTAAATAAAAAGGCTTATATTGTGGAAATTTCGTGCAAAGGCCTAAGCGACTCAGGCGGCCATTAGAAAAGAGCCTTCTCTTTCAATGAGAAGATCTGACTTCCAGTACATCCGCCAAGGAAGAATCTCCGATTTTACGGTTTGATTTCTAGGAAACCAGAGCAAAGTGAGTGTTTCGATCTCTTTAAAAGGGCGTTTTCCTGGTGATCTCGACGTGTTTCTTGCAAATGACGTATCCATCCGGGTGCCCCTTTAAGCCAAGGCGAGTGATGCTATTATTTGGGCAATAACTGTCTATGTCAACAGGCCTGAACGGGTAATCAACATCATCTGGGAGGAAGCACCACTTCGCACGGGGTTGACCCGTGGTATTTCACTGCCCAGGGGTTTGATCATTGTCGGGCTGGGTGGATGGATGGCTATGGCAACATTGATTTGTTTTTTCAGGGCGACGGTTGCAGCTTAAACAACACCCACCCCACCACCACCACCACCACCACCAAGTTTTTTTTCTCTTTGAAAATTTGCCCTAAAGCGGCCGCTACATTGCATACGATTCGATACACTACGATCCGATTTTAACGTTTGCGAGGCGTGGTTCACGTGACACTCTACTGTCTAAATACATCTGATGAAATCCTGCTAGCTATGTTCACTATATGTGTAGTCCCCCACCCCACCCCCGTATAAGAATCTGATAACAAAAATCTGCACTTTTGTTAAGACATTTTATTTGATTCGTGTATCGCTCGGTCTGCTCGAGCGAAGTGAGCGATAATAGCCGAATAATATTTAGACAGAAGTCCACACACACACACACACACACACACACACACACACACCATGTCATACGGAGAAGAAAAAGAAATTGTTCGCGGTCACTTCAAAACAAAATGGAGGGAGCGTCTGCAGCTTGACTCTGGAGAGGACAGCATCCACCAGCTGGACCGTGCCCAGCAGGTCGCCATCTTCAGACTAAGAACTGGGCACTGTCGGCTCCTCTCCCATCTCTACCCGTCTGAAGATCTCCCACACGGATGAATGTCCGTGTGGCACAGCATTACAGACACCAGACCACATTCTGCAGGACTGCCCTACCTTCGACACCCTGAGATGTGAGATCAGGCCCAGGCCTGTGGCATTCCGTGACAAGCTGTGGGGTCCTGCTGAGTTGCTGCTGTTGACCGCAGCCTTCATCAACCAAACCGGACTCAGCATCTGATATGGCCGGGAACAAAGAAGAAGAAGAAGAAGAAGAAGAAGAAGAAGACAGAAGAAGAAGAAGAAGAAGAAGAAGAAGAAGAAGAAGAAGAAGAAGAAGAAGAAGAAAAAAGAAGAAGAAGAAGACGACAGAAGAAGAAGAAGAAGAAGAAGAAGAAGAAGAAGAAGAAGAAGAAGAAGAAGAAGAAGAAGAAGAAGAAGAAGAATCATGACTCACAGACATCGCCACAATCGGATGATATTGGGGTCAAATCGTATGCAGTGTGGCTGGCCTTTTGGAAACAGCAATCTGTCTTGCTCTGGAAAAGGGATATACTAGGGCTAGTCCCAGGTTGGGGTCAGTTTCATAAAACTGAAAGATCCGTGCTTTGAGGTTGACAACATGAAGGCTTTGTTGGTTTTATTTTTTCTGTTTGCGTTATGCCTTTTCAGAAGAAAAAGGAAAGCTCAAGAGAGAGAGAGAGGAGGGGGAGGAGGAGGAGGAGGAGGATAAGGGGAGGGGAGTAGGAGGAGATTGGCAGAAAAACAGATAGCAAGACACATGTTCATAATGATGTACAACAGAGAGAGAAGAAGAAGAGAAGAAAGAAAGAAGAGAGAGAGAGAAGGGGGGGACTCACAGAGTTGAGGAGGATCTAGGGGTCAAATGTATGCAGATTGGCAGACCCTTGGATAGCAGACACATGTTCATAATGATGTACAAAGGGAGAGACTAGGGCTAGAGAGAGGTTGAGGTCAGTTTCATAAAACTGAAAGAGAGAGAGAGAGAGAGGTTGACAACATGAGGCTTTGTTGGTTTTATTTTTTCTGTTTGAGACATGCCTTTTCGCTAAAAGGGAGAAGCTCAGAGAGAGAGAGAGAGAGAGACAGACACAGAGACAGAGAGAGATAATGAGGGGTGATAATAATAATGAACCTTTATTTAACAAACGGTAGAAGTATTGACATAGAGTTGCATTTTGATTCTTGCAACAGAGAGAGAGAGAGAGAGAGAGAGAGAGAGAGAGAGAGAGAGAGAGAGAGAGAGAGAGAGAGAGAGAGAGAGAGAGAGAGAGAGAGAGAGAGAGAGAGAGAGAGAGAGAGAGAGAGAGAGAGAGAGAGAGAGAGAGAGAGAGAGAGAGAGAGAGAGAGAGAGAACGAACAAACGGACGAACGAACGAACGAATGAATGAACGAACTAATGAGATTATATTTATACATTGTAATATGACCAGCATAAATACTTTTTTACACCGAGCAGGCGCAGTGAGAGAGACAGAGAGAGAAACAGGCACAGAGAGAGATAACTCGAACAAGAACTCGAATTTTTTTTATTGAGGGTAAGTGGGCTTTTTTACACCGTGCCCTCATGAACAAAATCAAATATATGAAAACAACAAAAATCAAGAAGCAAAGAAACAAATAAGGGAAAAAAGTCAATGATAAAAAATCAAGACCCTTGCAATCCCCACCCATTCACTTACAGGTACACACCGAAACACACACATAGTCACATACAGGCTCATATAATGTTTAGTAGTTTGGAATGTTTTGTTTTGCATGTTGAGTTATTTTTCGAGTTGCTTTCGTATTACTTTTCATTCTGAGGACAGGATGAAAAAAAGCTGTCAAGCTTACTCCTTTATCCTCATACAGACATTTTGACTTGACTTGACTTGACTTGATATACGTGCGCACGCAAATGCGTGTACGCAAGCGCACTTGTACTCAGCACGGTCATATATAAACACCCATACACACGAACATATACACATACACACGAACACATACACACGAACACATACACACGAACACACACACACACACACACACACACACACACACACACACACACACACACACACACACACACACACACACACACACACACACACACACACACACACACACACACACACACAACAACAACAACAACAACAACATACAGTATTTATACGGCGCTGAATCTTGATATAAATCAAATCAAAGCGCACACACACGTTTGCATTCATAACGCATTCAAACAAAAACGCAATACAAAGCGAACACACACGGATGACATAAATGGAATACAGCAGAAACAGACCTAATGGCAAGAGAGAGAGAGAGAAAGAGAGCGGAGCTTTAATGTCGGGGGAACAGGTGGGTTTTGAGGTTACCTTTGAAAGCCGAGAGGGTCGGTCGCTGACGGAGGGAGAGAAGAAGTTTGTTCCAGGAGGTCGGTCCTGAGACAGCAAAAGAGCGCCGACCAACAGTTGAAAGCTTATACCTAGGGATCTGGAGAGAAAGAGGGTCAGAAACTGAACGTAAAGTGCGAGCTGTCGTGTAGATGGAAATATTGTCGCAGAGGTAAGATGGAGCAGCTTTATGTGATAGATTTATAGCAAAGGTGTGTTTAATTTATACTCAAATTGTCTGCGACAGGAAGCCAGTGCAAAGAACGCAGAAGATACTTAACTAACATGATCGAACTTTTTCTTCCTAAGGACAAGACGAGCAGCTGTGTTTTGAATACGCTGGAGACAAGATAGAGAAGAGACTGATAGGCCACGAAAGGAGAGCATTACAGTAGTCAATCTTGAGATAGGATGAGGGAAGTAACAAGCTTTGCTGTGGCTTCATCTGACAGGTCTGAGTCAGGAAACTCTGCATGGAAAGATCTATTGTCCAAAGTGACACCTAAGTTTGTTGACTGAATCTGAGAGGGGAATGCATATTTGTTACCCAGATGGATTGACTCTATGGAAACAGAGGCTAGCTTGTTTTGGTCCCTACAAGCATTGCTTCGGTTTTGTTTAGCCATTTAATTGAAGTTTATTTTGAACCATCCACCTTTGTAATATCAATATAGCAGTTGTTACTTTCTGTAAGAATAAATTGAGATCTTCAGGGGTTGTACTGTTTTAAAGTTGTGAGTCATCTGCATAGAAGTGACAAACTCATGTTGTGCTGGTCGATGACATTGGCAAGAGGTGACGTATACAAAGTAAACAAGACAGGACCAAGAACAGACCCCTGGGGGACTCCACAAGAAAGCACAACCTGTTCACGCTGACGACCATTGACCATAACTGATTGAAAACGCACAGAAAGGTAAGAGGAAAACCACAGAAAGAGCAGGGCCCTTAATTCCAAAAGTATGTTCAAACCACAGAGAGATCAAGAAACACACAAAAGAGAGATTTGACCAGCATCAGAAGCAAATAGGAGGTCATTGACGATTTGAACAAGGGCTGTTTCAGTACTGTGGTTGGCTCTATAGGCAGACTGATAAGGATGATGAAGATTGTCTTGAGGATAGACAGATCGTTAAGTTGTTTCAGAACAGTCTTCTCACAGGAGTTTGGAGAGAAAAGGGAGGTTACGATACGAGGTCTGTAGTTTTTCAGATTATTGGGATTCAGATTGTTCTTCTTGAGAAGGGGCCTTACAAGAGCGGTTTTGAAAGCAGAAGGAAACACACCTGAAACTAAAGAAGAATTGATGATGTTGGTGATTGATGGCATAAACAATTGATAGATTTGTAAGAAAAGAGAGGCTGGGATGGGGTCAAGATCACAGGATTTAAAATGCATTTCTTTCAGAGTAGAAAGAACTTCGGTCTCAGACACCGGCTTGAAAGAGAGAAGGGGGACACCAGTGAATGATGGGTCTGAGAATAGTTGGTTGAAAAGGCATGGAGTCGATTTTTGATCGTAGATCAGACAAAGATGGTGGAGAAGAAGGAGGAAAATTTATTTATGTAGTTTTCGCCAGGACTGATATTTGATGGCAGAGTGACTTGATTTTGTGTGTGTAGGAGATCAGACATGGTGGAAAACAGGACCTTTGTAGTGCTGGCTTCATGAATTTTAGATGAGAAATAGCTTGTTTTTGCCGTGGCCAGAAGAAGAGTGAAGATGTTGCGTGAGTCACTGATGTATCTGACAATGTATGTTCTAGTTTGTGAGGCACACACACACACACACACACACAAACACGCGCGCTCACTCTGTGTGTGTCACACACACACACACACACAGAGCACGCACACACACGAGCACACACACACACAGACACACAGACACTCACACACACACACACACACACACACACACACACACACACACACACACACACACACAGACACAGACATGCACGCACACGCACACGCACGCACACGCGCCCCCC
>CM065689.1:44363917-44366417 GCA_017654935.2 Phymorhynchus buccinoides | reverse complement strand
AACTATATAGGTGTATTAAAAGCATGTACGATAGTGTTAAAATTAAAGTAAGATGTGGTTCTAATTTAACAGACTTTATTAATTGTACGTATGGTGTGAAACAAGGCGATGTCTGCAGTCCTGTTCTATTTTCACTTTTTATTAACGAATTAGCTAAAGAAGTTATTGAAAATGGTAGACATGGTGCTTTATTTACAATTGATTATTTTGAACTTTTTATTCTATTACTTGCAGACGATGTTGCCTTATTAGCAGAAACAGTAATTGGGTTACAAACACAGTTAAATAGTTTGCAGCGAGCAGCAAAAAATCTTGATTTAAAGGTAAATTTAAGTAAAAGTAATATAATAGTCTTTAGAAAAGGCGGTTATTTAGCTGAAAGAGAAAGATGGACTTACAATAATAGAGATATGCCAGTGGTTAATGCATATAAATATTTAGGTATCTTATTTTCTACTAAACTTAGTTTCACTGTGGCATGCAATGAATTGGTAAGTAAAGCTAAAAACGCTACATTATGTATTTTACGGAAATTTCGTGTATTGAAGCATGCTGGTTTAAATTTGTTTTTAAAGCTATTTGATACCCAAGTTCAGCCTGTAGTACTGTATGGAGCAGAAATTTGGGGGCTTGGTGATTCAGCCCATCTTTGTGAGAAAGTACACTTGTTTGGATTGAAGAAATATTTAGGACTTGAGTCTCAAACACCCAATGATCTCATATACGGAGAAACTGATAGATATCCGATTTCCATTAATTCTGCTATATGTTGTATCCGCTATTGGTTAAAATTGACGATTATGGAAAATTACAGATTACCCCATAAGGCCTATGAAATGTTGTTAGATTTAGATAGTAGAGATAAAAGAAACTGGGTATCAAATATTCGATGCAAGCTGTATCAATTTGGGTTTGGGTATGTTTGGGAAAATCAAGGAGTGCAAGACATGAAACGGTTTTTGTATGTGTTTAAGGAAAGATTAATAGTATGTAGATGGCAAGACTGGAACTTCCATGTAAATAACAGTGAGCGATTTAATGTGTATAGAACATTTTGTGCGATACATGATGTTAAAACTTATTTGAAAATTGATATGGATAAACATTTGAAATTCATTATGTCAAGGTTTAGATGTGGAGTATCTGAGATTTTAGTACATCACTATCGTTATAAGAGACACACTGAAGCTGACTTAATTTGTCCACTATGTAAGAAAACAAGGGAAGATGATGTTCATTTTGTGTTATGTTGTCCTGCCTTGTATGATTTAAGAAAACGGTACATTTTGCAAACGTTCTACAAACATCCAAACCAGTTTCGTTTTAGTTTACTCTTAGCTTCTACGAATGAAAAAATTGTAAGAAACCTGTCGATTTATTTATACAAAGCTTTACGTTTGCGATCAGTTATGATATCATGAGATACATTAATTTGTTAATATTATTATGATCAGTTGTATATGATGTTTTGTTTATCCTGTACCCCCTTCATGAGGGGCAAAGGCCTAAATGAATAAATCATTGTCATTGTCATTCTCTCATTCTCTCTCTCTCTCTCTCTCTCTCTCTCTCTCTCTCTCTCTCTCTCTCTCTCTCTCTCAGTCTCTCTCTCGCTCTCTGTGTATCTGTCTCTGTCTCTGTCTGTCTGTCTCTCTCTCTCTATTCTCTCTCTCTGTGTGTGTCTCTCTCTCTGTCTCTCTGTCTGTCTCTCTCTCTCTCTCTCTCTCTCTCTCTCTCTCTCTGTCTCTCTCTCTCTCTATCTCAGTCTCTCTCTCTCTCTCTCTCTCTGTGTATCTGTATCTGTCTCTGTCTGTCTCTCTCTCTCTCTCTCTCTCTCTCTCTCTCTCTCTCTCTCTCTCTCTCTCTCTCTCTCTCTCTATCTCTCTCTCTCTCTCTCTCTTAGGCGTTGCCTAAAATCTATATCCTTGGAAAATAAAGTTTAAGTTTTCAAGTTTTCAAGTGTTCTCTCTCTCTGGATTCTATCATGGTATAAAGCAATCGAAGCCACACGTCTGGTAGAGGGCTTAGCCACGTTAGTGCCAATGGATTTCCCATAGCTGCTCGCTGAGCTCAAACCATTTGTACCTTACTGCTGTTTAGTACGAACACCCACATTCTACCTGCTGCCTGTCTTGAGTCGATGCCTATGAGCACAATGTACTTCTATGCAGCTTGGAGTAATAAACTGGAGCCAAAACGTTAAGCAATCTTTTGCTAAACAATGCAAAATATTTCTTTGGGTGATATGCACATATTTTGTGTGTGTTGTTTCGTAAATCAATACATATACACATTATTATTTAGCTTATCTATTTACCGACCTGCATTATTAATTTCAATTTATTTACATGCAAAATACGTTATGGGTAAGGCACACGCCAATGTTAGGGGTTGCGTAGCTTTGTGGCTCCAGTTTAGTAATGCAGAAGAAGAGGGAAACTTAAGACTTCGGGATATTGATCGATTGAGATGGATAATAATGTTATGCACTTCAGTCTTC
>CM065689.1:44351417-44358917 GCA_017654935.2 Phymorhynchus buccinoides | reverse complement strand
TATAAGAGGGAATGTGACACGTGACGTGCGGGGTCGTACGTAAGTAGCTATTTCGCACTGTTTATTGTCTTCGGTTCTCGACAGTGAAGTGAGGCGTATGTTTAACGCTTTCTGTGTGTGTGTGTGTGTGTGTGTGTGTGTGTGTGTGTGTGTGTGTGTGTGTGTGTGTGCGTGCGTGCGTGCGTGCGTGCGTGCGTGTGTCTGATTTAAACGTTTTATTGTCTTTACACTACACACAGTCATACAAAGCAACAAAGCTGAAGCAACAACAAGCTAAGCTTATGGCGTGCTCAGTATAAAAGAAAATGCATATCAGACAATATTGGCGGGTTTAAATGATGTATGCTTCAATCAATACAAATAAAAATTAAAAACACACAAAACTGATACAGAAAATATGAAGAGATCATAATAGGATCAAAATAGAAAACGTTTGCAAATCAAAGTTAATGATCTCATAAAAATGTGCTAATGCCTTACTTTTCTAACAAAAGCCTTACACGTACGGACACTGACAGACAAAAACATAAATAGACAGAAAGACACACAGCGAGAGAGAGAGAGAGAGAGAGAGAGAGAGAGAGAGAGAGAGAGAGAGAGAGAGAGAGAGAGAGAGAGAGAGAGAGAGAGAGAGAGAGAGAGAGAGAGAGAGAGAGAGAGAGAGAGAGAGAGAGACGTCCACCCATCTTGATCATGGCCCTGTGTCAGTAATAAATGATGAAAGCAATCACACCAGGCACGACATCACATCAATAAATCATCGATTACATCATGTATAATTAGCATCAAACAGTGTTACCAATGATGCAGACAAAAACCTTAGTGCAAAGAATACAAGTGTAGCCTACTCGTGATTACAGTTATGTGGGGAAAAAAGGATGCAAACTCACGTATGCTGACAACAAGAAAAAAAAGAATGAAGAAAACAGCGGCAGCACTAACGACAACATCAACAGAGATATTCCCGCAGGCATGCAAGCAAACAAAGAAACTAACGAGCAAACAGACAGGTAAGAGCAGGTATCTAAACAATAGTAAAAATGAAATTAAACAGTCATTTTGTTGTTACAATCTTTTGCTTTAAGCAATGAAATAGTGCACAATTTTGAAAATTGTTTCATTTTCTGCTCTCGACCAAGCTTGGTCACCACAAAGGAGAATGCGGGTGTTGATTTTGTTAGGATCCAATGTTAAAATCGTGTCTGTTCTTAGTTGGGTGTAATTTGTACAATATAAAAGATAGTGTTCTGCGTCTTCGGTATGATGGTCACACGAGCATTTTGAATCACTTACTAGATGTCTATTGTATAAATCATTGTTAATGTTACTCATCCCTAATCGTAGTCTACAGTGG
Organism: Phymorhynchus buccinoides; assembly: GCA_017654935.2. Taxonomy (NCBI): domain Eukaryota; kingdom Metazoa; phylum Mollusca; class Gastropoda; order Neogastropoda; family Raphitomidae; genus Phymorhynchus; species Phymorhynchus buccinoides. The sequence goes on along the minus strand of CM065689.1, from coordinate 44,357,563 downwards.
TTTACTTGGTCTTCTCTGGATCCAATATAATAGTAAGAAGGAACAGTTACATCAGAAAGAGACAGATAACGATTAAAATTACTAATGGAATTTGTTGACTTGATATCATCTGGTAGGTTGTTCCACAAAATGTGTTGTACTTGGTAGAAATTAGTTACTGTATATTTCAGTCCTAGGTCGCGGCACCATTCTTTCGAGTAGCCGACGTCTATGGTAGGGGTTTTGATTAGAGCCAAGAGAAGGTAACAGATCGGTTAGACAATCTGGGCAAAGTCCATTTACTATTTTGTAATATTGATTCGATTTATGTGTTTTTCTCCTCTCTTTTAATGAACAAAAACCAGATTCCTTGTAGGGAATCTTTGATGGTTTGTGCCTTTAACTCAGCCAATAATTAACGAATTCCTTCCAGATGAAGATTTTCTAGCAAGGTTGACTGGGCTTCTGAGCAATTATCCCATATAACATCTGCGTAGTCGAATATGGGTGGCATAAAAGATGTATGCATTATTTCTACAGTCGTACGTGCCAGTTTGTACTTGTAATTTATAAGACATGCTATTAACATACATGTATTTACTTTGTTAGATATAATGTGGATATGTTCATTCCATTTGCAATTATTATGGAAAACTAGGTGCTTGGGTGAATTCGAAAGATTTAGAAGCTGATTTCCAAATGTAAGGGGTGAAGAGTGTTGCCACGAATTATATTGAGAAGCTTTGTCTTGTTTTCATTGAAATATATTTTCCAGTCAATTGCCCATTGGGCAATTTTCTGGAGATCTGAATTTAGAATTTCTGCTCTTATGAGTGGATCACTTAAGGCATGTGACAAACTAGTATCATCAGCAAAACGTTTGATCATCGCTTCAATATTATTAACAATATCGTTGATGTACAACAGAAATAGTAGGGGACCAAGGGCTGATCCTTGTGGGGACACCAGCAGGGGTTGTTTTAACTCTGACTTTTCACCTTTTATAACCACTGACTGCTGTCTGTTGTTCAGGTAGTCACTACAAACGTCATGTAATTTCCCCCTAATACCCGCAGCCTCCAGTTTTAACAAACATCCATTGTACCTAGATTCGCTCCCCTTGGACTGCTGGTCTCGGATTCTGCGACTTGAATAAACCGGGGTGTAGCTGCGAATTGGGATTCGGAACGAGCGGCGTGGGAGCAACGCCACTGTACGGCCCAGAATATGGGACAGCAAAAAAAAGAACATCCATTGTACCATACATGGTCGAAAGCCTTAGATATATCGAAATAAATACTTTGCAACGTCAAGGGAATAACAGACATCATTGTATGCAGCCAACAGTTGATTCACAGTGGAATCACCTGGTGTAAAACCTGACTGAAAGGGGGTGATTACATTATGGGATTTTAAGAATGTGTATGCGTGTTTGTGTACGCATCTTTCGAGAACTTTCCCAACACAACTAAGGAGAGAAATTGGGCGGTACTTGTCACAAAGTTCTCTTGGACCTTTCTTATAAATAGGGGAAACATGTGCAATTTTCCATAGAGATGGAAATGTGCCTTCACTTAGGCATCGGGTGAATAACCGGGTGAGGGGAGCTGATATAACATTGAGTGCATGTAAAAGTAGCTTGTTATGAATTAGGTCTGGTCCAGATGCCTTTGTCTTATCAAGGTTTTTAATAACTGACACAACATCATCTTCTGTGAGAACTATTTCATTGATTTCATAATCGGTAAAAGGAAAATGAGGTGGTTCATCACCATTATTGCCTACAGTGGATTGTTCGATGAACAATGTATTGGGTAAATCCGCTTTTTCTTTGTTAGAGTAATATATTGTGTCATGTGCTAATAGATGAGGACGTGCGTCGCTGTCAATACCATTTTTATTAACACAAAGATCGAACCAACTTCCAACAATCCGAGCGAGCGAAAATGGAGTTTTACGTCCTCTCGGTCTGAACCAGACACATATGGGACATTTGTAAATACAAATATGGTGGGAACAATACTGGAGGCAATGCCCGGAGGCAGTACGAAACCAGTAAAGTCCCGATTTTTTTAATACAAGCTTACTTCCAACAATCCTTCTGATCCGATGCTTATTGTCAGTTTCTGCAAAGTATCTCTGTGTGTCTGTCTGTCACACTTATTTTACACTTTCTTGTTTGGCTTGTGGTTTCACTCTTGGTGTCACTTCCGTTACAGCAGGACGACAACACACACACCACCACCCCCTTCTGTGAGTGAGCACGTGTCCTGGCTACGTCACAAACATGGCCGACGGGTGCGCTGGTAGAGCCCGTTGCTGCCCCGTGTTCTACCACGTGTTTACTGTCTGGCTTAATTTAAAAGGCGTTACAAGGACGGACAGACTAAGCTGCTACTTACTGTCTGTGGTGGGATTTGGGTGGTCTTGTACTTAGGTTCCAGAACACGTCGATACGATTAAGGTGTTGATACCGGGAGGTAATATTTTATATAGGTTGCTCACGACTGATTGTGTTCCTTATCTCTCTGTCTGGCCTTCCGTAGTTTTAGAGAAAAAAAAGCTCATATCACTGAGTTTGTGTGTCGAAGGGCACGAATTGAATAGAAGTACTGGACCCAAGTAAATCCAATAGTATGTGTATAAGCGGATGTTTGTCTTTTTTATTTGTCTTTTTCTTTTCTTCTCTTCTGCTTCTTTTTCTTTGGTCACCCCCTAACGTGTGTGCAATTACTTCTATAAAAAAGAAGCTAGCCACCACCGCAGAAGAAGACGAAGTAATCAATCATGATTGAGGTCTTCACAGAGTATATCAAGAGTTCATAGTTATCAACTAAAAGTCAACGTCAAAGTGGAAATGCGCAGAGAGGCAATGGTTATTACTTCTTTTTTTTTTAAACATGCAAAATGGTTAAATTGAAGTATACTTTATTTACATATCAGCCACGCATGCTGAAATCCGCAAACGTAAAGAGCTTTACGGGGACAGAATAACATGAACATGTTGTTGTTGTTCAAGCGCTTAGAGCTTAAAGATTAGGCGCTATAAAAGTTGTCTTGATAAAAAATAAATAATGTAAAACAACAGAAGCTGAGATGAACATAGAGAGATTTCCACACACACACACACACACCGTGACTGACATTCGCATGCACACACAACTACCACCACCTTCAATCAATGAACAAAACATATCATGTCAGGCATGCGATTCTGTCAATAGGGCATTTGCCACGAGTGTTCGTTCTCTAGACTACTAATTTGCCCATACTCGTTCTTACGAGTTACGCTGACCTTTCTAATTCAACTCTCTAAATTCAACTCAGTGAATTTCAAGGTCGTCCTCATGTGGAAAGTGCCCTATTGCTCAAGCTGATTGCCGAACTACAAAAATCTGCGAGATACTCCATCCTAATATTTAGATGATCTTCACAGCCTGAACATCATCACCGTACATTATAGAACAGCATACAGTAATACAAACACTGATCTCCACTGTGGAAATGGAAAATTGACTTTCAAAGGTCAAATAGACCTCGTGACCGGAAGCAAGGGGAGAGCATGCGTGCTTCCGGTAAGGGGGAGTTGCGGTCCTTTGCTACTTTCGTTTTTAAATTGAAGTGTCTATGCTATTGTTTTGAGCGTTGGTCAGTATGGTTATAATAGATTGGACGTTTTGATTTAGGCCCATAGGTTATAGGTGTCTTGACCAGGAATCAGTGGACGATTGGACTCAACGGGGCGCGTGCCATTTGACGAATGGGTGATTTATTGGTCACCTTTAACCCTTTCACCGCCAAAGTCGCATTTTAGCACCACAATGATTTAACTTCTATGTCACTAAAAGGCATCAAATTGGGGTCTATTATCCAAAGACCTAATTGTCTTAGTTTTGGGAAGTAAGGATAGACCTTATTCTATTTATGTCACAGAGGAATCCCCAATACTGCCGATGGATTGCGTTCTCTACCCAGGTAAAATTAATGGAATGTTTTGGCTGAAATATGGCTGGCGGTGAAAGGGTTAAAGAACCCGTGGGAAAACAAAGGGGTTATACATAGTCAAAGATTCTCCTCTGGAAGCCATTGTCGGACACGGCATAACGCATTCAGACACAAATACAATACAAAGCGAACACACACGTATAACATAAATGTCTCATAATTCGGTCTTTTGTGGTTATCTTTCTCTACTGTCTCGTTTTGAAGTCGGTTTGGGGTAGTTCCGGTTCAAAAATAGAAATAAAAAACGGAAGTTACCTACCTTAAACAACAACTATATTTTGTTCTTGTCTTCAAGTCTTAGGGTATTAATGTGGTCGTATCAAGTAAACAAATAAGAACATAACTGTTTATAGTCAACGAATGTAAACACTTTAAGAAAAAAACATGAATGAGGACTTAATATTATTAAATCTCCAAACTGATAACTGAGCAATTAAACACCCCTCCATTACAATTACGGAGCAGCCATGTCGTGTTTACAGCATTTTCTAACCGGAACTAAGCGTCCTAACGGGCACAGAACTCGTCTGTTACTTCCGTTTTCATTTCGCAACAGTGCTATATGTTATACAGCAGAAACAGACGTGCAAGCACGCGCGCACGCACACGCGCAAGCGCGCACACACACGCACACATCACCGTGAGACTGCCCTAATCACATTCGATCTAGCTGTCTGTACTGACAATGTCAGCAACCATGGAGGACGGTGTACAGGCTGGTGTTGGCAGATGCCCGGTACCCTATATAAGCAGATTAGCCTTCCCTAGTCCTGCTATGTGTTTAGCGTGTGGTGTAAAACCTGTTACACAGATGGATAGAATTAGGCGGATAGACCGGTCTGGGCAAAGGATTGCACTGTGTTGTTCCATCTCCGCTGCCATGTATAATTCATGAACTGTGTAACTACGCGGGCCCTGGTTAGCTAACAAAGCGAGACACGCCATGAAAGACCCCCTGATGAAGTGTGGATTTATGCAACTCTCTTCATAACTGTTGTTGTTGCTGCTGTTACTGCTGCAGTCGTCGTTGTTTTGTTGTTGTTTTGTTGTTGTTGTCGTTGTTGTAGTTGTTATTTTGTTGTTGCTGTTGTTGTTATTTTCTAGTGTCGTTGGTCTCCGTTTTAAGCCAGAGTTTTTGAGTTGAAATAGCAACATGAAATTCACAACATGTAAAACGTTAAATAATCCGTTACAGTCGTATCCAACAAGGTTTAAGATCAGAAAGTGCCCACCGTGTTTTAATAAGTTAGTTACACTTATCCATGCATTGCCTTTGTTAGGTTTCAGGTGATGTTCATTTTCGTTTTCACAGAGACAACTTCAACTTACTATGAATTAAATTTAACTCCAGAGAGACACACGAGTAAACAAAATGGTGGCACTATTCCTACGCTTTGTTGGTGTGGTGAAATAACATCATGTTGTTTTACACTCATATATCATTTCACCACACCACAGATGGCCCGAAAAGATCAAGAACGAGGATATGTGGCAGCGAGCAGGACAGGAACCAGCGGCCAAGCATATTCTGCGGAGGAGGAAGTGGGGCTGGATTGGACACACGTGACACGCCCTAAGGAAACCAGCATCCAGCACCACACGCCAGGCCCTGACTAGAACCCTCAGGGGAAGCGGAGGAGAGGACGACTTCGCTACAGCTGGAAGCGAGACACCCTGGCAGAACTAGAGGGGGAAAGAACCAGCTGGAACAGCACTGAGCGAGCTGCCCAGAACCGAGTGAGATGGCGGAGTGTTGTCGATGGTCTAGGCTCCACTGGAGGCAACGGGCTGAAGTAAGTAAGTAAGTAAGTAAGTCGCCAGTGACAATGACGCCCTTCCCCCCTCCCCTCTTCCTTCTCCTGCCCCCTGTTTCACCTCACCCCATTCTTCTTCTTTTTTCCAACTTAAACTTTTTCTCCCCCCTCTCCCCCCCCCCCCCATCAACAGCCAACACCAACCTTGCTACAATCTCTCCTCCACCCCACTAGGCCTACTACTCTTGCCATCCTTCCCTCACTATTCACCCTGACATGTGTTCCACTTGTCCCTACCAACTTTTGTGAACTGTACTCAAATCAACAAGACACTTTTCTACTACAGCAAAGCCCTCCCATCTCGGTCTGGAAAAAGAGCTAAGCTCGAAAGCTTGACTAACTCTCCCT
>CM065689.1:44343917-44346417 GCA_017654935.2 Phymorhynchus buccinoides | reverse complement strand
ACATCTCTTCTCCGTCTGCCCTTTCGTCGTCTTCTCTTCAATTTGTGTTTCTGCATACAAACTTTCTTTTAGTTAATTAGTTAAGTTGCCGGCTTTAGTTTATTCCTTGGACAAACTTTTGAATGCCATGTATAATACACTACTCACAAAAAGTTAAGGATCACTATGAGAAAACAGGTGCGCAATAAACTCCGTTCGCTCCTGTTATTTATTTCTCAGTCAAGCCAAATTGTTATGAATTCTTGTTCAGCTGTAAGTGGGCGATGTTGTGTTAGTGGAAACATTGCACGTGATTCTCTATTACTGAGCTTGGCAGCAAAAGAAAAAGCGGAAACTTGCGAAAAAGGACCTTGTTTTGGATCGTTCTGCATGAACACATTGCACAAGCCAGATGGAAAAACCATTATGCACGTGCAAGCACTGCTGTTTATGTGTGAGATGCTGTCTCTTGCTTGGCTTTATAAGAAGACATACCACCAGTATTAGGCCTGATTTGACAATGCCTCCACGACGAAAATTGAGCGAGTTGGATAGGGGACGAGCTGTTGCATGGTTCCAAGATGGTGTTCCCAAGCGAGAAGTGGCCAGGCGACTTCAGGTGTCCATCTCGGTCATTGTCAGACTGATTCAACGCTTCACAGCCACTGGGAGGGTCCATGAAAGACGCAGATCTGGTCGACCGAAGAAGACAACTCCACGTGAAGATCGTCTCATTGAACGACAAGCCCTGCAGACAAGAACAGCCTCTTCCAGCATCATTCGAAGGCAGCTGAGGGTGGCTACTAACATCAACATCAGCCAGCAGACCATACGGAACCGCCTTCATGGGTTTAACCTCCGTTCTCGTCGCCCAGCTGTACGGCCACGCTTAACTCCAGCCCATAGGGCAGCACGCCGCGCCTTCTGCAGACGTCACGTGAGGTGGACACGTCAGCAATGGTCCCAGGTCCTGTTCAGTGATGAATCACGCTTCACCCTGAACCACAACGACGGCCGACTGAGGGTCTGGAGGCGCCCAGGGGAACGCTTTATTGACGCCACTGTCCAAGAAAAGGTGGCCTTTGGTGGAGGTTCTGTAATGGTCTGGGGGGCCTTCAGCCTTCACCACAGAACACCCTTGTATCATGTACAGGGTAACCTGACTGGCCTCCGATACCGGGATGAGATCCTTCGACCGCTGGCTGTGCCTACACTGCAGCAGATGGGACCGCCGGCTGTCTACCAGGATGACAACGCTCGCCCCCACAGGGCAAGGGTGGTCAACGACTTCCTGCAGCAGTCTGGAGTCAACAGAATGGAGTGGCCAGCATGCAGTCCCGATCTCAACCCGATTGAGAACCTCTGGGATGAGCTGGATCGCAAAGTGAGGAGCAACCACCCCCCTCCCAGGGATGCCCAGCACCTCTACCAGATGCTGCAGGCTGAGTGGCAGGCGCTTCCACAGAGGATCTTCACCACCCTGGTCAACTCCATGAGGACTCGCTGCGTCGAGTGCCAGAACAGCCATGGCGGATACACGCATTACTGAACTTTTGGGAGCATCAGAATGCCCTGTCTTGTGATTTCAATGACTTTGGGAAATCAAATTTCGATACGTACCCACTTTGATCAAATGTACAGACCAAACGATTGCTCGAAATTGAAGGCAATTGTGTATCGTTATCACTAAAGCATTGAATTAAATGTTGGCCAAAATTCAACGCATTGGCTTTCTTATTTGGAAAGTTATGAATTAGTTTGCAAGTGATCCTTAACTTTTTGTGGATAGCTTATGTAGATAATTTGTTAAACGTTGAGTGTATTGAATTGTGTGTGTCTGCTTGGTTATAATAAATAGTCTTGTTTTGTATTGTATTTCTGGTGTGCGCGTGTGCCTTCTCCTGTGAGTTTGTCTGTCTGGGCGTGCGAGACTCTCCTCGGGGTTCGCCATTTACCTCTCCCGATCTCTGATCAAGATCGAGCGGGGGATTGAGAGAGAGAGAGAGAGAGAGAGAGAGAGAGAGAGAGAGAGAGAGAGAGAGAGAGAGAGAGAGAGAGAGAGAGAGAAACAGACAGACAGACACAGAGTGTGTGTGTGTGTTGTCTACATGCATGCCTCTGCGTGTGTGTGTGCAGGCGTGCGTGTGTGCGAGCATGCTTACGCGCATGTGTGCGCGCGCGCACGCGCACGCGTGCTTAACAAGGGAGATTTCAAACTATCTAGTACTACCAATTGAGGATGAGCAACTAATACCGTTCGATCCTCGCTATTATTTCGGAAATCCTCCATAAATCCTACGCTTCTCTCCTCACTCTGGTACCAGACAAGATATGATGAGTGAACGGCCAAATCCTTCATACATTTAAAGGTGGACCCTGACGGATGAGTTTTTGCAAGAAACACGTTGAGATCACCATGAAAACACCATTTACATAGATCGCAACACTCACTTTGCTCTGGTTTTCTATAAATCAAACCGTCAAAACGGCGATTCCTCCTTGGCGGAGTTGACGGAGAGAG
>CM065689.1:44308917-44311417 GCA_017654935.2 Phymorhynchus buccinoides | reverse complement strand
TTCTGATGGATAATTTATGTACGAATGTGTTACACCCTTAGTCTCACATCCTCACACAAAATGTGAAGGGATTCTATCTCCTGGTTTACGAGATACAGAAGCGCTTTTGTTAAGCAAAAATGTGGAAAATATGGCTTAAAACCCGATTTTAGACCCCTACCACTTTCAAGGCCTACCGATCTCCTTGACCTTGATCTTGACCTTAATTGGTATGCCATCATCAGAACGGTCATTACGCCAAAGTACCTATATGCCAAGTTTGAAGACTCTAAGACCAACGGTGTGGACGTTATGGCCCCTCAAAGAATTTCGGTTTTCAAGGTCATACGACAAGATTAAGGTCACGACGGCAATAATTTATGCGCGGATGCCTTCCTCTCATGGTGACACACCACCACATAAAATGTGAAGCGATTCTGTCAAGCTGTTCGGGAGATATCCTTGGGACAGACAGAAAAGAAAGAAAAACGAAACATACACGAACGAATGAAGACTCCTTTTAGATCGGCAAAGGACACAACGAACACAGCACAAAGGAATAAAAACAGAAAGAACCAAAAGAAAACCTCCATACGACATACGGTACCGCGTGATCAATAGAGATGTGGTTTGGGGGGAGGAAATGGCTTCAACTGGAAGCTGTCACTCGACATAATTGGCGCCAATTTCACTCGATGGGTTGTCCTTCCTTACTAGAAGTTCCCTGGCTCTTTTAAAACCCAACTGACAAACAGAAGAAAAGAGATGTTCGGTGTGTCTGTCTGTCTGTCTGTCTGTCCTGTGGAGTTGACCCCTGTCTGCTTCACTTCCTGTCACGTGGTTTCATCCTCTTAACCAACCAAACGACTTTACTTGTTTTAAGGTTTACGTCCAGATGGTACTTTTTCGCCACGTTCCTGTTAAAAAACTACTTTTTCCCTGCTCTCTCTCTCTCTCTCTCTCTCTCTCTCTCTCTCTCTCTCTCTCTCTCTCTCTCTCTCTCTCTCTCTCTCTCTCTCTCTCTCTCTCTCTCTCTCTCTCTCTCTCTCTGTATGTGCATGCGTGCTTGCGTACATGCATGCGCGCGCAAGTGTGTGAGTATAGTTGCATGCATGTATGCGCGCGCGAGTATTAGAAATTATGCATGTGTGTATGCAAGTCTATAAACCCATATTTCTGCCTATCTTTGGTTCATAATATCAACTGTTTTGCTACCTTTGTGTTCAGCTCCGTATGTGTAATAGTATACCTTGCCATGTTTGTGTTCTGTGTTAGTATATATACATCTCCTCTATTCGAAACCTGAAAATGAATCCATCTTCCCCAGAGGAACTCTTGTGGATGCAGACAGAAGACGGAAAAATCTTGCGGAAATCTACAAACCAAGTGTACCGCACCGGGAAATTAAAACAGAAACCAAAACAGAAGACCTAGGATTCTTCACTTGCAACAAATGTGATGCATGCGCACATTCGGAAAATCTGAAGACATTTACTTCACCCTGGGATGGACGCCGCTGGAACATAAGACAACACATAAACTGCAAAACCCCAATGTGGTCTACCTCCTCCAGTGTAAACTACATCCTGACCTCTGGTATATCGGGTCTACAAAACACTTCCGTCAACGGTGGGCACTACACAAGAGTGATGTTAAACTCAAAAGAACAACAAGGTGCAAAATGGCTGAGCATGTCAATTCATGCAACCATCCTGAGGATCAGAACTTTGAATACCTTCGCATGGTTCCTATTGAGGCGGTGGGTGATGATGGACGCCTGCTTCAACGGGAAATATACTGGCAATGCAACCTTGGTGCGCTGTTCACAGGCCTTAACCAGAGGAAAGACCTGAACTATATGCTGCGCTACAGAGTAAATTACAAGGGCAATCCAGCAAAATAGTGACTAACAGACATTCAGAAGAGAATGGTTAAGGTATCTTTAAAGAGTGGTGGCCAAGATACGTAAATGAGGAGTGGCTAAAGTACACGTTCATGAGGGATGGCGAAAGCACACATTGTGAGAGATGGCAAAAGTGTATCTTACAAAGGGTGGCCAAAGTACATAGAATAAGTGGTACATGATGAATAAATAACATATTATGGATGTTGGCCAAAATGTATCTTGTAAATGGTGGCTAAAGTACACTTAATGAGGGGCTATAGAATACACTTATAATGGAATAAATAAAGTACGGTTACTGAAAGGTGGCAAGAGTACACTCTGTAAGCATGGCTCAGATGAAGGGTGTCTAAAGTACACGTAAAGGGTGGCTAAAGAACATTTCTCCCTTTCCTAATCACTATTCTCCAACAATAAAACTAAAGTGTTGCCAAATACCCGTGAAATAGCCCCACAGATGGTTGAGTGAACACCAATTCATCTATTTTTGTAGGACGTGGTGAACACTCCATAACTGCTACAAAACAGTAATCACGCCTTATGCTTAGTAGCAAAGACATTGCCATTTGAACATTCTCTTGGAATGGTAAGGGTTGTTTATTTTCCTTTTTAATGTAT
>CM065689.1:44286417-44303917 GCA_017654935.2 Phymorhynchus buccinoides | reverse complement strand
GAGCGCTGAGGGGGCCCCGAAAACAAGTGCTCATTGTTTCAAAACTGTTGGCGTTCGACCACTATAACCATATATTTTCGTGATCAGCATTATTGGAGGAATGTAGTGGAAGACAATTTGAAGGGGCCAAAGAGATAGTGTGAGTGAGAGCCAGCAGAGGGTTTTTTTTCTGTCTGTCCCAAGGATATCCCCCGAACTGCTTGACAGGGTTGCTTCAAATTCTGTGTGATAGCGTGTCACCAAGAGAGGAAGGCATTCAAGCATACAGTATTGCTGTTGTGACCTTGACCTTGAAATATGACCTTGAAAACCCAGAATCTGTAATGGGCCATATCTTCTACACCGTTGGACTTACAGTCGGCAAACTTGGCATGTTTTTACATTGGCTTGTGGCAGTTCTGATTATGGGGTACCGATCAAGGTCAAAGTGAAGGACATCGGTAGACCTTGAGTGGTGGGGGGTTTGCTACTAACTGGGACTACGTTTATATGGCATTGTCATCTTGTTTTTCTGTCTTTGTTTCTTTTCTCATGTTCCTCTGTCTCTGTCTCTGCCACAGTTCTCTCTCTCTCTCTCTCTCTCTCTCTCTCTCTCTCTCTCTCTCTCTCTCTCTCTCTCTCTCTCTCTCTCTCTCTCTCTCTCTCTCTCTCTCTCTCAGAAGGATCAGACAGTCCTAAGTGCTGAGGAGGGGCCTCTTCCTGAGAATACTATTGTCCTAAAAGTTCAGTTGGACTTTGTTTAAAATCCCATTTTGTAAGAACATCACGTCTGTTCCATTTCACTCTTAAATTGCTCTCTCTCTCTCTCTCTCTCTCTCTCTCTCTCTCTCTCTCTCTCTCTCTCTCTCTCTCTCTCTCTCTCTCTCTCTCTCTCTCTCTCTCTATCTCTTCTATATTTATATGCATGCGCGCAAGTGTGTAAGTATGGTTGCATGCTTGTATGCACGCGCGAGTATTAAAAATTATGCAACTGTTATAATCCCATATTTCAGCCTATCTATGTTTCATAATATCAACTGCTTTGCTACCTTTGTATTCAGCTCTGTATGCATAATAGTATGCCTTGCCATGTTTGTCTTTTGTGTTAAGTATATATGTATCAAGGACAGATTGGAAGAATAGGCGTTGCCTAAAATCTATATCCTTGGAAAATAAAGTTTAAGTTTTCAAGTTTTCAAGTTTTCAATCTCTCTCTCTCTCTCTCTCTCTCTCTCTCTCTCTCTCTCTCTCTCTCTCTCTCTCTCTCTCTCTCTCTCTCTCTCTCTCTCTCTCTCTCTCTCTCTCTCTCTCTCTCTCTCTCTCTCTCTCTCTCTCCTCTCTCTCTCTCTCTCTCTCTCTCTCTCTCTCTCTCTCTCTCCCTCTCTCTCTCTCTCTCTCTCTCTCTCTCTCTCTCTCTCTCTCTCTCTCTCTCTCTCTCTCTCTCTCTCTCTCTCTCTCTCTCTCTCTCTCTCTCTCTCTCTCTCTCTCTCTCTCTCTCTCTCTCTCTCTCTCTCTCCTCTCTCTCTCTCTCTCTCTCTCTCTCTCTCTCTCTCTCTCTCTCTCTCTCTCTCTCTCTCTCTCTCTCTCCTCTCTCTCTCACTCTCTCTCTCTCTCTCTCTCTCTCTCTCTCTCTCTCTCTCTCTCTCTCTCTCTCTCTCTCTCTCTCTCTCTCTCTCTCTCTCTCTCTCTCTCTCTCTCTCTCTCTCTCTCTCTCTCTCTCTCTCTCTCTCCTCTCTCTCTCTCTCTCTCTCTCTCTCTCTCTGACCTTTGGAGATATCCTTTTTACATTGACAGTTCAGTTAGAGCAATCTTCTTCTTCTTCGTCTTCGATCGCTCAGACAGTTTCCTGTCAATTATGAGCGCAGATGCGTCATGCTGCCGTTATGCGCCTAACTACGAAATAGGCCCAGCAAGTCCGACTTCGGCTGGATGAAATCTTTTTGAAAGTGTTTATTGAAAAATAAAGGTGGCAAGGCAAAAAGATAGTAGATGACAATAAGCATAGTGAAATGGCAGAGTCCAAGAAAGTGACAGATTAGAGGAAGTTACAAGCAGAGAACTTCCAGAAGGTGGGGGAACTATTTATGCAAAGACCCCCCGGTATCCCCACTGGGGAAGAGCATTCCGCTACTGGTCTAAGTTAAATCAAATGTCATTGCCTAGAATCCCAAAGCAGGCTTGTCTTATGAGTGTCAATAAAATGTCAAATAACACCAATGTGGAACTAAATAAATTGAAGAATTGGGTAGATGCAGTGAAACGATGTTTCGATATGCATGGAAGGAAGGAAAATGGTGTTTTACGTCCTCTTGGTCATAGACACATATGGGACATTTGTAAATACAAAGATGGTGGGAACAATACTGGCTGCAATGCCCGGAGGCAGTGCAACACCAGTGAAGTCCCGAGTTTTTAACAATATAGATATATGTAGCGGTAACCACGCCTCGGACAAACCTCATCGGCTATGGTACCGCCACAATAGTAATAACAGTTTACTGATAACTAGCAATCGCCCCGTGGCAGTTAACTCCCGTGGCAGTTTTAACCCCATGGCAGTTTTAACCCCGCGGCAGCTATCTCCTCCCAACACCTACCCCCTCCCCACATTTACTTGCTCAGGGACTTATCTGCCACCCGGCGACACACTTGTTTGCTATTGTGGCTTTCAACAGACAGCCAGTCTCAAACACACGAAAGTGAAACTTTCGGTTTTGCATTTCCAAGAAGAAGGCAGCATTTCACCTTCCAAGAAAATGGATCACAAATGTGTAAGGTCTTTCATTTCAGGGGGGGGGGGGGCACATCTTGACCTATCCCAGAAAGAGTGTTTCATAATCATTTTCACTTTGACCTTGCGCACGCAGAGAGAGAGAGAGAGAGAGAGAGAGAGAGAGAGAGAGAGAGAGAGAGAGTAGTACTTCTTCTTCTTCGTCTTCTAAGTTCTTGTTCTTCGGTCGTTCAGGCATGTTTCTGTCAATTACGAACGTAGATGCATCATTCTGCTGTTATGCGCCTAAGTAAGAATAATTAGGCCCAGCATGTTTGACTTCGGGTAGAGGAAATCTTTTGGAAAGTATTTCTTGAAAAAAGACAGGAGAATTTCTGTCAATTACGTACGTAGATGCATCATGCTGCTGTTATGCACCTAAGTAAGAATAATTAGGCCCAGCATGTCTGACTTCGGCTAGAGGAAATCTTTTTGAAAGTATTTCTTGAAAAAAGGCAGGAGAATGGACCGGAAAGGCAGAACGATAGTAGATAACAGCATGCAAAGGGAAAAGGCATAATCAAACAGACTGACAGATTAGAGGTAGTTATAAGCACATAACTTCCAGAAGGTGGGGGAACTATTTGTACGGAAGACCCCCACCCCCCTCTCCCAGTATCCCTAGTCAATGTTGGGTCTGGTTACGCCGCGGTTTGTGAAAACGTGAAGCGGCCTGTCGGCGCCCGTATCTCCGGCATTTCTGAATCGATTCGCTTCCGGTTTGGCGCACGAATAGTCCCCAGCCCCGGTCATCTTCCTGCCAAATTCGAAGGCAATCGGCCCAGAAACGCCGGAGATACTGGCACCGAGAGGCCGGCGGATGCGCGTTTTGCGCATTTGCGAAACCGTGCAAATGATACGGACGCCTCGGTTGCCGTTGCCATCGCCCCGTTAGGGCTCACAGCAAATTTGAAGCGATTCGGTCGAAAAACGGCGGAGTTATAAGGCCCGTTTCGTGTTTCAGACACACACACAGACACACTCCCGGGACACTTGGCTTTTTACTATATGATTACTTAAACTAGTGGTATGCATGGATTTTCAGAGGTCTGGCTATATGGTGGAGTTGGTGTTGTGAATGCTTTTGTTGTGTTGTTTAAACAACGTATGATTCATTGCTTCAAACAAGACTGGACAGCAGTGACCGTTTCAAAACATATCGCTCCTTTAAATCTTTACTGCAACCAGAAAAATATTTATCTGATTTAACTATTGGTAAATTTAGATCAACCTTTATGCAGTTTTGTTTTGGGATGAATGAACTAAAAATCAATCATCAATACAAAGATACTTTGAAACATTGTCCATCATGTAACAAATTAGAAGATGAACTACATGTATTGTATGATTGTCCGACGTACAACGAGTTGAGACGTAAATATGTGTACAAACATAACATAACGATGGTAGCTGCAAGACACCCCTTACTAAAGTATCTATTGCAA
The DNA here is from genome assembly GCA_017654935.2 of Phymorhynchus buccinoides. NCBI lineage: Eukaryota > Metazoa > Mollusca > Gastropoda > Neogastropoda > Raphitomidae > Phymorhynchus > Phymorhynchus buccinoides. The sequence continues at coordinate 44,299,723 of CM065689.1, read as the reverse complement.
AATGAAAGTTGTCTAGTTACTAGAAATGTGGCTATGTTCATATAAGGACTCGAACCCGCGACCTTCCGCAGTGCAGCCGAGCGCTCTAACCACTCGACCACGGGCGCCTCTAATGCCCCTCTGATGTTCATAGACTATGCTCTAAAACAAAGGGAACAAGTTATGCTAACAGTCCACCTTTAAATCATTAATCTACTTTAGTCTTTGGTATCGAACCCCACATTTTATGATTGTGTTTTTCTGTTAAATTATTGTTCTTTACGCTGTGTTATTTGCCTGCTTTATGTCTTAGCATTGTGTACTTATTAAGTGCGCCTCAAAATGTGTACGAGGGGCACTCCATATATTTTGCAATGTGGAAAATTGGTAGTGTGCGCCCTCCTTCTGGCTTGTCAAACTTTTAGAAGTATCCCTCACAAGAAAGCATGCACTTGGGTGTCCTTTCAAACAAAACGGTTATGGCACCAGACCAGGTCAACTGAGGTATGTCAAATAGTGCCCTCGACGAAAGCTCAAGCATATTCCATTTCTAGATTTGCTTCCCCTCTCACTAGTGTTTCAAATATGACAATAGGACAAAGTCATAAGGGAATAAGTTGGGGGGGGGGGGGGGTAACGTGTTTGGGAGACCAGCCACACCCTGCAAAAGTCTGTTTTCATGCCAAATGTTCAACGTAGTTGCAGCTGTGTGGTCACTTGCGTTGTCACACTGACATAGGGGACGACTGGGTACCAGTGCTCGGACAGCAAAACCCAAAGTGCATTTGATTAAGTAGATAATTATGTTTCAATCTATGGTGACAGCTCTTCTCTCTGGGAGGTGAACTGAGGCCATAGAACCGGATTTTCAGAGAGAAAAAACATCACGGCAATTATTTGTATGATAAATGTTGCTGCTGTTCTCTTTTCTGTGGTATTTTATTGGTGTGACCTGAAACACCCAAACGGCTATTTTTTGCTTGTTTTGTTTCTTAATCATACTGACAGATAAGTGTTGCGTCATCTTTCACGATGTCCCAAATGCTGGCTGACTTCTCGCCATCTAACGTGTTGTATGATTTGGGTGCACCATTCAACCCTACCCCTTTTCTGATCTTCAATGAACTAGTGGGGAAATGTCCCTTTTCTGATCTTCAATGAACTAGTGGGGAAATGTCCCTTTTCTGATCTTCAATGAACTAGTGGGGAAATGTCCCTTTTCTGATCTTCAATGAACTAGTGGGGAAATGTCCCTTTTCTGATCTTCAATGAACTAGTGGGGAAATGTCCCTTTTCTGATCTTCAATGAACTAGTGGGGAAATGTCCCTTTTCTGATCTTCAATGAACTAGTGGGGAAATGTCCCTTTTCTGATCTTCAATGAACTAGTGGGGAAATGTCCCTTTTCTGATCTTCAATGAACTAGTGGGGAAATGTCCCTTTTCTGATCTCCAATGAACTAGTGGGGAAATGTCCCTTTTCTGATCTTCAATGAACTAGTGGGGAAATGTCCCTTTTCTGATCTTCAATGAACTAGTGGGGAAATGTCCCTTTTCTGATCTTCAATGAACTAGTGGGGAAATAACAGTTATAACGCTTCTGCATACCCATGTGTTCAAGTAAGATTGTATCCAGTCTTCCTGATGAAAAGTTCATTATATTTTTCATCTCAGCAGCACTTATCCAGAGATAAATTCCGACACTGGCTATGGTTTTAACAGTCACAGCGGTCACTTGACAATGATAACGGTCACTTTGTTCTAACGCTCTTCTGCCAAACTAAGCATCCTTGAGCCATTTATGAACTTTTGTTTTTGACCGGGCAAGGTCTACAAATCAACTTATCGAAGTGTAATAGCTTTGTTTGAATGTCTTTCCTTGAGTATAAGCATAGAAGTGTATAGGTAGATATTCTCTGCGTTACATAGATGTTCACAGCTTAGGGTCAACGTTGACCTTAGTAAACATTGTGTTTTGCTCAACGGTTATGAACTGGTGAAAAATAATGAAAGTTTGCGTCGTAAGTATTATGATAATGATCTATCTCATGACTCCATTTAAATTTTTCTGTCACCTGAATCTTCACATTGCAAAACATATGGAGTGCCCCTCGTATAGATCGGTGGCCTCACATTAAAATTCATTGAGTTTATTTACACCTCTCTCTCTCTCTCTCTCTCTCTCTCTCTCTCTCTCTCTCTCTCTCTCTCTCTCTCTCTCTCTCTCTCTCTCTCTCTCTCTCTCTCTCTCTCTCGATCTCTCTCTCTCTCTCTCTCTCTTCTCTCTCTCTCTCTCTCTCTCTCTCTCTCTCTCTCTCTCTCTCTCTCTCTCTCTCTCTCTCTCTCTCTCTCTCTCTCTCTCTCTCTCTCTCTCTCTCTCTCTCTCTCTCTCTCTCTCTCTCTCAAGGACAGATTGTAAGAATAGGCCTGGCCTAAACTCTCAATCCTTGAGTAATAAAGTTTTCAAGTGTCAAGTGTCAAGTCTCTCTCACTCTCTCTCTCTCTCTCTCTCTCTCTCTCTCTCTCTCTCTCTCTCTCTCTCTCTCTCTCTCTCTCTCTCTCTCTCTCTCAAGGACAGATTGTAAGAATAGGCCTGGCCTAAAATCTCAATCCTTGAGTAATAAAGTTTTCAAGTGTCAAGTGTCAAGTCTCTCTCACTCACTCTCTCTCTCTCTCTCTCTCTCTCTCTCTCTCTCTCTCTCTCTCTCTCTCTCTCTCTCTCTCTCTCAAACTATCTATCCCTCTAACTAGTTATCTATCTATATGTAAGTGTGTCTGTCTGTGTGTGTGTGTGTGTGTGTGTGTGTGTGTGTGTGTGTGTGTGTGTGTGTGTGTGTGTGTGTGTGTGTGTGCTTACTCGTCTCTGTGGCTTTGTTTTTGTCTGTCTTTATCTTTGTTTGTGTGAGTGTGCCTTTCTTTCACTCTCTTCTCATCTGCATTATGTATTGGCTCAACAACACACGCGCGCGCGTGCACACATGCACGCACACACATACATAGTTAAACACACTACTGTGTAGGTGGAGGGTCATAAAGGCGAACTTGGCACATTCTTTTTTTAGAATGATGCTTTGTTTGTCTCACTTTGGTTCTGACCCACGCAATGCTAGGTGATTGGTATCGTAATCAACTTTGGTGGAGGGGAGTTAATTAGAAAGAGAGTATTCACCCTTTGTTCAATTTCGTTATCTCCTCTCTTGGCCTCACTATTTCATTCTTTCATTCTTTGATTAAACACGCTCACATAGTCAAAGACAATGAAAAGAAAAGACTAACATCCGGTCCCGTTTCCCTATATGAGTAGTGAGGACAGAAACACTGGTTATGTCCCTTTTAAGCGTGACACATTTAGGCTACATAACTCTTTTTTTCAAACCTGAGAGAGTTATCTTTTCATGAGTCAGTTATACTTTGGATAGCCGCCATTGTGAATGGTGTAACTACCCCACTAACGATAACTCTATCAGCCCGGCTCGCCGTAACTCTTAAGTAGTCCATCTTACCCTTTTAGAGTCTTTGACATAGTTAATAATAATAATAATTGTACATTTATATAGCGCTTTACCTCAGATGAGCCCAAAGCGCTTTACAATCAATGATTCATCAACAGACAACAAAAACAGCATTAACCAGCAACAGCGCATATACAAAGCAACTCTCTCTCTCTCTAACACACACACACACACACACACGCACACGCGCACACGCACACACGCACACGCACACACACACACACACACACTCACACACATAAACACACATATTTATCGACGCCAACTCGTTCATACCCCATTCGGTAAGCCACAGCAACCGAGCCGCATGGACTGACCACATACACCAACACACATACACAAACACCCTCACACAAAAACGTATGCACGCAGACAGACACACAGACACGCACACAAACAAAGACACACACACACACACATGCGTGCACACACAACCCACAAAACCAAAACACACACAAGCACACATGTATGCACACATGCATGCTCACACACACACACACACACAACACACACACACACACACACAACACACACACACACACACACACACACACACACACACACACACACACACACACACACACGAGTGCGCAGAAACAGAGAGAGAAAGTGACAGAGAGCATCCATGCAGAGAGACAGAAAGAGGCAACTCCAGACTCAAGAACACTTTATTATCTCATAAGCATGAGAAATTAGTTTGTGGCACGGCATAAGCACATACATTAAGAACATAATAAATAAACATACCAACACATAAAAGTTTACAGGACACGTGAAAATAAAACAGTATTATGTATTAGGTACTTTATACTCACAGAGGCGTCTCTGTGAAATTCAGGTAGCTCCCACCTGGAGAGCGCGTCGCAGCTAGAGGCGCGCCACCCTTTTTTTTTGGGGGGGCATGCGATTTTTGTGTGACTGATGAGGAAGGAAGGGAGGGGGGTGGTCAATTTTGACCAAATGACAACTTTTTCGTTGCCATTGGGTTTAACGTATGCTAAGTGCATGGACACACGGGACCTCGGTTTGGCGTCTCATCCGGAAGACTCCACGTTCAGACCGTAAGGCCTAGTGCAAAGTGAGAGGACAATTTCCCTGTACCCAGGTTCGAACTCGGGTTGACTTGACACGAGGCGAACGCGCTACCACTATGCCACTCTACACTCACTATTCGCTATACCAATGCACCATAATACGTAAATGGAGTAGGATAAAGTAAATAGAACACACAAAATAGAATACATATCTCGATATAATCGAATGAATAGAACACAAAATAGAATACATATCCCGATATAATCAAATAATATTTTAAAAGGCTTCAAATAAGTGGATGTGTAAGCGCGCATACACGCACTCACAGACACACAAGGACACGGTTGACACTGGTTTAGTGTGCAGGCCACCGACCCACAGCACATACCATAACAAATAAATAATAAATGAATAAATTAATAACTAAATAACTAAACGAATAGCCAAATAACTAAATACATACATACACAAATCGATAAGTAGGCAAATAAATGCGCTCATAATTAATTAAACACTCACATATAAACAATTATTAGTGCATAAGCACATGTAGTATACAATGATTCACAGATACATTTCTGCAATACGGAAGGAAAAATGGTGTTTTACGTCCTCTCGGTCTGGACACATATGGGACATTTGTAAATACAAAGATGGTGGGAACAATACTGGAGGCAATGTCCGGAGGCAGTGCAACACCAGTAAAGTCCCGATTTTTTAACAATACAGATAGGTGTAGCGGTAACCACGCCTCGGTTAAACCTCATCGGCTATGGTGCCACCACCAGTTATTTCTGCAATACATTTCAAGGCACAGTATAAATAGCTCCCCTAGAGCAAGACTCCCAAACATCTGGCACAAAAGCAACTCTTACAAGGAGACAGAGAGAGAGAGAGAGGGGGAGAGAGAGAGAGAGAGAGAGAGAGAGAGAAGAGAGAGAGAGAGAGAGAGAGAGAGAGGAGAGAGAGAGAGAGAGAGAGAGAGAGAGAGAGAGAGAGAGAGGGGGGGGGGGGGGGGAACATAGTAAAACAAATATGTTCCCTCTCTGTCTCTCTCAGAGAGAGACGGAAAGAAAACAAGCGCAACGCCGAGCGGCTGCAAGGTCCCCTCGCAGCATCGCCGAGCTACTCGGAAATCGGAATGTGTCGGCTGTACAGATACATAAAAACGCATCAAAACAGCACGTAGCTACATAAAAACGCATCAAAGCAGCACGTAACTGAATAGTTTTTTTATATATATATATAGCCTTGGGGTTCGGACCCGTGATTTGAGCGCGCGCGATCATGCGCACACGAGCGCACAGAAAAATTCATGACAACTGTGCTATAGACCATTCATCAAGAAATGTTGTGAAAAAAACTGCATTGAAATACATGCATAACTTCGCGAGATATTAGCGATTGTGTGTTTCGGGGTTTGAACCCCGTAACTGGCGCGACCTTGACGTTAATGTAAAACTAAATACATCAGTGGATAGCTTGCATCTTGGCAAACTAGTATACCAAATTTGATGATGATAGACTGAATAGTGTTTGAGAAAAACGGACGGACGGACGGACGGAGGCACGGAGGCACGCCGGACGGATCAGACAAAAACAATAGCTCCCCGAACCTTCGGCTCGGGGACTAACAATAAAGAGACAGTCACACAGACGCATAGAGACAGACAGAAAAGGAGATCCACAGACAGACACTACAGACAGACAACCAGACAGACAGGCAGACTGATCAAAAACAGACACGCTGTCCTGTTAGTACGCAAAGACATGAACACCCAGTCTTAACCAGGTCTGTCTCGTTATGTTGGCAAGGCCTGGAACTGAAAGATAAACCGGTAAAATAAGATGGACTCAATCCTCTGATGAAGCGACGGCGACAGTCACTGGGGAATTGATATACTACTCAAACGAATTCAAGGGTCAGTTTCACGTTTGAAAGGGCCACCCCTCTGGGCCACCCTGGCGGATGAGTTTTTGTAAGAAACACGTCCAGATCACCGGGAAAACACCCTTTACAGAGATTGCAACACTCACTTTGCTCTGGTTTCCTAGAAATCAAACCGTCAAATCGGCGATTCCTCCTTGGCGGAGGTGCTGGAAGTCAAATTCTTTCACCCAATGAGAAGGCGTGTGCGGCTCTTTTCTAATGGCCGCCTACCAAATCGTTTGCACAAAATTTTCGCAATTCAAGCCTTTTTTTTTTTTTTTTAAATTTTATACAGATTATTTAAAGGAGTTTCGCTCACAACAAAGGAAATAGCTCCTTTTTTTTTTACTGCACTACAAAAAAAGAAAACGTATCAACCACAATGAGTGACCTCCACCCACCGCATCCAAAATGGCTACTCTCTCCGGTATCTCCGCTAAGGAGGAATCGCCGTTTTGACGGTTTGATTTCTAGGAAACCAGAGCAAAGTGAGTGTTCCGATCCTTGAAAAGGCTGTCTTTCTGGTGATCTCGACGTGTTTCTTGCAAAAACTCATCCGTCAGGGTCCACCTTTAACCCCTTGACTGCCAGAGAAAATTAAAGAAAAAAATCATTGGACAAATCGTACGATGAAAAAGACAACTGATAGAGCCAATCTGGCAAAATGGTCTGGGGATATAACTCTCTTGACTGTGTTAGAGAAAACGCCAGCATATCAGAGTTATTCCTCTTCATCTGATGACGTCGTCAGTAATGTCATCAAGTCAGTACGGGATACGTTATACGACAGTCAAATTGTTGTCACAAATACAAACATTTCTTAACAAATTTCGTATGGACGTGTACAATAAGGTCCCAATAATATGGTGTGTGGTGGGGTGTTATCAAGTATTCAAATGCTTCTCGTCTAAACATGCTATACTAACCCCAAAAAGAAACACACAACAGCCCCATATTTCATTGCTCGGTAAACAAAAGCCTCCATCTTTGTATTTACAAATGTCCCATATGTGTCTATGACCGAGAGGACGTAAAACATCATTTTCATCAAAAGCCTTGGGTTGAGTTAGGATGTCAACAGAACAACAGAAACAAATGCAAGTGCACGAATACACTTCTGGTCATAACTTGTATTTGTGTTCGTGCCTAATGATTATGCGCATACATACATCAACAAAAGCTAAGCACCACTTCTTCACAAGTGTGCAAAACAGAAATGATTGCACCGAATCATTTCATACTTTACGCATATTTCAATCCGTTCATTTGACACCTGAATCTAAATTTTCAATGCATTCGTATCATTAGTTGGGGAGTAATAGCTATATACAAAACACTAACACGAACCCCAGGTTAAAGGCCACAAAACGTGGCTACTCAGAACGTGTGTCCAATCAAGCAGGGGCAACTATATCTCTGTAAGCATCGGGTCCTTGGGGTTTCATTTATTTAAGGGGATTAATGAAACATCGCTTCAGTTGCTTCCCTTGCCAACAACAGTGGACATACCCAATTTTGACACTTTGTGAGTAGCCACGCTTTTGTGATTTTCACATTTGGTTGTGGCATTGTTTGTAGGGCTATTGCATTAAAAAAAAACACCACATAATCGCACGAATAACATACAATTTCAAATTCTAGTACATAAATAGTTGAATGAAACATCTTCAAATTTGGACATGATTTGGGCGAGTCATCTTTGTTACATGCGTTTTCAAACAATTTTAGTGGCCTTCGAATTATTTTGAGTAGCATAGCTACCCAGCTTTAACACTCTTTTTGAAATACGAATCACGAATTAATACTTTGCCCTGTTAGGTCAAGGTGAATATGCTTCTTTTGAGCAGGAAATCCAAGATGATCCGAAAAATCCAAGTCATTATGTGGGAATCAACAGACGTTATACAATTTGCTTTCTTTATCAGTTTTATACGAGGAAGGTCCCCAAAGGCCAATCAATCCCTTTTGCTGCAACACCAGAGCCGGTGCAAGGGCCTCCTCGTTCGAGAGTCATAGACTTCCACGAGAGACTAAGCTGTAGCGTGATATTCAAATATTGTAGAATATCATTTATAGTACAGCTCTCATTTACTATTGGCCCTTTCTACAGGCTAATGGCAACCAGTGATAAAAGCCATTTGAGTAAAGGGCCTAGTCATTGTCATATAGTACACATAAATATAGCATAATACGTCACACAAGTTTCACAAAAGCATTAAGGAATGGAGTATCAGTCTCACGACAAGGAGCGCTAGCAACGTTTACACAAATAGCAGTATTTCCTATTTATCAGCGTGGCCAAACATAGAACAATTAAGCGTACTTAGTCCGTTTTGCACAAGCCATCAAGAATACCAAATCACCTGGAAAATATACAAAAATATTTAATCAGCCACTTTTACTTCGAATTACAGAAAAAAAGAATAAGGTTCTGCTTACATTACCCGCCAGTTTTACTTTGGGTTAAAATACAGAATACGGCTAATGTTACGATCAGCTCCCTCCGCTGTTCCAGGGTGAAGTTGGCCCAGCATTCAGTACCTTTTTCGTTAAGCTGAGACACGCGGGAACAGCTGGAGGGAGCTGATCTTAATATTTGCCAAGAATACGGCTCTATTTAGAATCTGCTATTGCTGATCCGAAGGTAAGGCAGGAGTCTTAGCTGTGTTGACGGGGCATTTACTCCGGCTTTTTCTGGGACGTGCACACAGTCATGGCATCAACTGAAACTAAAAACGAGGAAAGAGAGAGAGAGAGAGAGAGAGAGAGAGAGAGAGAGAGAGAGAGAGAGAGAGAGAGAGAGAGAGAGAGAGAGAGAGAGAGAGAGAGAGAGAGAGAGAGAGAGAGAGAGAGAGAGAGAGAGAGAGAGAGAGAGAGAGAGAGAGAGAGAGAGAGAGAGAGAGAGAGAGAGAGAGAGAGAGAGAGAGAGAGAATGACAATGACAATATTTTATTCCAGAAAAGGCATCGTCCCATTAGGAAGGATGTGCGTCAACATGTAAAGAAGCAGATTATCAATACATCAATAATTAGCAACAATACCATTCTTATAACAAAGCAACGCTTCTAATCTTAGCAAATATATAGACAGTTTATGAATCGTGTTCTCATTTCTGCTAGACATCAATCGACTAAGCTTAAATAAACTGGGATTTATGTGCTATCAATTCTTTTCTCAACTCATTCAAAAATGGGCAGGCAAGTACAAAATGTAACTCATTGTCCTGATTTCCCTTGCAGAGAGAGAGAGAGAGAGAGAGAGAGAGAGAGAGAGAGAGAGAGAGAGAGAGAGAGAGAGAGAGAGAGAGAGAGAGAGACAGACAAACAGACAGACAGAGAGAGAGACAGAGACAGACAGAGAGAGAGAGAGAGAGAGAGAGAGAGAGAGAGAGAGAGAGAGAGAGAGAGAGAGAGAGAGAGAGAAGTCGAAGTCGTGAGTTTTAATGAATGCCTTTCTGCCCGTATCATATGGAGGGGTGGGGAAGGGGAACACAATGAATCAAAATAACAGTTCTAACAAAATCATACATCCATTGAAAATCCAAACACAACCATGCAGCAAAAAAGCACACATATAATAAGAAAGAAAGAAAGAAAGAAATGAATAAATGAATAAATAAATATATAAATGAATACATGAATTAAATAAATAAATTAAATATGCATTACTTGCAAAAACTATTAAACAATCAATTCAACCAACACATTGAAGCACAATTTTCATCAGCAACAAACAGCTTTCAAACTGCTCAGAATATTACATAATGAATCGATGAGCTGTAAATATGAGCGAGAGAGAGAGAGAGAGAGAGAGAGAGAGAGAGAGAGAGAGAGAGAGAGAGAGAAAACTTGAAAACTTGAAAACTTGAACTTTATTTTTCAAGGATAAAGATTTTAGGCAACGCCTAGTCTTCCAATCTGTCCAGAGAGAGAGAGAGAGAGAGAGAGAGAGAGAGAGAGAGAGAGAGAGAGAGAGAGAGAGAGAGAGAGAGAGAGAGAGAGAGAGAGAGAGAGAGAGAGAGAGAGAGAGAGAGAGAGAGAGAGAGAGAGAGAGAGAGAGAGAGAGAGAGAGAGAGAGAGAGAGAGAGAGAGAGAGATGAAAGTGGTTAGGGCATTTTTCTCTTTTTTTTCTTTTTTCTTTTTTTTTGTTATTGTAATTCAAACAAATGTGAAGAAAAGAAATAAGGCTGCAGTTACAGTTTTGCGCGCCCAAATACTCCCATGTTTTTTAAAAACTCACGCATGACATATAAACAGGCGTTTATAAACAGGCACGCGTTCGCACAGAGACAAGACAGAGATGACCAGTAGGCAAGTGAAAAGCGTACATGAAAACACTAAATCACAACATGTGTAATCGCTTCATGCTGTTGAGATTTGTTTTCATTTTGTATCCAATTTTTCTTTTCACAATTAGCTAAATGGCACCTGTCTCTAGGCAATAAAAAGCCATGCATGCAACTTGGGTCGAGTAGCTTGTTATGCGTTTTTGAACGTTATTTAAACAGAGGTGTAAAACAGTTAATTTAAGGACTCTGGAAACTAATAAAACTTCAATCTTGAAATGCCTCCCAGTTTTCGCTAGTTAAAAACAAATGATATGTTCCCTAGCTGAGTATTCCTCCATGACATAAACAAAATATTCCCTGTCGTACCGAAAAGCCTAAATATACAAAGAACTCGCTGTCCGCAGCTGACTGAAGCCGGTTTTTTACTATCACCCTTTCACCTACATTACAGGTGGGGATCATTGTGAACCTTTTCCCACCTTCACCTTTCACACATACAGGTGGGGATCATTGTGAACTGACTGCCTACTGTTACCATGCTTAACACTTCCCACCTTCCACCCTTTCACCTACATTACAGGTGGGGATCATTGTGAACTGACTGCCTACTGTTACCATGCTTAACACTTCCCACCTTCCACCCTTTTCACCTACACTACAGGTGGGGATCATTGTGAACACTTCCCACCTTCCACTGCCTACACTGGTGGGGATCACCTGATGCTACTGTTACCATGCTTAACACTTCCCACCTTCCACCTTTTCACCTTCCACAGGTGGGGAAGTGAGCCTAACCATGTTGGCTTCACCCTTTCATCTACACTACAGGTGGGGATCATTGTGAACTGACTGCCCTAGGTGTTTGTGAACTCACTCACTGCTGCTGTTACCAGTTAACACTTCCCACTCTTTGGTGGGGATCATTGTGAACTGACTGCCTACTGTTACAACACTTCCCACCTTCTAGGTGAGAAAGTTGGCTTCATTCTTTGGGCTGCGAAGTTATCACTCTTTGTAGCATTTAGGCTTTTTGGTCAACTCTCCCCAAACCCATGGTGATTAAATCGTGGGAGAACAGACCCTGAATTGCTGCCTTTTATCCTGGTACATTGGTGCAAAATACGAAGTTTTGTGGTGTACGTGTGGGAAGGTAAACGTTTTTGACCGCTACATATAGAAGTAACGACATCTATGATGACATCATCAGTTCAAGAGGATTAAGTTTTATTCCATTTGAAAGCAAAAGTATGTTCTTCTTTGAACATAAAATGGGAGACCACAATCAATTTTGAAATGTCACGTGAATGCCAGAGGAGATGGACATCAAAAGATGCGACATCCAAAAGTCACAAAATAGTCATGAAACACTTTAAAACGTGCTAAGGTTTCCTGCAAGGCATTGGATTAGAAATAGTCAGGAGACCTTGCAGGCCATGAGAGGGTCTGGATTTCATGGGTATGGAGGTGATCTTGCACAACATGAGCCCGATGGAAACGCGAATTGTCAGCTTTGCTGTTAAAATATGCCTGATGCTGGCGTTTTTTTCAATTACAACTTGCTTCATTGTAATGGTCGTAAGACAATCTAGGGACACCGGGGGAAAACATAAATTCTGCAGAAAATCTTCAGGAGACTGTTCCAGAGCAAAACAAGGCATTGCCTTTAATGCCTGGTAGCCAGCATTGGCACAAAATATATGTCAGCTGTTTAAAGATGTTTTGGGATTTGGAATAACACACCCACTGACATTTATTTCATCTATTGATTGATTGATTTTTTAAACAACAGGCTGAGCATTACAGTGAATTATAACAACAACAAAAAACACTGGGGGAAATTGCACAACATGATTACATAGCAGTAGAGAGCAGAATTCATTATTTATCTCTCACTGTCAACACCGGGCAGACGTTCGTAGCTGCCAAAATGGCGCCGACGTTGGCAAGGCATAGCCGGAAGCGGAAGTAGGTCCCCTTCCAGTTCTCTCAGCTGACCTCGTGGATACCTAGAATGAAAAGAGAGAGAGAGAGAGAGAGAGAGAGAGAGAGAGAGAGAGAGAGAGAGAGAGAGAGAGAGAGAGAGAGAGAGAGAGAGGAGCAAGCAAGAATGGCATGGAGGTAGGAAGAGAGAGAGGGGGGGAAAGAAAGAGAGAGGAGAGAGAGAGGGGGGGGAGGGAGGGAAGCATGAAAGAATGGTATGGAGGTAGGAAGAGAGAGATGGGGGAGAGAGAGAGAGAGAGATAGTTGAGAGAGAGAGAACACTGAACACTGAACGTTTTAATGAATAGGCCATTGGCCCATGTCAGGAGAGAGAGAGAGAGAGAGAGAGAGAGAGAGAGAGAGAGAGAGAGAGGGGAGAGAGAGAGAGAGAGAGAGGAGAAGTAAGAATGGCATGGAGGTAGAAGAGAGAGAGGGGGGGAGAAAGAGAGGAGAGAGAAGAGGGAGATGAAAGAATGGTAGGAGGTAGAGAGAGAGAGATGGGGGAGAGAGAGAGAGAGAGAGTTGAGAGAGAGAGAAACACTGAACACTGAACGTTTTTAATGAATAGGCCATTGGCCCATGTC
>CM065689.1:44278917-44281417 GCA_017654935.2 Phymorhynchus buccinoides | reverse complement strand
TGGATTGGACACTGTTGCTTGGCCCCAGATTATCCCAGCCTGGTAGGCAGCACGCTTTGCATGCTCTTTGAGGGCCATACTGGTTGGTGGGATCGCATCATAGGACCTCTGCTTTCGGGCAAAGAGATCTAACCTTGCCTCATCAACACCGCTAGCAGCACTCGATCTATCATACATGAGGACAACAAAGTTCTCCAGCTTTTGCATGTCATCCTAGGAAACTTCCGTTGGGCAGTTGCTGAGTTTTGTAAAGGTTTCAGAAACCTCACCACAGACTTCCCAAGTCAGCCATGCAGATTTCTTTCCTTTCCCATGGAAAGACGAGATCACATCACAGCCGGTAAATGCATGGAAGTACATGATCCCACTGGTTTTCTCAGGCCCTATTGCAGAGACTACATCATGGACTGGTATCCATCGAGCACTGGCTCCTTGGCCAAACGCAATCCACAGGTATTGGAGACCAAGCCTCTGTAGAGATGGCAGTGTAGATACTGCTATGACAACCACATCAGTGTCATTGGCCTTGATGATGAGTGACTTGCTGCCTTCTATCGTTGCATCTCTGGCATGTACAAATATACGTGTATCAGCCTCTTCGTGGCAGCAAGGGATACAGCATCCAGGGACTTGCTTTTGTTGCTGATGGCATCTTCTCCCTTTGTTGCGATGACAGTACTTGTGGTTTCAGTTTCACACATTTTCTCTGCAAGAAAGTGGAAGAGCTCTGTTTTGTTGTTGTCATCCCGGAGAAAGCTCCTCCAGTTTGATGGGGTTTTGCTGCTTCCAGTCACTCTTTTTCTGACCCCTTGACCTCTTTTTGCTCTGGTTTCAGACTTCAAACTGGACTTCTTGTACGTGTCAAAGACAATGTCCACCCGTTCGTATTTGGTGCCGAACGATTCCACTTTTGGAAGGATATCTTCTTTGGCATAGTCATCAAATGTCTTTGGGCTATGTGGAGGCAAGGAACTGACGAGGGCTGAGCCATCAATGATGATCGTGTCTCTCTCTGGCTCAGTGTCTGGCAAAGTCACCTGTGCTTGAATTAGTTCAGCTAGCTGTGACTTCTGACAATCACGAAGCTTTCCATTGTCACTGAGAGATGCAGGTGCTGACTTGTTCTCGTGTTTGAAGAATTCTTGCAAGTCACACTGTCTGTTCTGGCAGGAGATGAAGAGCCGGGAGAACAGGTGGCAGTCATCTTTCAACAATTTCTCCTTAGAACTGCTGGCTGCCTGTTCATGCTTGAAGAAAGAAGCCTTGCTCTTCTTGATTGGTTGATAGAACATGCATTCTTCATTCTCCAAGCCCTCTAAGAATGACTGGAATTTCTCATTGCCTCTCTTGTGATGGGAACCAACCAGTTCAGCCACAGCTCGGTCTGCAATGTTGTTTGACTCTAGCACCAGCAGATCAGCTGAATCTTCTTGGAAAGGGTTGCCCATCTCCTTCAACACTGTGGTCAATGCTTCCACGTTCACAAGGAAATACTTCTGGGCACCTAGGGTCTGTTCATGGTGTTTGGTGCTGTTGGTTGCATCTTTCAGTTTCATGCTACACATGGCTTCATAGGAAGCTACCAGACAGTTCACTTCAGGTCCATCCACCATCCACCTGCGAAGTGCCCCTGGGTCCTCTGTCAATCCAATCGCTCCTCCATCAACCTTGATGACTGCATTATTTTATTCATGGGCTTGGTCGATGGCCATGGCAGAGAAGTCTCTTCTGGACTTGTGGACAACAAAGTTTCCTTTGTGAAACTCCCTGGCTATGTCTGGATGCTGCTGCTCAAGAGACATCATGTCTCTGAAGTGAAGTGAAAGCCACCGGGCATAGTTGACATTGTTGTTCACGTAGAAGTAAGGGATGAGTTATGAGAGTGCTTCCCGGTACAGGTCAAAGTTTCCTTCCCTGAAAGAACGTATCAGCAGGAACATGACCAGCCCCATGTCTAACACCAGATGCCAGAACTGGAACTGTGGGCTCTCAAGTCTTCGCTGATCACACCACGAATAGAAAAAGATAGCAAAACTAACCAAAATAGGCAAACATGCTAAACCAATCTCCACTGTAGCCTTTTAAAACTATAACCATTAGACGCAGCATGCAAGAAAGCATAGAAATCGACACCAAGGTCGCTCAAATCGACCAAATACATGCATTTATATGAGTAAAATCATTCTCGGCAGTCCAAGATGGCGGCCATCTTAAAAAATGGCCGTCATCTTGGATTTTCAAATGGCACGTCGGGCAGATTTGCTCAGTAGACCCTTGGGAACTATCATGCCAAAATTGGTGCTTGTATCGCATTTTGCACAATTCATGGTAAAAAAATTACTGTTATCTGCCCTACTATAAAGTTAACGAAATGTGGCTTAGCTTGCATTTAAAAGAATGAACGTATTTCTAACAATGTAGACGAACGTGCGCACGTAAAAGAAACACCAACAAAGAAGTTATATTTTACCCAAAGAATGAAATAGTGAGGCCAAGAGAG
>CM065689.1:44245002-44263417 GCA_017654935.2 Phymorhynchus buccinoides | reverse complement strand
GGGCAGGGGTGGGTTGGCGGGCTGAGTGTGGGGGCTTGGGGGATGGCGGTTGGGCTGAGGGGTGAGTTTTGGCTGTTGGTGGTTTGGCTGGTGGTGTTGGCTGGTTGGTTGGTGGTTGGTTTGGCTGGTGGTTGGCTGGTTGGTTGGGCTGGCTGGTTGTTAGTTTGCTGGTGGTTAGTTGGCTGGTTGGCTTGGCTGGTTTGGTTAGTGTGGCTGAGTTGGTTGGATTGCTTGGCTGTGCTGGTTGGTTGGCTGGTTGTTGGTTGGCTGGCTGGCTGATTGGTTTAGTTGGTTGGTTGGTTTGTTGGCTGTTTTTTAGTTGGCTGGTTGGTTGGTTGGTGGTTTTGGCTGGTTGGTTGGGCTGGTTGGTTAGTTGCTGGTTGGTTGGTTGCTTGGCTGGCTGATTGGTTAGTTGCTGGTTGTTTGGTTGGGCTGGTTTGTTGGGGGGGTGGGGGGTGGGGGTGGGGGGGGGGGAGTTGCTGGTTGGTTGTTGGTTGGTTGGCTGGTTGGTTGGCTGGCTGGTTGGTTAGAGTTGGCTGGTTGCCTTGGCTGGCTGGTTGGTTGGTTAGTTTGAGCTGGTTGGTGGCGTTGGCTGGTTGGCTGCTGGTTGGCCTGGTTGGTTTGGCTGGCTGGTTGGTTGTTGGTTGTTTGGTTTGGCTGCTTCTGCTGGCTGGCTGGTGTGTTATTGGTTTCGTTGGTTGGTTGGGGGAGTTTGGCAGCTGGTTGGGTTGGTTGGTTGTTTTATGTTTGTTTGCTGTGTTTTTTGTTTGTTTACTTTTTTTGTTTTTCAACACAGAGAAATTGAGTTCTGCTTTATCTCTATGATATTCCGTTTTTGTTAGTTTTTTGTTGTGTTTTTGTCATTAAGGCGCATAATGCTCATTTATCCTACTTTTACTCTGTGATGTCATAACAACTTATTTATATTTTGTGAAAAACAATTAACCTGCTGGTCAATTTGTTTTTCATGACGCAAGGCATCTTTTTTCATATCGTTTTTACCTCAGGATAACACAGGTTGTGCGTGCATGCGTGCGTACTGTTTTGTGTGTGTAATGTGTGTGTGCGTGATGCGTGCGTTTGTGTGTGTGTGTGTGGTGTGTGTGTGTGTGGTGTGTGTGCGTTGCGTGCCGTGGGTTTGCTTGCGTGCGTGTGTGTTGTGTGTGAGTGCGTGTGTGTGTTGGTGATGCGGGTTGTGGTGTGGTTTGTGTGTGTCGTGTGCGTGTTGCGTGTGCGTTGCGTGCGTGCGTGTTTTGTGTGTGTGTGTGCGTGTTCGTATGTGTGCGTGGCGTGCGTGGCGTGCGTGTATTTGTGGTGTGTTGTTTTGTTTGGTGGGGGGGCGTGTGGTTGTTTGCGTGCGTGCATGCGTGCGTGCTTGTGTGAGTATATTGTGTGTTCAGAATAACAACAGTTGTGGTGTTGTGTGTGTGCTGTTGCGGATGCGTGCGTGCATGCGTGTGGTGTGTGAGTGTGTGCTTTTGTTTTGGTGTGTGTGCGTGTGTGTGTGTGCGTTTGTGCTGTGCATGCGTGCTGCGCGCCGTGTTGTGTGTGTGTGTGTGTGTGGTGTGTGTGTGTGTGTGGTGGTGTGGGTGTGGGTGTGTTGCGTGCGCGCGCGCACGCTCGTGTGTGTGTGTGTCTGTATGTGTTTGTGTGTGTGCGTGTGTGTGTGTGGTGTGTGTGTGTGTGGTATGTGTGTGGTGTGTGTGTGTGTGTGTGTTGTTGTGTGTCTGTGTGTTCCTGTTCTTGTTGCATTAGTTTTTCATTTTCAAACAACTCGCACACGCAAAGTGTTAGCTGATGTAGTTGATACGTTGTTTTTTTGTCGTTTCTTTTTTTGATCAGCCTTACAGATTTGTTTAGGCAGCCGTTTTAATGAATTAAAAACATGGTTTCACTACAGACACACACGCGCGCTGCCGCGTGCCCATACTCCCTTTCCCCAAGAACCGTGATATTGTGCATCCCCCCAAAAAAAAACTCTGGCCTTATGCAAGGGGAGTACCCGGTCTGTGTTCTTGGGGGGGTGCGACTTACTGGTTCTGTCCCTTAAACTGGCCTGCGATGGAATTGGTTTTGTGTGGCGTGAAGTGTAAATCAATATCGCCAAACGCAATGTGTGTCTGTGCTATGTATCCTCTGTGTGTGATTTAAGCCGAACATGTAACAAAAAAAACCAACGCGTAAAAGCAGAAGTAATCATTAGAGAACATTGAAATAGCAGTCTGCCCACACAACATTCAGCCATTTTCTTACAGACTTACAAGTACAAGGAAAAACATTTGCACACCTCTATAATAATTAGCACGTCCATATGTTATAAAACTGACTACGTACAACTGTAAAATAGGGGATCCAGCTATCGTAATCCAGGGCGGATCTGAGGTGGTTTCCGGTTCAGACACCCCCCCTTGCCAAAGCATGTCCCTTACCAAGGATCAACTAATTAATAAATTGCTCAAATTTTTGTAAATTTATTACTCCACGTAAATTGCAAACTATTTCCGGGGGGTTCTCCCAGAAATCATTGGTCCCCCCTTTAATCATTTCAGTTCATGCATACATCAATGACGGTGACGACTGAATAGGAACAACTCTGAATCAGAAATTCAATTTCCGATACAAACTTTGCTAACATAAACCTGGGCATCTACTCATTTCCCTGCATAACAATACATACTGTTTCTTTCCAAGAACAAAACCATCTAATGTTTGGTATTTCAAGGTCTGATAATTCATCAGTTTTGTTTCAAAAAAGAAAAATGCAATAGTCTCTCCCTAGGCTCGCCCCTCGCGTTCCTGCTTCCCAAACTAAGACAATAGGGTCTTTGGAATAATCGACCCAATTTGAAGCTTTTAGTGACTAGGTGTTAAATTCACTGTGGTCTAACATGGCGGAACTTTGGTGGTGAAGAGGGTTAAGCGAAAGAGCTTTTGCTTAAAATATGAATATAGCGTCACACTAATACGTTAGAAAACGCATAGGGCCTATAGGTAGTAGGTAGGTAGGTGTGTGTGTGTGGGGTGTGCGTGTGTGTGTGTGCGTGTGTGCGTGTGCGTGTGTGTGTGTGTGTGTGGTGTGTGTTGTGTGTGTGTGTGTGCGTGTGTGTTTTGTGTGTGTGTTGTGTGTGTGTGTGTGTGGTTCTGTGGTGTGTTTGTGTCTTGTTGGTATTTTCATGTCGTGTGTGTGTGTGTGTGGTGTGTGTGTGTGTGTGTGTGTGTGTGTGTGTGTGTTGTGTGCGCGCGTGTGTTGTGCGGTGTGTGTGTGTGTGTGTGTTCGATTGTATTTTTTTCAGGCTGTTTGTACGTGAGTATCAAGTGGATGGCATGCAGTGGTATTTGTACTTTCCTCTATGGAGTGTGTATGGGGTGTTGGGGGGGGTGGGGGGTGCGATGCGTATATTTTTGGTTCTGTGTGTGGTGTTTGTTGCGTGCGTGCGCGCGCGCGCGCGTGTGTGTGTGTGTATGTGGGGGGGACGTGTGTATACGTGTGTGTTGTGTGTGTGTGTGTGTCGTGTGTGTGTTTGTGTGTGTGTGTGGGTGTGGAGTGTTGTGTGGTGTGTGTGATGTGTGTGTGTGTGTGTGTGTGTGTGTGTGTGTGCGTGTGCGTGCGTGTGCGTGCGTTGTGTGTGCGTGTGTCTGTTTGTGTGTATGTATGTGGTGTGAGTGTGGTCTGTGTCTGTGTGGTTGCGTGTGTGTGTGTGTGTGTTGTGTGTGTTTGGTGTGTGTGTTGTTGTATGTCTGCGAGCGCGCGTAGTATGTGTGCGTGCGTTGTGTGCGTGCGTGTGAATGTGTGTGTGTGTTGTGATGTGTGGTGTGTGTGTGTTGTGTGTGTGGTGTGTGTGTGATGTGTGTGTGTATGTACAGGTTATGTGTGTGTTGTGTGCGCGCCGACGCGCGCGCGCGTGTGTGTGTGTGGGGTGTGTGTGGTGTGTGTGTGTGTGTGTGTGTGTGTGTGTGTGTGTGTGGTGGCTGTGTGTGTGTTGTGCATGCTTTGCCTAATGTCAGCTTGAACAATGATTGCTGGGAGACTGACTAGTCTTGGTACCTGTTGCCCTTAAAACAAGTACTCTTGCCACAAAAATCTATCAATACTTGTCATTTCCTTCTTTTTTTTAAATAATCCCAAAACATCTTGGTCTAGAAAAGCGACACGACCGTTTTGTCGTTGGAAGTGAGATCCATAATCAAGACAGAGTATTGCACGTTACTAGGTTTCCTGTTGAGATCTTCCGTGATCGATCTGCGCACAAATCCAACTTAGTCCTTGTGATCCTCGTCGGACATGTAGGCCAAACCGCCATACTTTGGCAACTCTGCTCATAAAGAGAAAACCCTCATGTTAGACTCGGTCTCCTCTCTCTCTTTCTCTCTCTCCCCTCTGGTCTCTCTCCTCCTCTCTCTCTACACTTTCAGTTCTCTTCTCTCTCTGCTCTCTCTTCTTTTTAGACTTCATACTCCTCCCCCCCGTGGGGATCCCGTGGGGGGGGGGTCTTTTGTATAACTAGTTATCACACCTTTTGGAAAGTTCATAACTAGACTTAACACAATTCCGTATTGTTACTTCTTCGGGACTTTACTGTGTTGCACTGCCTCTGGTCCTTGCCTCCGGGACGTTCCACGACCATCTTATATCCTACTAATGGTCCCCATAGTGTGTCTGTTCCAGACCGGAGACGTTAAGCAATAAATTTTGATCATATGAATTCCTTGTGCTTGTAACTTCCGCTAATCTGTCACTCTCGTTGACATTCTGCCTTTTTCCTTTGGCTTGCTGTCAATCTACTATACTTTCTGTCCTTATCGATCCATTCTCCTGCCTTTTTTTTTCAAGAAACATTTTCAAATAGATATTTCCTCCAGCCAAGTCGGATTTGCTGGGTCTAACTATTCGGGTCTCTGACCGATTGTACGCGCTCAGCATCGCCATCACCAACGGCCTACCCCGTTATCGTGGCGGTGTTTTAAGTAAAGAGTATGATGTACTGCACTGTGGTTTGGCCAATCTCACTTGATAGATTATGAAGCAACATCGGAGAGGGAGGGGGAGAGAGAGAGGAGAGAGAGTAGAGAGGAGAGTAGACAGATAGGAGATGAGAGAGAGAGAGAGTGTAGAGAGAGAGAGATGAGAGAGAGAGAGAGAGAGAGGAGAGAGAGAGAGAGAGGAGAGAGAGGAGAGAGAATTCTGAAGTCTGAAGTCCCGAACTTTTTTAATTGATATCCCTTTTTAGAGGCCCGTTAGAGAGAGTTTATGGAGAGAGAGAGAGAGAGAGAGAGAGAGAGAGAGAGGATGAGAAGGAGAGAGAGAGAGAGAGAGTGGAGAGTAGAGGATGACGAGAGAGGAGTAGAGAACATGTTTTTATTAATGTTTAGGCCGCTAGCCCCTTAATACCTTGTCCAGAAACAGAATCAATAAGAAGTCAACATGTAGCACAAACCGACAATTGCTGGTGAATGAAAGTCCCTCCTTTCTGTTTGTGGATATCCACAGAGAGAGAGTAGAAGATGAATCAGAATATCGACTACGAATAACGATGTTTTATTGAATTTAAAAGGATATACTACAATAGCTTCTTCGCTTCTTGGCGAACATAAAGTTAAAAGTAAAAAAATTCTTTAAAACAAATAATAAAAAAAACGTAAACAAAACCCCAAACTAATAAAACAGAACCCATACAATTTTAACAACAACAAAACTAAAGATTTCTTACAAAACACCAACTTTAACCCCACCTTGTACTTTGCCACCCACAAAATCACTCTACAAACAGACTACTAATTCATATCAGTACTTACCATTCGCATAGTGTCTGCGCTGTTTTTCTGCCGGACTCGTCGTTGACCCGTTACAATAGTGTGTTATCTGCGTTCTTCCGACAAATAAAAAACAATCAAAGGTCAAGTAGAGTAAAATGGAACATGTAAAAAATTGGACGACCGATCTGTGAAATAATTGGAAAAAGTAGAATCCAAAAATGGGATTTTTAAATCAAGCGAACATGGATTAGCTACTTACACCACCTTGTGTGCCCTTGACTTGTCAGGTAGGTCTCTCAGGAATTGAGTGATCAGATAGAAAACGAGGGGAACCACCTATGGGTATTTTTGGGGGGAGACAATGACCGGAATTTGGTATGTCTTTTTTTTTTTTGTTCAGGTTTAAAAATAGATAACCAGAATTTATTCTAAAAAAAAAAATCGAAAGATAAAATAATTAATAAAAAAGTTTTTTTTTCAATGGAAGAAAAGGAATAAAAAAAAAAAAAAAAAAAAAAAAAAGAAAAAAGAAAAACAACAAGAATAAAAAAAAGAGCAAAAAAAAAAACAAATACCCATATGCATCTGAAACATTTGGAAGGGAAGCTAATGACGAGAGAGGGTGGGGACCGAGAGTGAAGAAGAGGGAGAGAAAGGGAGAGACAGCTTTAGGACAGGGGGAACAGAGCATCGGAATTAGCGGGCTGACGTTAGAGTGTTATAGACGGGGAGAGGAATGCAGAAAGCAGATTGAGAGCTCGCTCAAGATGCGATTACGATTAAGAATCATAGTACATAGACTGGATACATGGCCAAATGCGTAAGATTTGAATAAACCTCATTAATTAGAACATATATTATAACTACTTAAGAGATCAACACGAAGAGATGTGTCTACTTGAGTAGAGTGCGGGGACCTAGCTATGTGGGTTTTGTATATCAAGATTTCTCGGGTTTGCGAAAGGAGAACAACATTAAAGGGGGAATGAGGCAGGGGAAGGGGGGGGGAAAGAGGAAGAGGAGCCGTTAGGAGGGAGGGGAAAAGAAGGGGGGAGAGAGAAGAGGGGAGGGGGAAAGGGGAAAGAACTAAAGAGGGGGGAGGAAGGGAGGAGGAAGAAAAATGGGGGACAGCCATTAGTGGGGTCAGTTGAAACATGGGGGAGTGGGGGGGATCTAGGGGGGGGGGTTTAGGGGGGATTAGAGTGGATTCTATTTGGAGGTCGTGTTCCACAGTGTTTTTTACCCCCTTATCCCCATCGGATAATCCTCGTATAGCGACATATGTATTCAGTATTATTTTCATATTTGAGATTAGTATGTTGTCTTAGTCACTCTCACCTATGGTTTCCTGTGCTTAGCGAGCGTTCATTGTGTTCATATTGGTTTTCTTGCTTCGATATTGTCCTGGAGGACTTTTAAATTTAGTAATCCGCTATTTATTTCTTGAGTGCTTACAGCTTATTTATGCTCTTTGTACATAACGGGTATCATTGTATTTTAAACACGTTAGGGGGCATTTCAATAACATGGTAGAATGTTAAAGTTATCTTTATATATATGTGTCTTATAATTGGTTTCTTTCTGGGATTTACGATTTATAGGTATTATGTGAAGTTTAAGAGCGAAGTCCAGTTATATATATAAGTTCTTGTTCTCATACAGGACATGTTTTGAGTAGATGACTTAATTTTTTTACTGCTGAATCCCAATACATGTTTGATGCATAATCAATATTCCAGGTTGGATATAGGCATGGAAAAAAAGTCTACGAGTATGTTGATCTAAAAAGTGTTTAATTCTATTGAGCTGAAATACTTTTTTTGAAATTTTCTTGGACAGAATGTCCATGTGTTTTGACCAGGATAAGTTGTTGTCAATGTATACGCCGAGTAATTTGTGTGAAGTAACTTCTTCTAGAGGCTTTTCATAGATAGTTGGTGTTCTTAATTGATTTTTAAAGTTTTGCCTCTTTTGTCTTGTTGTGATTAACATGAATTTAGACTTTTTGGGGTGTAAGGCCATATGATTTTGCTCTGCCCAGTCAACTAGATTATTAATGTCACTCTGCAATCCAGAACAGATTGAATCAGCATTTTTGCCATTTTTATACACTGTGGTGTCGTCTGCAAAAAGCTCACACGATGAAGTAAGATGAAGGGGGAGGTCATTTATATAAACGGTGAAGAGTATAGGTCCTAAGACTGAGCCTTGGGGAACTCCATAATTGACTGATTGAAATGAAGATGTAATAGTGTCTTTTGAGACGGTTTGTCGTCTGTCAGATAGAAAGGACGAAACGAGGGCGATAGAATCTTGAGTTAAACCATACAATGATAGTTTTTTCAATAGAAGGCCATGATCAATAACATCAAAGGCCTTAGCAAAGTCGACGAGAATGGCACCGGTGAGAAGGTCATTGTTAATATTGGAATGCCACTGTTCGATTAGATTAGTGAGTACTGTTTGGCAGGAATGGTTTTCTCTAAAGCCACTTTGGTTACAATGGAAAAGATCATGTGTGGTAAAGTATGTCTGAAGGTTACGTTTTAAATGCTTTTCTAGAGGTTTGGAGAGGTTAGACAAGATAGAGATAGGTCGGTAGTTTGACGGATCTTGGGGGTCACCAGATTTATATAGTGGTATCACCTTGGCATCTTTAAATAATTGGGGATAACAGCATTTCTCAATACAAAGGTTATAAATATAGGTAAGACAGTCAGTGATAATAGGCGCAGATAGCTTTAAGATATAGTTATCAATATGATCTAAACCGCAACATTTAGAATGCTTGAGTTGAATTAATTCTTGGTATACCTCATGTACAGCCATAAACTGGAAACTGAGTTTAGGACCTAATTTTTTGGAGTCACAGTACTCTTTCAGTAACAATAGATCGTTAGAGCCAGTTCGATCGGCTAGTATCGTTTTATCAGCTATGGTACAGAAATGATTGTTGAGTTCTTCAACAGATAGATCGTTTGACAAGGGCGTACTGTGTGTTGAAGATTTGCAGGATAATTGGTTAATTGCTTTCCAGATAGATTTTGAGTCTTTTTTAGATTGAATAAGATCGCCAAAGTACTTTTTTTTGGCAACTCGCTTCATGTTTGTTATTTTGTTTCGCTGCTTTTTAAAAGCTACATCCTTACCAGTTGTTTGTACTAAACTTTCACGAGTCTTTATTTCCGCATTTATATTATCGTTTAACCATGGGGGTTTACCTTCAGGCTTGACACGTTTGGTTATAAAAGGGGCATGTTTATCGTATATTGGGATGAAGGTATTATACCACTTTTCAAGGGCTTTATTTGGGTCATTGTACTGAAAAACAATAGAAAAGTCGGCCATACATAAATCATATAAGAATTGCTCAGGGTTAAAGGATTTATAGCTACGAAATGCTACACATCTATGAGAACATTTGGGGATTCTGATGCCTTTTTTTGACCACGTTAAGCATATGGGGAAGTGATCGCTTAACCCGAAGACAGGAACAGACGTTTCAACTATGTGACCAGGATTGGTGACGTATATATGGTCAATGAGTGTTTGGGTCTGTAGTGTTATTCTTGTGGGGTTATTAAGTAATTGAGACATATTATAAGATTCATAGAGACGTTTCCAGTTATCATGGATTTTAAGAAGATCAATATTCAAATCACCTAGCAATATGATGTCGGTATAGGATAAGGAAACATTGTCCGTCATAGATGAAAATCGGTTAAACCACTCCACACGTTCATCGGGATTTCTATATAAAAATCCCACAATAATTGGTGTGTGGCCCTTTAAGCGAATTTCAATCCAAATACCTTCTATGTTGTACTTATCGAAGTCATGTACCTGTCTATAGTTCACTGACTGGTGAATGTATGCAACCATGCCTGTGTGTAGCTTACTTGAAGCATCTTTTCTAATAACATTGTACCCTGGTACAGAAATTAGATTGTCAGACACAACATCAGATAACCTAGACTCGGCAAAGGCAAAACAATGAAAACAAGTATTAGAATTTGACAAGACAGAAGGCACATCAGACATTTTGTTTAAAAGATGACATGCATTTAAATAACCTATTTTAAAACCCGGTTTCGATAACCATCTAGAATTACTGGTAACATTGGCCATTTTAACGTAATTGCTTAAAACAATCACCAACTCAAGAGGAAACCAGCGAAATGTATATCAATATAAAAGAAAAATCAGGCCTTTAGGCGAAAGAGTGAACAACTTAAAACAAAACAAACTTATTCAAATGAATCGACAATGGTATAAAGTAAGTGTGGTCGCAATAAAAGGTAGAGTTAGAAGAGCAAATAAACGAATAAAACAGTAGTATGGAGAGAAAATAAGCCAATTAGGCCTACAAACTAGCAACGCGTCTGCGATTGTTTCCCACGAATAGACAAAAAAAGAGATAATAATCCACTGGTTTGCTACACAGAGGAGCAGTTCAGGACACCGTAGCACAGAGTTTCTCTAATAATATGCACCGGGTCTTCGTTTATGAAAAGGCAGGCAGGCGCAGTGAGAAAATGGTTAATAGTCAATCCAATCACTGCTTTGAGGCCCTGTCACGAGTGGGAGAGTTGAGAGAGAGAGAGAGAGGAGAGAGAGAGAGAGAGAGAGAGAGAGAGAGAGATGAGAGAGAGAGAGAGAGAGAGAGAGAGAGAGAGAGAGAGAGAGAGAGAGAGAGAGTAGAGAGAGAGAGAGAGAGAGAGAGAGAGAGAGAGAGAGAGAGAGAGAGAGAGAGAGAGCGAGAGCGAACGACGAACGAACGAAATGTTATTTATTCAGGGTAATGAGATAAGCTAATTAATTACAGCTTTTTTTTCACTCAGCCCTGAGGCAAACAACAAGAAAGCAACAAACAATGTAAGAGAGACTTTAGAGAGAGAGAGAGAGAGAGAGAGAGAGAGAGAGGGAGAGAGAGAGAGAGAGAGAGAGAGAGAAAGAGGAGAGACAAGAGAGAGAGAGAGAGAGACAGAGAGACAGAGAGAGGACAGACAGAGAGAGACAGACAGAGAGAGAGAGGAGGACATCAGACAGACACAGAGAGAGGACGGGAGACGGGACCAGAGGGTCAGGAGGTCCAAACAAACGGGGGGGACAGAGAGAGACAGGGAGACTTCTCCCTATAATTGCCATTCAGTCCTTGTACTCAAATAATTTAATGAATTACGACCTTCCAATTCCACGGATGGTCAGTCAAAGGCTAACTCGTGCAAACATCCCCACTCCCATACAACCCTCTCTCCATAACCCATTCTATTCCTGTACTGCTATGACTTCGCTGTCACCTTGTCAACCACGTTGTCGCTCTCCCATACCCACCACACTGCACCCGGACATACGCACGCGCGCGCGTGCAAGGTGCGGGCCTCCACGTGCGCGACACGCGCGTGCCAGCCTAGCCACTGGTCAGTCTTTGGCACGTGGCTGTCGTGCGCTGAAGGGAAAAGGCCAACGGTTCTCTCCTTGCGCTGGCGCTGGCTCTGGGTTCAGTTTCTCTAGATAACGGTCGCCGCGCGAATAACGCTTACGCCAAAAGGGGCCTAAGAAACACACTAGACGTTTGCTAAGGTCAGATAACTCTTTAAGCTTACTCTTCACTTTTGGGAGAGAGAGAGAGAGAGAGAGAGAGAGAGAGAGAGAGAGAGAGAGAGAGAGAGAGAGAGAGAGAGAGAGAGAGAGAGAGAGAGAGAGAGAGAGAGAGAGAGAGAGAGAAAAGGATTGCTATCATAAGGGAGATAAATCATACCTGTCTGTCAGTTTGTACAAAGTTTTCGATTTCACCCAGGTCTATTTGTGTGCAGAAAATTAAATTTGCACTATATTATGCCATCTAACATGATGAAAAATTAAGAAAGAGCACTCAAAAACACTTGCTAAAATCATCCTGTATTTTTTCACGATAGACTAAAGATTACGAATATTTGCTGTGGCAAGCTTGTTGTTTTGGTCTTCCATTTTTAAAGTTCAAGTCTCGTCACGCGAGATATAAAAAAAAAAGCCGGAAGTATTGATATTTCCCATGATCCTTCAAATAGTTAGTCGCTTGCTACCTGGATAGCAGCCACAAAACGTTTTCAACAAACGTCAGCAAAAGAGGCGTTTCTGCCAATTTGCGCTCACGCTACGTAGCGTTAGCCCTTGGACCCAAAGGAGCTAGCTGGACTTTCGGATCAGACGTGTAATCAAGGAAGTAAAGGGTGAGCAGCCCCAAAGCAACTACCCCGACGTCTACCATGTTCTTTCCATCGCTTATTGTGTTCTACTCCTGGTTAGTTTGCCCTGGGCCAATTTACGAGCAAGCTCTCCTTAATTTCTTGCCATCTTTTTTGTGCGTGTCCTTGTGCCAAGCGGCCTCCAAACCTACCCACCCTCCCAAGTCAAGTCGTCTGCTTTCTGTCTCCGAGTCTGTAGGCCTATTGACAATAGGCGACCTTTTGCGGTGGCTTAGCATAGCCGGGGAGATCAGATAAAGGAGAAAGTCTCTACCCGAAAAGGAATCGTTAGTGTTTAGTTTTCTGATTAGCCCCCTTGGGCGACAAAGACAAAGTAGAATAGAAGGCTCGAGTCAAAGAAACTAAAGAAATAAGAAAAGAAAACAGAAAGGAGCGAGCTTTTCTTGGTTTCCCGGAGTTGGAGAGCGGGGTCGAGAGGGGAGAAAATAACTGGCGCGTGTCGGATAATCGTCGGGGAAAATGGCAGGGTGATGTTTCCATATCGATCAGGGAAAGGGAGCTAATGACGGTTGGATTGCCCGATTAGTCTCCCTTTCTTGTCTTCTTCTTTTGTCTTCAACGTGGGCTTGAAGGTGACTTTTAAAATGACTGTACTGTTGACTACAACACAAGCAAATCTCTCTCTCTCTCTCTCTCTCTCTCTCTCTCTCTCTCTCTCTCTCTCTCTCTCTCTGTCTGCGTAATGGACAGATTTTTTTAAGTTTTGCGTCGTGTCGATAGTACCGTACCGTAGCTGATTTGGTTTTAACAGGAAATAATTGGCTGTCAAACAAAGGTTCTTACATCTTTGTTTCAGAAATATTCGAGTCTTTGATGAATCTTTCAATGAAATTGACAAGTAATCTTATCACCCTTGGTCTAGAAAAGAATGTATTTTTTTGTACGAACGAAAGTTAAGGCTTAACGTCATCTGAGCTTAAAGTGCTCAGGTGGGACATTACTTCCAATATCGATGGTGGTACTTTTTTGTAACGTTTCAGAGAGGGGGGAGGGGGGGAGGGCAATTGAATGCGCTGCTCACGTTGTCCAAGAGTATTCGACAAAACTTCAGATGGTTGAATAATTAAACACGCTGTTTATTTTGATGAAGAAAAAAAAAGATATCGTACAGACAAGTTCACCAGTGAGATAGGTGCGGTTTTGAGGACAGAATTCTAAAAACGCTGTTGATTTGTTTTTTTGGAAAAAAGGACACCGAAACAGACAAGCACATCAGTGAGATAGGTGCGGTTTTGAGGACAGAGTTCCTATATTTGTCACAGTATATTCACTAAACCAGTAAATTTCTTAATTTCCTGAACATTTTAACAAATGTATGGGCCTAGCCTTGACTGTTTTCCTGACCCATCCACAGAGTTGCACATTCCCTGTGGACCAAACAAACTAAAACAAAAATTAAACCAAACCGGGCCATTTACATTGATCTCCATCCACTGATGATAATTGTTTTTACATTTTTTCCAAAATAAAAATATAAAGCGAAACGAACATGAAGAAACACAAAACGGAACAGAGCAAGCCAAAGCAAAACAAAAAAACAAACAACAGCAACAAACATTGCAAATATCATGCTCAAAATGAACAACAAGGCATAATATACCCAAGTTGCCGACTGTTTTGGGACGAAATAAATGTTACAGTAAGACTGACAATGCCATGACTTATTATCTTAATAGCATCCTTTCATCAGATATACACGTACATGCATTCATAGACTCGCATCTGACAACACCTGTTATATTTATCTAGATGCATGCACATACATACCAACTTAAAAGAATATTAAACTTTCGATATAGGTGCAGATCCACCCCACCCCACCCACCCACCCACCCCTCCTCCATTTCTCGATTCTTTCCGTTTGTTCAGTGTTGCCTTTGGTTTAAACAAAGTTTATTAACATAATACATTGCAGTGTACACAAATTATTGTATGAGCACAATAAGCTATAAGCTTATAAGCGCACTCAAAAACGTTTCAGTTGCAAACAAAAGGCTGCATCATAAAATTACTTGAATAGCTATGAGAAAAATACAATTGGAATAAGAAAAATAAACTAAGCAGTGTTGCCTTTCTTACTGCAGATTGAGTACTTCATCCTCTATCGTGTGGTATATTTAACGCTAATTGTCATCCATGTACATAATTAAACATCATATGCATTCAATAATAGCAGAAAATAAAGGCAAGACGAAAAAACGCAATGAACCAGGACTGTGACAAAACGCTCCGCGGTTGTTGAGTGTACTGCACGACTTAGACGAGGGGGGGGGGGGGGGGGGGGGTCCTATTGCATAATGGCCTTCATCATGACTGCGATTAATTATTCAACAAAGATAATGAGCTCAAAAAAGATAGATAAGATAGAGCTAAATGTTTGGTAAGAAAGGCAGGTGTGAAAATGCGGGGAGAGCTGAGAAATGTAAACGGAGGGGTGGGGGACACGTCTGCACCTTTTCCAAACTTTCTTACATGGAGCCTTTGTTGCGTTAATCATTTAGCTAGGTTCGCGCTGATGAACTGTTAATTCTAGCACGGTATAAGCTATCAGCATGTTGGTTGTTGCTCATTTCTTGTTGTGTGCCCGTTGTCCTACAAGAGCCGTGGACCGCATACAAATTGATTTTTCTTTCTTTAAAAAAAACTAAATCTGTCCGTTTAGGCTACACTGTCGCACCACCGGCAACATGCAAAAAGCGCGACTCTCTGAATATTCCCATTTGCGCGACCGTACGAAAAGAGCGAATGTCACTGACAGAAAGAGCGAATGTCACTGACAGAAAGAGCGAATGTCACTGACAGAAAACGAGAGGGTCGTTGAGGATTGGGATGGGGCAAGAAGTACCTTACTATCCATAACCCTATCCCTAACCTATCCCTAACCCTATCCCTAACCTATCCCTAACCTACCCCTAACCCTATTCCTAACTTTCTGAGTTTTATGCGAAAGTGCGACTCTCTGAAATTCGCTCTTTTTGTCATTACTGTTCGCTCTTTTCGGCATCTTGTAGTTCGCGCATTTCGTATCGCGATTTTCGAAAAGTCGCGCTTTTCGAATGCTCCGGCACCACCACACCTCCACCCACCACAACGACGTCCATGTCACTCCAGATCATCCTATTCCAGCTCTGACCCTCTCATCCTCCACCCCACACACAGCCCCCCACCCTGCACCAGCTCTGTGTTCAAGTTCAGGTATACTTTAATATCTCCAAAAAAGAAATCCAGGTTAGGTGCAACCTAAGAGATACAACATAACTGAAAGAACATTAATCAAACGTGTGAAACAAAATTATACCAACCAAATAATTATCATTAAAATGCATTACATCAACTTAGAAATGTGCACATTTAAAACACAGAGAGAGAGAGAGAGAGAGAGAGAGAGAGAGAGAGAGAGAGAGAGAGAGAGAGAGAGAGAGAGCTATGCGATCATTGTGATGATGCAAGCCATGATTCACGTGAAATGCATGTACTTGAGTATATAGAGCGTAAAGTAGTAGAATTATTTTTAATCTTATAGGCCTACTATCTTAATAATATAAAAACTTCGGGACTTTCCAGGTATTGCAGTACCTCCAGGATCGTCCCACCATCTTCATAGTTATCAATGTCCTATATGTGTCTGTTCCAGGCCGGAGGACGTTTAACGAACTTTCAACATCGAATTATTTTTAGACGGAAGTATTCCACGTGAATCATGACTCGCATCGTCACAATCGCATCGCATTGACAGCGAATCGTTTGTAGTGTGGCAGGCCCTGTGCCTGCTTCTTCCAAATGCCAGTGTCACGCTGAAGTGAGCACATGACTGTGTCGCACGTGCAACGCTGACTTTCTCCTTTAGTCGATTCGTTTGCCTCTCACTGCGCCACATCACTGTCACTGTCACTTTCTCATCGCTACCCGCTAACATTTTTCCCTGTCCAGCTGTTAGTCTGTGACTACTGAGCATCAGAATACCTCCCAGCCACCCTCCACACGCGCGCGCGCACGCACGCACGCACGCACGCACACGCACGCACGCACGCACGCACGCACGCACGCACGCACACGCGCACGCACACACACACACACACACACACACACACACACACCTGGAATCAGTAGCAATAAGGCCTAGGCCTGTCGCCTCTTTTCTTCATCTCCATATCGACTAACACGTCCATTATCCTTTCCATCCGAGTTAAGAAAACATGTTGATAGTTTGTAGAAACGAGTATTTAAAGCAAAACATCTGTAGGCTTAAACATTCGCTCACTGGTGAATGTTACCCCCCCCCCCCTCTCTCTCTCTCTCTCTCTCTCTCTCTCTCTCTCTCTCTTTCTCTCTCTCTCTCTCTCTCAACCATACGGCTGACTCTAACAAACAGAAAGAAGTTTAGAGACAAGCGCAGTTGTAGTAGTGACAAGAGCGTTGCTGCTCTGACAACTTCAATTGTCTGCACGCTCACACGCGCACACCCTTCAACATTCTGGACAGCACTGAATGAAGAAAGGACAGCAAGAGGTCATCAATTAAACCTGGTCCAGGCAATTGGACATCCAAGGGAGGGAAGAGTCACCCATGTATAAAAGGACGAGCCTACACGGCCATTGCGCGTCCGTCCTTTAATGTGTGGACTCTGTCAAAGGGAACTGGGGAAGTTTCTTAAGCAAAAGCGTTGTGAAGTGATTCCTGGGCAAACTGTCCCCCCTATTTGTATAGCTTCTCGGAGCGAGCGCCAGCGCTTTGAACGTTGTGTAAGATGCTTCGGAGATTGTCCGCTGCAAACAGTCTCGCATAATCTCACGTGGTTTTGCCTTTGAAAGTGAATAATAATTACGTAGCTTACTTAGGTACAACATCACTAGTCTATCGAATGATAATTACGTAGCTTACTTAGGTACAACATCACTAGTCTATCTGACTAATCGGTTGTTGTTTTCCCCATTCATTAGTCACCTGCGTAAATCAATAAAAATGGTCGCTTATCAAAACCATTTGAAAACTTGCGTCTCTTTGGACAAAGGCTGCCATTGTATTTTGTCGTTGCCTAAAAGCGCTTTAATGGGGCGCTTTTTTCTCGAACAGAATGCCACATCCACTCAACTTACCCTGAGCGTTACTGAGCTGGAAGACAGTTGGGAGCAGGGAAGATTTTGGGGGGAGAGAGAGAGGGAGAGAGGTGGGAGAAGAGGTAGAATATGGGGGGGGGGGAAGATTCTTGGTCCAGCAGATGTCTGATTGTGGTCAATTTATTAATGAGTTGACCTCGATGGCCACTTCATTGGCTCAAAGTTTAAACTCTCTCTCTCTCTCTCTCTCTCTCTCTCTCTCTCTCTCTCTCTCTCTCTCTCTCTCTCTCGTCTCTCTTTTATAATAACATTAGCATAACATTGTTAATACATGTAATATTATTTTGCAGGCAAACATGTCGATGGCTTGGAGTCAAAACGGACTATCTTTAGATAGTCCATTGTCGTAGTATTGAACTTATTGCAAAAAGTAATAACTTGTTTCAAAAAAAGACTGCAGAAATATAAAAAGCATAATCCCCTTTTTATATTATTTGCAGACTTTTTTTAATACAAGTTCTTAGTTTTCGCAATAACTTCAATAATAAGCCAATGGACTATCTAAAGATAGTCCGTTTTGACTCTAAGCATTGTGAACAATCCCTGACATATTCACACTGTGCACATACAAACGTGCAGGCCAATGGACATATTTTAATATAAGTCATCAAAATATGCAGAATGCCCCATGTAATTCAGGTTCCAGAACGAGTAACACAGCAGTAGACAGCTTTGGAAATGGGAAATGAGAGGCAAAAGTACCCCATGCATATCTCTGAAAGGTATTTTCTTCCTTGGTGGCCGTGTGAAAGAATCTTATTTCTTTGGTTGGTTTCGGAAAGTTTTATGTCCTCATAGCCGTAGCTCTTAGGGTCAAGTAGTTCTGGTGCTGTAGACTTCGATGTAGCGGGTACATCTGGAAATTGGTTCATCAACGTTGTTCTTGGGAGGAAAGGGGCGGGCGGGAGGCGCTGGAGTAAAGTCGGTTGGAGTCTTGTCGTAGACTCGTCACATGTATGATCAGGAAGCTGTAGTCTTGGTTCTTCCCTTTCATTGTCCGTCACCAAAAAAGTCTTCATGCCTTACACGCCGCTTAAAGGGGCACCCTGACGGGTGAGGTTTTGCCAGAAACACGTCGAGGTCAGCAGAAAGACAGTCGTTTCAAGGATCGGAACACTCACTTTGCTCTGGTTTCCTAGAAATCAAACCGTCAAAACGGCGATTCCTCCTTGGCGGAGTTGCGGGAGAGAGAAGCCATTTTGGACCGGGTGGGTGGAGGCCACTAAGAGTGGTTGAAGCTTCTTTTTTTTGTAGTGCAGTAAAAAAAAAAAAAGGAGCTATTTCCTTTGTTGTGAA
>CM065689.1:44237502-44242502 GCA_017654935.2 Phymorhynchus buccinoides | reverse complement strand
CTGTCCTGTCCTGTCCTGTCCTGTCCTGTCCTGTCCTGTCCTGTCCTGTCCTGTCCTGTCTTGTCCTGTCCTGTCCTGTCCTGTCTTGTCCTGTCTTGTCCTGTCCTGTCCTGTCCTGTCCTGTCCTGTCTTGTCCTGTCCTGTCCTGTCTTGTCCTGTCTTGTCCTGTCCTGTCCTGTCTTGTCTTGTCTTGTCTTGTCCTGTCTTGTCTTGTCTTGTCTTGTCCTGTCCTGTCTTGTCTTGTCTTGTCCTGTCTTGTCCTGTCTTGTCCTGTCCTGTCTTGTCCTGTCCTGTCCTGTCTTGTCCTGTCCTGTCTTGTCCTGTCCTGTCTTGTCCTGTCTTGTCCTGTCCTGTCCTGTCTTGTCCTGTCCTGTCTTGTCTTGTCCTGTCTTGTCCTGTCTTGTCCTGTCTTGTCCTGTCCTGTCTTGTCCTGTCCTGTCCTGTCTTGTCCTGTCCTGTCTTGTCTTGTCCTGTCTTGTCCTGTCTTGTCTTGTCCTGTCTTGTCCTGTCCTGACTTGTCCTGTCTTGTCTTGTCTTGTCCTGTCTTGTCCTGTCCTGTCTTGTCTTGTCCTGTCTTGTCTTGTCTTGTCTTGTCTTGTCTTGTCTTGTCTTGTCTTGTCTTGTCCTGTCCTATCTTGTCTTGTCTTGTCTTGTCCTGTTTGTCCTGTCCTGTCTTGTCATGTCCTGTCTTGTCCTGTCTTGTCCTGTCCTGTCTTGTCTTGTCCTGTCTTGTCCTGTTTTGTCCTGTCATGTCTGGTCTTGTTGTGTCGTGTTCTGCTTTGTCGGTACGACTGACCCCAAGTACAATTCAGAAGCGAGTTTCACCTTGTATTCTTGTGGCAACTAATTGCACTAGTATTGTTGTGGCAACTACTTTCACTTGTATTGTTGTGGCAACTACTTTCACTTGTATTCTTGTGGCAACTACTTGCACTTGTATTCTTGTGGCAACTACTTTCACTTGTATTCTTGTGGCAACTACTTTCACTTGTATTCTTGTGGCAACTACTTGCACTTGTATTCTTGTGGCAACTACTTTCACTTGTATTCTTGTGGCAACTACTTTCACTTGTATTCTTGTGGCAACTACTTTCACTTGTATTCTTGTGGCAACTACTTGCACTTGTATTCTTGTGGCAACTACTTTCACTTGTATTCTTGTGGCAACTACTTTCACTTGTATTCTTGTGGCAACTACTTGCACTTGTATTCTTGTGGCAACTACTTGCACTTGTATTCTTGTGGCAACTACTTTCACTTGTATTCTTGTGGCAACTACTTGCACTTGTATTCTTGTGGCAACTACTTTCACTTGCATTGTTGTGGCAACTACTTGCACTTGTATTGTTGTGGCAACTACTTTCACCTTGTATTCTTGTGGCAACTACTTGCACTTGTATTCTTGTGGCAACTACTTTCACTTGCATTGTTGTGGCAACTACTTGCACTAGTATTGTTGTGGCAACTACTTTCACCTGTATTCTTGTGGCAACTACTTGCACTAGTATTGTTGTGGCAACTACTTGCACTAGTATTGTTGTGGCAACTACTTGCACTAGTATTGTTGTGGCAACTACTTTCACTTGTATTCTTGTGGCAACTACTTGCACTTGTATTCTTGTGGCAACTACTTTCACTTGCATTGTTGTGGCAACTACTTGCACTAGTATTGTTGTGGCAACTACTTTCACCTGTATTCTTGTGGCAACTACTTGCACTTGAATTGTTGTGGCAACTACTTTCACTTGTATTCTTGTGGCAACTACTTGCACTTGTATTGTTGTGGCAACTACTTTCACTTGTATTGTTGTGGCAACTACTTTCACTTGTATTGTTGTGGCAACTACTTGCACTTGAATTGTTGTGGCAACTACTTTCACTTGCATTGTTGTGGCAACTACTTTCACTTGTATTGTTGTGGCAACTACTTGCACTTGTATTGTTGTGGCAACTACTTTCACTTGTATTGTTGTGGCAACTACTTGCACTAGTATTGTTGTGGCAACTACTTGCACTTGTATTCTTGTGGCAACTACTTGCACTTGTATTCTTGTGGCAACTACTTTCACTTGTATTGTTGTGGCAACTACTTTCACTTGTATTCTTGTGGCAACTACTTGCACTTGTATTCTTGTGGCAACTACTTGCACTTGTATTGTTGTGGCAACTACTTTCACTTGTATTCTTGTGGCAACTACTTTCACTTGTATTCTTGTGGCAACTACTTGCACTTGTATTCTTGTGGCAACTACTTTCACTTGTATTGTTGTGGCAACTACTTTCACTTGTATTCTTGTGGCAACTACTTTCACTTGTATTCTTGTGGCAACTACTTGCACTTGTATTCTTGTGGCAACTACTTTCACCTTGTATTGTTGTGGCAACTACTTTCACTTGTATTGTTGTGGCAACTACTTTCACTTGTATTCTTGTGGCAACTACTTTCACTTGTATTCTTGTGGCAACTACTTGCACTTGTATTCTTGTGGCAACTACTTTCCCTTGTATTCTTGTGGCAACTACTTTCACTTGTATTCTTGTGGCAACTACTTGCACTTGTATTCTTGTGGCAACTACTTGCACTTGTATTCTTGTGGCAACTACTTTCACTTGTATTCTTGTGGCAACTACTTTCACTTGTATTGTTGTGGCAACTACTTTCACTTGTATTCTTGTGGCAACTACTTGCACTTGTATTGTTGTGGCAACTATTTTCACTTGTATTGTTGTGGCAACTACTTTCACTTGTATTCTTGTGGCAACTACTTTCACTTGTATTCTTGTGGCAACTACTTTCACTTGTATTGTTGTGGCAACTACTTTCACTTGTATTGTTGTGGCAACTACTTTCACTTGTATTGTTGTGGCAACTACTTTCACTTGTATTCTTGTGGCAACTACTTGCACTTGTATTGTTGTGGCAACTACTTTCACTTGTATTGTTGTGGCAACTACTTGCACTTGTATTCTTGTGGCAACTACTTTCACCTTGTATTCTTGTGGCAACTACTTTCACTTGTATTCTTGTGGCAACTACTTTCACTTGCATTGTTGTGGCAACTACTTGTATTGTTGTGGCAGCTACTTGCACTTGTATTCTTGTGGCAACTACTTTCACTTGCATTGTTGTGGCAACTACTTGCACTTGTATTGTTGTGGCAACTACTTTCACTTGTATTGTTGTGGCAACTACTTGCACTTGTATTGTTGTGGCAACTATTTTCACTTGTATTGTTGTGGCAACTACTTGCACTTGTATTGTTGTCAACAAAAAAATGAAACAGACTGCAACGTCACTGGAACATACAGCAAACAAACAACTACACGACAAGTGCAAAGTGACGTTATTTTATTCACAAGAGACAAAACAACTTGGCAACTACTTTCACTTGTATTCGTGTGGCAACTACTTTCACTTGTATTGTTGTGGCAACTACTTGCACTTGTATTGTTGTGGCAACTACTTGCACTTGTATTCTTGTGGCAACTACTTGAACTTGTATTGTTGTATTCTTATGGCAACTACTTGCACTTGTATTCTTGTGGCAACTACTTGCACTTGTATTCTTGTGGCAACTACTTGCACTTGTATTGTTGTGGCAACTACTTGCACTTGCATTGTTGTGGCAACTACTTTCACTTGTATTGTTGTGGCAACTACTTTCACTTGTATTGTTGTGGCAACTACTTTCACTTGTATTCTTGTGGCAACTACTTTCACTTGTATTCTTGTGGCAACTACTTTCACTTGTATTCTTGTGGCAACTACTTTCACTTGTATTCTTGTGGCAACTACTTTCACTTGTATTCTTGTGGCAACTACTTTCACTTGTATTCTTGTGGCAACTACTTTCACTTGTATTCTTGTGGCAACTACTTTCACTTGTATTCTTGTCGTAACTACTTACACTTGTATTGCTGTGGCAACTACTTTCACTTGTATTGTTGTGGCAACTACTTACACTTGTTGTTGTGGCAACTACTTTCACTTGTATTCTTGTGGCAACTACTTTCACTTGTATTCTTGTGGCAACTACTTTCACTTTTTGCTAGGCGAATCGGTGCCATAAATAACTTTGGTAAAAAGGGAGTTAATTACGAGAAGTTCCTTCCCCTTATTCATTTCACTATATCCTCTCTCTTGGCCTCACTATTTCTTTTCTTTTTTTTCATATTTGATTTTGATCGACTTTTGTTGTACTGAAAACAAAAGTGGGGAGGTGGGGGGTGGATCCGAAAGACAATAACATTAAAACGGAGAGAGTGTGTGAAATGACCTGTACGTGTCCCCGTTCCGTTCATTTGTTCATGACAAATGTACACAATGCAAAAATGGTTTGATTTGCGGTTTTACCGCATTACGTTTATACATCTGTATCGTTAAAAGTTCGGGACTTTCCTGGAGTTGCACTGCCTCCGGGCATTGCCTCCAGGATCGTTCCCACCATCGTTATATCTACTAATGTCCCATATGTGTCTGTTTCAGACCGGTGGACGTTAAACGGATTTTCATTCATTTGATTTGCGGAGACGTTTTATAAGTTCCAAATAACTCTCTCTCTCTCTCTCTCTCTCTCTCTCTCTCTCTCTCTCTCTCTCTCTCTCTCTCTCTCTCTCTCTCTCTCTCTCTCTCTCTCTCTCTCTCTCTCTCTCTCTCTCTCTCTCTCTCTCTCTCTCTCTCTCTCTCTCTCTCTCTCTCTCTCTCTCTCTCTCTCTCTCTCTCTCTCTCTCTCTTTCTCTGTATGTGTGTGTATGTGTGTGTGCGTGTGCGTCTGCGTGTGCGTCTGCGTGTGCATCTGCGTGTGTGTGTGTGTGTTTTGCAATGTTTGTTTGTAAATAAGATGTGTTTATATCAAAGTTGTGGGGTGGGTTAACAGGAGTACATTGCAATGGGGACGAGTGCTCTGTGTTTCTCTGTCTGTCTGTCTGTCTGTCTGTCTGTATGTATGTATGTCTGTATGTCTATGTTTTGTGGGTGGATGTAACGCGAACGTGTGGTA
>CM065689.1:44232065-44237002 GCA_017654935.2 Phymorhynchus buccinoides | reverse complement strand
CATAATACACAAACAACGACGACGACACTGGAAGGATCCTGGCTAAGGGGAAAAATGCTATCAGTTTCCTCAGCTCGCTCCAAAGGGCCACCACTCTTTTCCGAAACTGATTACCTCCCTTAGCGTGCTCCATTTTGTTTTTGGTTGTTGTTTTTCCCGCTAGTGTCTTTTAAGATGAAATTTACAGCAAATCTTCTCTATTCATAAGGGCATTGAAATCTGAATTAAGATGGGGAAGTGATAGAGCGAAAGGTTAAAGAGCAATGGGGAGGGGGGGGGGGTGAAGATAGATAATGGTGGTGGGGGTGGTGGATGAATAAGAAAGAAAGAAAGAAGAGAAAGAAAGAAAGAAAGAAAGAAGAAAGAAAGAAAGAAAGAAGAAAGAAAGAAGAAAAGAAAGAAAGAAAAAGAATGAAAGAAAGAAAGAAAGATGGAAAGGCGGAAAAAGATACAAACACGCAGAAAAAAGGAATGAAGACGGAAGGAATGCAGGCAGGAAGAAAGAAAGAGAGAAAGAAAGAAAGAAAGAAAGAAGAAAAGAAAGAAAGAAGAAAGAGAGAGACACGCAGAACGAAAGGAAAGAGGGATGGAAGGTATGCAGGCAGGAAGAAAAAAGAAAGAAAGAAGAAGCAGACGAAAGAAAGAAAAGGAATGAAGAAAGAAAGGAAGAAAGAATGCAGAAAGAAGAGAAAGAAAGAAAGAGAAAGAAAGAAAGAAAGAAAGAAAGAAAGAAAGAAAGAAAGAAAGAAAGAAGAAAGAATGAAAAGAAAGAAAAGATGAAGAAAAAGATACAAACAGAGCAGAACAAAAGGAATGAAGGACGGAAGGAATGCAGGCAGGAAGAGAAAGAAAAGAAGAGAAAGGAAAGAAAGAAAAGAAGGTATGCAGGCAGGAAAGAGAAAAAAGAAAGAAAAAAGAAGAAAGAAAGAAAAAGAATAAGAAAGAAAGAAAGAAAGAAAGATGTGTCTATAAAACAAAAGACAAAGCTATTCTGTTGCTCAATGTTTGGAGATGGTGTAATTAGCACAACTTTGAGACGTGTTTTTTGTTTGTGATGCGTGGGAGTGGATTTTGTGGATTGGCGCGTAATGAATTGTTGGTGGTTTTGGGTCATGGTGTTTAGCATTTTGAACGAGGAACGAAAAAATGGGTGGTTTTAACGTTCCTCTCGCTGTGGGGAAACACGCGGGAACAATACTTGGACAGGGGCTAGAGTGCTCCGGGTGAGTTGGAACAGTGGTGGCAGCAATGCCTGGTGAATGATGTTACACGAGGTGTGTGTTGTGTTTTAATAACAATACGATAGATAGGTGGTAACTTTCTTGTAGACGCAGCGACGTCGGTGTAGCACACGCATGTTCACGCACCGGACACGCATGTTGGTTGGTCGTTCGCATGGTTAGCATTTTGATGTCTTCGTTAATTAAGTTGGTGTGGGGGATGTGTCAAACGCAACAGCTTAAACAAATAGCATACGGGGTGCCGTGCTCAACAGCGTTTGCAATGTGAATACGTGTGGCAGATTAACAGTAGTGGTGTAATCATGCAAATTGTGATACAAGCAACAAATTTGGCATGGTAGTGACGAAAGGTCTTCTGAATAAATTCGCCTGACATGCCATTCAAAAATCCAATATGGCGGCAGTTTTGCAAGATGGCCACCAAAACTGCCTTTCAAAGTCATGTGCTTCCATAGAAATGCATATAGACAATAGTTGATGGATTTGAATCATCTTGGCGTCTAGTTACATGTTCGGTTGTGCTGTTTAGGATGATGTGGTGATGGTTGTTTACTACTGTTTGTTTGAGAAGCCTATTTCGTTGAGTATACTTGTGTGTTGTCTAGGAGTTGGTATGA
Source organism: Phymorhynchus buccinoides (assembly GCA_017654935.2). Lineage (NCBI taxonomy): Eukaryota > Metazoa > Mollusca > Gastropoda > Neogastropoda > Raphitomidae > Phymorhynchus > Phymorhynchus buccinoides. The sequence goes on along the minus strand of CM065689.1, from coordinate 44,235,144 downwards.
AGAGTTTGAAACACGATTTAATTGAAGTTAAAATTAACATAACGGATCCACTAATCATGTCATATTGAGAACATTTTGTTGTAGGAATACATGTTGTCGATAAGGTATGTTGGCGCACGTTTTGAAATCTATATTATTCGGAATGAAAACAATATGCTCGATCAGACAGAAAGAAACGTAATTCTGCAATAATGGTCCCTTCAAAAACATTAATGGAATGGTTGACTACAACATGACAAGTCAGACTAGACATCGCTAAAAACGATAGGCCTGACATAATATGGACTAAGTACAGTAAGTATTGTCGCGCTGTGTGTGTCGCACAGGAAGAAACATACAAAAAATTGAGTTACATTCTTCAAATGTAGTGAGGGTGGTTTAGGGGGACTGGGGTGTGTGACTTCCTTGTCATACTTCCTGTGCCCCTGTCTTCTGACTCTGGGGTCAGCACACACCAATCAAATCAAGTCAAATCTTGATAATGTCAACCTTGTAGGTTTTGCCTTTCTTGGAATCTTGCAGGCACACTTGGTCAGTTCCTGGCAGTTTGCTGCAACTGGTGGAAGTGTCGTCCAACATATCTGCCATGTCTCTCCTTTCTGCGTCCAACCCCAGTCAGCAGGACTGCCAGATTCTGGATTGGATACTGTTGTTTGGCCTCAGATTATCCCAGCCTGGTAGGCAGCACGCTTTGCATGCTCTTTGAGTGCCATACTGGTTGGTGGGATCGCATCACAGGACCTCTGCTTTCGGGCAAAGAGATCTAACCTTGCCTCATCAACACCGCTAGCAGCACTCGATCTATCATACATGAGGACAACAAAGTTCTCCAGCTTTTGCATGTCATCCTGGGAAACTTTCGTTGGGCAGTTGCTGAGTTTTGTAAAGGTTTCAGAAACCTCACCACAGACTTCCCAAGTCAGCCATGCAGATTTCTTTCCTTTCCCATGGAAAGACGAGACCACATCACAGCCGGTAAATGCATGGAAGTACATGATCCCACTGGTTTTCTCAGGCCCTATTGCAGAGACTACATCATGGACTGGTATCCACTGAGCACTGGCTCCTTGGCCAAACGCAATCCACAGGTATTGGAGACCAAGCCTCTGTAGAGATGGCAGTGTCGATACTGCTATGACAACCACATCAGTGTCATTGGCCTTGATGATGAGTGACTTGCTGCCTTCTATCGTTGCATCTCTGGCATGTACAAATATACGTGTATCAGCCTCTTTGTAGCAGCAAGGGATACAGCATCCAGGGACTTGCTTTTGTTGCTGATGGCATCTTCTCCCTTTGTTGCGATGACAGTACTTGTGGTTTCAGTTTCACACATTTTCTCTGCAAGAAAGTGGAAGAGCTCTGTTTTGTTGTTGTCATCCCGGAGAAAGCTCCTCCAGTTTGATGGGGTTTTGCTGCTTCCAGTCACTCTTTTCCTGACCCCTTGACCTCTTTTTGCTCTGGTTTCAGACTTCAAACTGGACTTCTTGTACGTGTCAAAGACAATGTCCACCCGTTCGTATTTGGTGCCGAACGATTCCACTTTTGGAAGGATATCTTCTTTGGCATAGTCATCAAATGTCTTTGGGCTATGTGGAGGCAAGGAACTGACGAGGGCTGAGCCATCAATGATGATCGTGTCTCTCTCTGGCTCAGTGTCTGGCAAAGTCACCTGTGCTTGAATTAGTTCAGCTAGCTGTGACTTCTGACAATCACGAAGCTTTCCATTGTCACTGAGAGATGCAGGTGCTGACTTCTTCTCGTGTTCTTGCAAGTCACACTGTCTGTTCTGGCAGGAGATTAAGAGCCGGGAGAACAGGTGGCAGTCATCTTTCAACAATTTATCCTTAGAACTGCTGGCTGCCTGTTCATGCTTGAAGAAAGAAGCCTTGCTCTTCTTGATTGGTTGATAGAACGTGCATTCTTCATTCTCCAAGCACTCTAAGAATGACTGGAATTTCTCCTTGCCTCTGTTGTGATGGGAACCAACCAGTTCAGCCACAGCTCGGTCTGCAATGTTGTTTGACTCTAGCACCAGCAGATCAGCTGAATCTTCTTGGAAAGGGTTGCCCATCTCCTTCAACACTGTGGTCAATGCTTCCACGTTCACAAGGAAATACTTCTGGGCACCTAGAGTCTGTCCATGGTGTTTGGTGCTGTTGGTTGCATCTTTCAGTTTCATGCTACACATGGCTTCATAGGAAGCTACCAGACAGTTCACTTCAGGTCCATCCACCATCCACCTGCAAAGTGCCCCTGGGTCCTCTGTCAATCCAATCGCTCCTCCATCACCCTTGATGACTGCATTATTTTGTTCATGGGCTTGGTCGATGGCCATGGCAGAGAAGTCTCTTCTGGACTTGTGGACAACAAAGTTTCCTTTGTGAAACTCCCTGGCTATGTCTGGATGCTGCTGCTCAAGAGACATCATGTCTCTGAAGCGAATTGAAAGCCACCGGGCATAGTTGACATTGTTGTTCACGTAGAAGTAAGGGATGAGTTATGAGAGTGCTTCCCGGTACAGGTCAAAGTTTCCTTCCCTGAAAGAACGTATCAGCAGGAACATGACCAGCTCCATGTCTAACACCAGATGCCAGAACTGGAACTGTGGGCTCAAGTCTTCGCTGATCACACCACGAATAGAAAAAGATAGCAAAACTAACCAAAATAGGCAAACATGCTAAAACAATCTCCACTGTAGCCTTTTAAAACTATAACCATTAGACGCAGCATGCAAGAAAGCATAGCAATCGACACCAAGGTCGCTCAAATCGACCAAATACATGCATTTATATGAGTAAAATCATTCTCGGCAGTCCAAGATGGCGGCCATCTTGAAAAATCTTGGATTTTCAAATGGCACGTCGGGCAGATTTGCTCAGTAGACCCTTGGGAACTATCATGCCAAAATTGGTGCTTGTATCGCATTTTGCACAATTCATGGTAAAAAAATTACTGTTATCTGCCCTACTATAAAGTTGACGAAATGTGGCTTAGCTTGCATTTAAAAGAATGAACGTATTTCTAACAATGTAGACGAACGTGCGCACGTAAAAGAAACACCAACAAAGAAGTTATA
>CM065689.1:44224565-44227065 GCA_017654935.2 Phymorhynchus buccinoides | reverse complement strand
GAGAGAGAGATGGAGAGAGAGAGAGAGAGAGAGAGAGAGAGAGAGAGAGAGAGAGAGAGAGAGAGAGAGAGAGAGAGAGAGAGAGAGAGAGAGAGAGAGAGAGAGAGAGAGAGACAGAGAGAGAGAGAGAGAGAGAGAGAGAGAGAGAGAGAGAGAGAGAGCAGGAAGTGACAAGTGTCTTTGGGGCGTCTTCAGTCAGACAGTCATCCACTCGCCCGCACAAAAGCATCAATTAGAAACAAACTTCCTCTTCATTGAATCCATTGAAAGAAACAATGTACATCATCAGTACGCACGCAACACCCCCCCCCCCCCTCCAGTGGGGATACCGGGGGGTCTTTTGTACAAATAGTTCCCCCACCTTCTGGAAGTTCTGTGCTTGTAACTTCCTCTAATTCTGTCATTCTCTTTGACTGCCTTTACTAGCCTTTTCTTGCTGTCATCTGCTATCTTTCTGTCTCACTGGTCCATTTCCTGCCTTTTTTCTACAAATTCTTACAAAGATTTCTTCAGCCGAAGTCGGACATGTTGGGCCTAACTATTTCTTTTAGTTAGGCGCATAACGGCAGCATGATGCATCTGCGCTGATATGACAGGAAACTGTCTGAGCAACCGAAGAAGAAGAGTACGCACACAACCAACGAGTCACTGCAACAACAACAACAACAACAACAACAACAAGCGGTTCGGGAGATATCCTTGGGACAGACAGAATTTTTTTTTAAAAATAAACATACACGAACGAATTTAGACTCCTTTGCGATCGTAGATCGGCAAAGGACAACAACAACAACGTTATTACCAGCAGTTCCATCTCAGCGTTTTAGTAATTAACAGACTAAGGCCGGGTTCACATTAGACGCGTAAAGTTCCGTACGGAAAACCTTCAAAAGAAGGATAAAAGTTTACGCATATAGGGGAAATTCGGACACCCGCGCAAATCTTTTCCCTTCTTTGTTTCACTTAGTTATGGATTGCGCACGGGTTTCCGCATGGGATATCCGCTTATGTGTGTACACGGCCTGAGGATGCATACACATTAGACGCGGGAACCCCATGCGCTCATCCGTAAATAAGCAAAAGAAAGAATGAAAAGTAACCCCATGCGCTTATCCGTAAATAAGCAAAAGAAAGAATGAAAAGTAACCCCATGCGCTTATCCGTAAATAAGCAAAAGAAAGAATGAAAAGTAACCCCATGCGCTTATCCGTAAATAAGCAAAAGAAAGAATGAAAAGTAACCCCATGCGCTTATCCGTAAATAAATACAGGAAGGAAGGAAAGAATAAGCGCATGAGGTTTCCGTGTCTAATGTGTGTTCCCTACTGCGTTGTTGGTTTGAGCCATTCGGGCTGATTTCTTCCTTTGTACGAATTCACAACAGTTCTTGCCGCAACCCTTCAATGTGACTGGATATTGATCTATATTTTCTGTTTTTTCGTTTGTTTGTTTTTGTATGTTGTTGTTGTCGTCAAAGGTTTGTTTGTCCGTTTATTGTTTGTTCTTTTTTACTTTTGGATGGAAGTTCAGTTTAACGTCGCGTATCGGCTTTCGCCATGTACGACGGGCTGAACTAACCAACCAGGGTATAAACAAAAATTTATGTTCCTGAATCACTGTCCGAGCCAAAAGGCCGAAAAGCGATCAGAATTCAGTTAATTTTTTTTAATTTTTCTTTTTTCATTGTTTATATATTTTTGTTTTTGTTTTTTGTTTTTGTTTTTCCATGTACCCCCAAGGGGCTTTTTTTTTAAATAAAAAACCTTGAAACCTTTATTTGTCCACAACAACGTACAAAGTCTGGGTGGATCTCAATTTTCACCACAGAGCTAAAAGCCGTCTCAGACTACCCGACCCAGTTGGATGAAACTGGTTGAGTGACCTTTCCACAGTTTTCCTTTCTTTTCACAGTGTGAGTAGAAATCACTAATGCAAATTTTGGTCGGGTGAAACTCTTCCAATCCAAGGAATTGGCGACTGTACCCTTTACTTCCAACTCACTCACTCAGTTGTGGGGAAACGGCCCATGCTTGCTGATAGTGGGAAGCCGGCACACGGCCACAACTAATTGAATGAAGTTCACAACTAACTTTTCTTCCAATTGTTGTCGTTGTTGTTGTTGTTGTTGTTGTTGTCGTACCGTGGCTGACAGACTCCATGGATCATCCCAAAAGCCGAAGCACTTGAACACTATGGTAGGCCTACTAAGCGCACCAGCAAGGGATGAGAACGTTACGTGTGTGGCCGTTTTTTGATTACCCCGCCACGTGTGCAGCCCCACACTCCGACTTCGGAGGATTTCTTCCAACTAAAAGGTAGGACAGTATGGGGCGGCTTTAAGGCTGGACAATATTAATCAGCAGAAATGCGTTTGGTTGGTTGGTTGGTTGGCTGGCTGGTTGGTTGGCTGGCTGGTTGGTTGGTTGGTTGGTTGGTTGGCTGGCTGGCTGGTTAGTTGGCTGGTTGGTTGGTTGGCTGGCTGGTTGGTTAGTTGGCTGGTT
>CM065689.1:44207065-44217065 GCA_017654935.2 Phymorhynchus buccinoides | reverse complement strand
CCTTGGCATCTTTAAATAATTGGGGATAACAGCATTTCTCAATACGAAGGTTATAAATATAGGTAAGACAGTCAGTGATAATAGGCGCAGATAACTTTAAGATATAGTTATCAATATGATCTAAACCGCAACATTTAGAATGCTTGAGTTGAAATGATTCTTGGTATACCTCATGCACAGCCATAAACTGGAAACTGAGTTTAGGACCTAATTTTTTGGAGTCACAGTACTCTTTCAGTAACAATAGATCATTAGAGCCAGTTCGGTCGGCTAGTATCGTTTTATCAGCTATGGTACAGAAATGATTGTTGAGTTCTTCAACCGATAGATCGTTTGACAAGGGCGCACTGTGCATTGAAGATTTGCAGGATAATTGGTTAATTGCTTTCCAGATAGATTTTGAGTCTTTTTTAGATTGAATAAGATCGCCAAAATACTTTTTTTTGCAACTCGATTCATGTTTGTTATTTTGTTTAGCTGCTTTTTAAAAGCTATATCCTTACCAGTTGTTTGTACTAAGCTTTCATGAGTCTTTATTTCCGCATTTATATTATCGTTTAACCATGGGGGTTTACCTTCAGGCTTGACACGTTTGGTTATAAAAGGGGCATGTTTATCGTATATTGGGATAAAGGTATTATACCACTTTTCAAGGGCTTTATTGGGGTCATTGTACTGAAAAACAATAGAAAAGTCGGCCATACATAAATCATATAAGAATTGTTCAGGGTTAAAGGATTTATAGCTACGAAATGATACACATCTATGAGAACATTTGGGGATTCTGATGCCTTTTTTTGACCACGTTAAGCATATAGGGAAGTGATCGCTAAACCCGAAGACAGGAACAGACGTTTCAACTATGTGACCAGGATTCGTGACGTATATATGGTCAATGAGTGTTTGGGTCTGTAGTGTTATTCTTGTGGGGTTATTAAGTAATTGAGACATATTATAAGATTCATAGAGACGTTTCCAGTTATCATGGATTTTAAGAAGATCAATATTCAAATCACCTAGCAATATGATGTCGGTATAGGATAAGGAAACAATGTCCATCATAATGAAAATCGATTAAACCACTCCACACGTTCATCGGGATTTCTATATAAAAATCACACAATAATTGGTGTGTGGCCCTTTAAGCGAATTTCAATCCAAATACCTTCTATGTTGTACTTATCGAAGTCATGTACCTGTCTATAGTTCACTGACTGGTGTATGTATGCAACCATGCCTGTGTGTAGCTTACTTGAAGCATCTTTTCTAATAACATTGTACCCTGGTACAGAAGTTAGATTGTCAGACACAACATCAGATAACCTAGACTCGGCAAAGGCAAAACAATGAAAACAAGTATTAGAATTTGACAAGACAGAAGGCACATCAGACATTTTGTTTAAAAGATGACATGCATTTAAATAACCTATTTTTAACCCGGTTTCGATAACCATCTAGAATTACTGGTAACATTGGCCATTTTAACGTACTTACTTAAAACAATCACCAACTCAAGAGGAAACCAGCGAAATGTATATCAATATAAAAGGGAAAAATCAGGCCTTTAGGCGAAAGAGTGAACAAATTAAAACAAAACAAACTAATTCAAATGAAACAACAATGGCATAAAGTAAGTGTGGTCGCAATAAAAGGTAATATACCGATCTTCAAGTAGCGCTACAGAGGCCTGCAACCGTGTGATATAAAACAATGTCTTGACATATCATTTGCGTAAATTAACCCATAGGCTTAGTGTAGACGCGTGTCAGAATACACCGTTGCTATTATAAACTTGACGTCACAGTTATTTATCTTGACATATCATTATCATTATCGTATTATATTGTCTTGTCAACGCGATCGAGATCTATGTCAAACATGGCTCAAAAGCGGTTTGTGTCTTTGTCCGAAAATGAATGGCAGTAACGGGACATAAATCCGTCTCTTCCTTGGCAGTTTACCAGCACACCTCATCTTCACAAAAGATGAAGATGGGCAACACACTTGCAAGACACGTCGCCGGGACATCTAGGCCTAGGCCTATCGAACTCCATGACCCACAGCCAGGCGCGTCGACACCGGTAGCAGACGAACAATGGAAGGTCGTCACAGGGAGTGTCACAGTTGAAAATGAGGACTCTATGCTGTCGCGAGAACAGATGGATTTGATCTTCAGTCCAGAAAACGAGCCGACTGACCATTCAAGAAGAGCGAATGCACCTCTTTTTCAAAACTGCGTATTTTCAGGTTCTGTGACCATCAACATCGCAAAAAATTGACAATGTTGTAGAAGCTGACACCCCTCTGTTTTCACGTTTTGGACTCGCTCCCATTAACTGTTACTGTTTATGTTTTATTGTTGGTTACACAAGTTTAATTAAGTGCAACTGTTGTTAGTGTTTCAGTCCATTCTTTTACTTTGTGTTCATTTTTACACTGTACGTGAATTTGTTTCACCACATGTTTCGAAATACATTTCTGTTTAAATGTTCTATTTTGTTGAACTGTATTATTTGCGTAAGGATGTGTGCACTGGAATCAGCTGAGATGGCCACAACTGTGGTAAAACAGAGCTTTGTCCTGAGGACTGGGGCTTGGAACTCCAACAGGGTCAGCTAATACCTGTGCCAACAAACGTTCCGCCAGCACCTGAAGATCTGCTGAACTTCATTCGATGTAACTGTAAGACAGACTGCTCTTCATCACGGTGTAGTTGCAGAAAGCATGGATTAACCTGCACCACAGCCTGTGGAGAGTGTCGTGGAGTCAGCTGTGTGAACTCCGTGCTTCTATTCTATTGGATGACTCCGATGAATCCGATGGTGAAAGTTAAGGTCAGCAAATATTATCTTTATTTTTTCCATTATTTCATTCCTTTATTGCTTTAACCATTCTTTTATGCTTTTTTTGAGTTGGCCATGAAAACAGCTTTAATTTGATATCCAATTTACCATACATTATTCTAAAATGCAAGTTTCTAATGGAATGACCTAAGGACACGTGCTTGTCAAAATAAGTAGGTCACGTTGACATGTAAAGTCAGGTCAAGCAGAGTGTTGATTGTTTGATATTTTTGTCATCATGTTTCCCAGACAATCTACTATCTGTTCCAATAATCAAACCTCCTCAAGGAATTTGTTTGTACTTGGGCTCGTATTTCTTATAGAATGACTGTATTACTCTTCATTTTTTGGAGAGAAAAAAGGGTTGCTATCATAAGGGAGATAAATCATACCTCTCTGTCAGTTTGTGCAAAGTTTTCCATTTCAACCACGTCTATGTGAGTGCAGAAAATTACATTTGCACTATATTATGCCATCTAACATGAATAAAATTAAGAAACAGCACTCCAAAACACTTGCGTTTCTTTTATTTGCTAATATCATCCCGTATTTTTTTCACGATAGACTAAAGAATATTTGCTGTGGCAAGTTTGTTGTTTTGGTTCAAGATTCGTCACGCAAAATATAAAAAATAAAACGCCGGAAGTATTGATATTTCCCATGATCCTCTCCCTTTCTTGTCTTCTTCTTTTGTCTTCAACGTGGGCTTGAAGGTGACTTTTAAAATGACTGTACTGTTGACTACAACAACAAGCAAATATCTCTCTCTCTCATCTCTCTCTCTCTCTCTCTCTCTCCTCTCTCTCTCTCTCTCTCTCTCTCTCTCTCTCTCTCTCTCTCTCTCTCTCTCTCTCTCGTCTCTCTCTCTCTCTCTCTCTGCGTAATGGACAGATTTTTTTAAGTTTTGCGTCGTGTCAGTAGTACCGTACCGTACCGTAGCTGATTTGGTTTTAACGGGAAATAATTGGCTGTCAAACAAAGGTTCTTACATCTTTGTTTCAGAAATATTCGAGTCTTTGATGAATCTTTCAATGAAATTGACAAAAAGAATGTATTTTTTTATACGAACGAAAGTTAAGGCTTAACGTCACCTGAGCTTAAAGTGCTCAGGTGGGACATTACTTCCAATATCGATGGTGGTACTTTTTTGTAACGTTTCAGAGAGGGGGGGAGGGGGGGGGAAGGGCAATTGAATGCGCTGCTCACGTTGTCCAAGAGTATTCGACAAAACTTCAGATGGTTGAATAATTAAACACGCTGTTTATTTTGATGAAGAAAAAAAAAGATATCGTACAGACAAGTTCACCAGTGAGATAGGTGCGGTTTTGAGGACAGAATTCTAAAAACGCTGTTGATTTGTTTTTTTGGAAAAAAAGGACACGTAGGCACACATACCGAAACAGACAAGCACATCAGTAAGATAGGTGCGGTTTTGAGGACAGAGTTCCTATATTTGTCACAGTATATTCACTAAACCAGTAAATTTCTTAATTTCCTGAACATTTTAACAAATGTATGGGCCTAGCCTTGACTGTTTTCCTGACCCATCCACAGAGTTGCACATTCCCTGTGGACCAAACAAACTAAAACAAAAATTAAACCAAACCGGGCCATTTACATTGATCTCCATCCACTGATGATAATTGTTTTTACATTTTTCCAAAATAAAAATATAAAGCGAAACGAACATGAAGAAACACAAAACGGAACAGAGCAAGCCAAAGCAAAACAAAAAAACAAACAACAACAACAAAACATTGCAAACATCATGCTCAAAATTAACAACAAGGCATAATATACCCAAGTTGCCGACTGTTTTGGGACGAAATAAATGTTACAGTAAGACTGACAATGCCATGATTTATTATCTTAATAGCATCCTTTCATCAGATATACACGTACATGCATTCATAGACTCGCATCTGACAACACCTGTTATAGATGCATGCACATACATACCAACTTAAAAGAATATTAAACTTTCGGTATAGGTGCAGATCCACCCCACCCCACTCACCCACCCACCCCTCCTCCATTTCTCGATTCTTTCCGTTTGTTCAGTGTTGCCTTTGGTTTAAACAAAGTTTATTAACATAATACATTGCAGTGTACACAAATTATTGTATGAGCACAACAAGCTATAAGCTTATAAGCGCACTCAAAAACGTTTCAGTTGCAAACATAAGGCTGCATCATATGACTTGAATAGCTATAAGAAAAATACAATTGGAATAAGACAAATAAACTAAGCAGTGTTGCCTTCCTTTACTGCAGATTGAGTACTTCATCCTCTATCGTGTGGTATATTTAACGCTAATTGTCATCCATGTACATAATTAAACATCATATGCATTCAATAATAGCAGAAAATAAAGGCTAGATGGAAAACACGCAATGAACCAGGACTGTGACAAACGCTCCGCGGTTGTTGTGTGTACTGCACGACTTAGACGAGGGGGGGGGGGGGGGGGGAGGGGGTGGTCCCTATTGCATAAATGGCCTTCATCATGACTGCGATTAATTATTCAACAAAGATAATGAGCTCAAAAAGTTAGATAAGATAGAGCTAAATGTTTGGTAAGAAAGGCAGGTGTGAAAATGCGGGGAGAGCTAAGAAATGTAAGCGGCGGGGGGGTGGGGGGTGGGGGGGGGGGACACGTCTGGGGGGGGTAGGGGGGGGGGACACCTTTAACCAAGCTTTCTTACATGGAGCCTTTGTTGCGTTAATCATTTAGCTAGGTTCGCGCTGATGAACTCTTAATTCGAGCACGGTATAAACTATTAGCATGTTGGTTGTTGCTCATTTCTTGTTGTGTGCCCGTTGTCCTACAAGAGCCGTGGACCGCATACAAATTGATTTTTCTTTTTTTAAAAAACTAAATCTGTCCGTTTAGGCTACACTGTCGCACCACCGGCAACATGCAAAAAGCGCGACTCTCTGAATATTCCCATTTGCGCGACCGTACGAAAAGAGCGAATGTCACTGACAGAAAGAGCGAATGTCACTGACAGAAAGAGCGAATGTGACTGACAGAAAGCGAGAGGGTCGTTGAGGATTGGGATGGGGCAAGAAGTACCTTACTATCCATAACCCTATCCCTAACCTATCCCTAACCTATCCCTAACCTATCCCTAACCCTATCCCTAACCACTAACCCCCTAACCCTATCCCTAACCCTATCCCTAACTTTCTGAGTTTTATGCGAAAGTGCGACTCTCTGAAATTCGCTCTTTTTGTCATTACTGTTCGCTCTTTTCGGCATCTTGTAGTTCGCGCATTTCGTATCGCGATTTTCGAAAAGTCGCGCTTTTCGAATGCTCCGGCACCACCACACCTCCACCCACCACAACGACGTCCATGTCACTCCAGATCATCCTATTCCAGCTCTGACCCTCTCATCCTCCACCCCCCACACATCCCCCCACCCCGCACCAGCTCTTATTTAAGGGCCTGCTACACAACATACGACTCTGTGTGTTCAAGTTCAAGTTCAGGTATACTTTAATATCTCCAAAAAAGAAATTCAGGTTAGGTGCAACAACATGACAGAGATACAACATTACTGAAAGAACATTAATCAAACGTGTGAAACAAAATTATACCAACCAAATAATTATCATTAAAATTCATTACATCAATTTAGAAATGTGCACATTTAAAACAGAGAGAGAGAGAGAGAGAGAGTATTACTACTAACTGATGAAAATAATAGTAGTCTTTTCATGGGTTAGTAGTAATACTAAGGTTTTCATCATATAGTAGCTTGGCTTTACGACTATCTAGTGAAATGATTCCTGTGGGAAATTATCTCTCTCTCTCTCTCTCTCTCTCTCTCTCTCTATTACTACTAACTCTCTCTCTCTCTCTCTCTCTCTCTCTAGTGAAATGATTCCTGTGGGGAAATGATGTCCTCTCTCTCTCTCTCTCTCTCTCTCTCTCTCTCTCTCTCTCTCTCTCCCCTCTCTCTCTCTCTCTCTCTCTCCCTCCCTCCCTCTCTCTCTCTCTCTCTCTCTCTCTCTCTCTCGCTCTCTCTCTCTCTCTCTCTCTAATCTCTCTCTCTCTCTCTCTCTCTCTCTCTCTCTTCTCTCTCTCTCTCTCTCTCTGTCTAACCTCTGACACTGGTCACTTTGGCCTAATTTTACCGTTTGAATGCTAATTAGTGTATTAGGAGCTCATTTGAACAATTTTTGATGTGGTTGACCAGTGGTCAGTGTCACTGACCAGTGGTCACTTTGGCCTATTTTCACTGTTTGACTGCAAATTAGTGTATTAGGAGTTCAAATGAACAATTTTTGATGTGGCTGACCAGTGGTCAGTGTCACTGTCCAGTGGTCAATTTGGCCTATTTTCACTGTTTGACTGCAAATTAGTGTATTAGGAGTTCAAATGAACAAAGTTTGATGTGGTTGGCCAGTGGTCAGTGTCACTGACCAGTGGTCACTTTGGCCTATTTTCACTGTTTGACTGCAAATTAGTGTATTAGGAGTTCAAATTAACACATTTTGATGTGGTTGACCAGTGGTCAGTGTCACTGACCAGTGGTCACTTTGGCCTATTTTTACTGTTTGACAGCTAATTAGTGTGTTAGGAGTTCAAATGAACAATTTTTAAGGTGGTTGACCACTGGTCAGTGACACTGACCACTGGTCAACCACATCAGACCTTGTTCATTTGAACTCCTAATACACTAATTTGCAGTCAAACAGTGAAAATAGGCCAAAATGACCACTGGTCAACCACATCAAAATGTGTTAATTTGAACTTCTAATACACTAATTTGCAGTCAAACAGTGAAAATAGGCCAAAGTGACCACTGGTCAGTGACACTGACCACTGGTCAACCACATCAAACTTTGTTCATTTGAACTCCTAATGCACTAATTTGCAGTCAAACAGTGAAAATAGGCCAAATTGACCACTGGACAGTGACACTGACCACTGGTCAACCACATCAGACCTTGTTCATTTGAACTCCTAATACACTAATTTGCAGTCAAACAGTGAAAATAGGCCAAAATGACCACTGGTCAGTGACACTGACCACTGGTCAACCACATCAAAATGTGTTGAGAGAGAGAGAGAGAGAGAGAGACAGACAGACAGACAGACAGACAGACAGACAGACAGACAGACAGACAGACAGTCAGAGAGAGAGAGAGAGAGAGAGAGAGAGAGAGAGAGAGAGAGAGAGAGAGAGAGAGAGAGAGAGAGAGTTCATAATTTCCAACAGGAATCATTTCACTAGATAGTCGTAAAGCCAAGCTACTATCTGCTGAAAACCTTAGTATTACTACTAACCCATGAAAAGACTACTATTTTTTTCATCAGTTAGTAGTAACTTGACAAGCTACTATCTGCTGAAAACCTTAGTATTACTACTAACCCATGAAAAGACTACTATTTTTTTCATCAGTTAGTAGTAACTTGACAAGCTACTATCTGCTGAAAACCTTAGTATTACTACTAACCCATGAAAAGACTACTATTTTTTTCATCAGTTAGTAGTAACTTGACAAGCTACTATCTGCTGAAAACCTTAGTATTACTACTAACCCATGAAAAGACTACTATTTTTTTCATCAGTTAGTAGTAACTTGACAAGCTACTATCTGCTGAAAACCTTAGTATTACTACTAACCCATGAAAAGACTACTATTTTTTTCATCAGTTAGTAGTAACTTGACAAGCTACTATCTGCTGAAAACCTTAGTATTACTACTAACCCATGAAAAGACTACTATTTTTTTCATCAGTTAGTAGTAACTTGACAAGCTACTATCTGCTGAAAACCTTACTAATACTACTAACCCATGAAAAGACTACTATTTTTTTCAGCAGTTAGTAGTAACTTGACAAGCTACTATCTGCTGAAAACCTTACTAGTAATACTACTAACCCATGAAAAGACTACTATTTTTTTCAGCAGTTAGTAGTAACTTGACAAGCTACTATCTGCTGAAAACCTTACTAATACTACTAACCCATGAAAAGACTACTATTTTTTTCAGCAGTTAGTCGTATTACTACTAACTGCTGAAAAAAATAGTAGTATTTTCATGGGTTAGTAGTAATACTAAGGTTTTCATCATATAGTAGCTTGGCTTTACGACTATGTAGTGAAATGATCCTTGTGGGAAATTATGTCCTCTCTCTCTCTCTCTCTCTCTCTCTCTCTCTCTCTCTCTCTCTCTCTCTCTCTCTCTCTCTCTCTCTCTCTCTCTCTCTCTCTCTCTCTCTCTCTCTCTCTCTCTCTCTCTCTCTCTCTCTCTCTCTCTCTCTCTCTCTCTCTCTCTCTCTCTCTCTCTCTCTCTCTCTCTCTCTCTCTCTCTCTCTCTCTCTCTCTCTCTCTCTCTCTCTCTCTCTCTCGCTCGGTGTTTGTCTTTCGCTCTCATTTTAATTTAGCCAGAATGTTTATATTTATGTAACGAAAAGTGTCTCTTTGATGTTATTATATTGGGGATCCTCTATGATGAGAGAGAGGGGGGGGGAGAGAGAGAGGGGGAGAGAGAGGAGAGAGAGAGAGAGAGAGAGAGAGAGAGGAGAGGGAGAGGGAGGGAGAGAGAGAGAGAGAGAGAGAGAGAGAGAGAGAGACAGACAGGCAGAAAGAGTCACAGAGAGAGAGGGGGGGGGGGGTAGAGAGAAACAAACAGCCGATCAGGTAGAGACAAAGAGAGAGCGAAAGAGAAAGACAGACAGACAATCAGACAGAAGGAGACAGATGCATACAAAAAGAGAGAGAGAGAGAGAGAGAAGAGACAGAACAGAGAGAGAGAGAGAGAGAGAGAGAGAGAGAGAGAGAGAGAGAGAGAGAGAGAGAGAGAGAGAGAGAGAGAGAGAGAGAGAGAGAGAGAGAGAGAGAGAGAGAGAGAGAGAGGACATAATTTCCCACAGGAATCATTTCACTACATAGTCGTAAATTCAAGCTACTATATGATGTAAACCTTAGTATTACTACTAACCCATGAAAATACTACTATTTTTTTCAGCAGTTAGTAGTAATACGACTAACTGCTGAAACAAATAGTAGTCTTTTCATGGGTTAGTAGTATTAGTAAGGTTTTCAGCAGATAGTAGCTTGTCAAGTTACTACTAACTGATGAAAAAAATAGTAGTCTTTTCATGGGTTAGTAGTAATACTAAGGTTTTCAGCAGATAG
>CM065689.1:44194565-44202065 GCA_017654935.2 Phymorhynchus buccinoides | reverse complement strand
TCTTAGGGTCAAGTAGTTCTGGTGCTGTAGACTTCGATGTAGCGGGTACACCTGGAAATTGGTTCATCAACGTTGTTCTTGGGAGGAAAGGGTCGGGCGGGAGGCGCTGGAGTAAAGTCGGTTGGAGTCTTGTCGTAGACTCGTCACATGTATGATCAGGAAGCTGTAGTCTTGGTTCTTCCCTTTCATTGTCCGTCACCAAAAAAGTCTTCATGCCTTACACGCCGCTTAAAGGGGCACCCTGACGGGTGAGGTTTTGCCAGAAACACGTCGAGGTCAGCAGAAAGACAGCCGTTTCAAGGATCGGAACACTCACTTTGCTCTGGTTTCCTAGAAATCAAACCGTCAAAAACGGCGATTCCTCCTTGGCGGAGTTGCCGGGAGAGAGAAGCCATTTTGGACGGGGTGGGTGGAGGCCACTCATTGTGGTTGAAGCTTCTTTTTTTTGTAGTGCAGTAAAAAAAAAAAAAGGAGCTATTTCCTTTGTTGTGAAGCGAAACTCCTTTAGGTAAACTGTATAAAAAAACTGTATGAAAAAGCTTCTGGAAATTTCATGAAGCCATTTGGTCTAACTCAGGCGGCCATTAGAAAAGAGAAGGCACACGCCTTCTCTTTCACTGAAATAATTTGACTTCCAGCACCTCCGCCAAGGAGGAATCGCCGATTTGACGGTTTGATTTCTAGGAAACCAGAGCAAAGTGAGTGTTGCGATCTCTGTAAAGGGGTTTTCCTGGTGATCTCGACGTGTTTCTTGCAAAAAACGTTATCCGTCAGGGTGCCCCTTTAAAGCTAATGTAAAAGAACAAATGTATGAAAGCAACACAAGTACGATTTTTAAAGAAAGAAGCATCTCTCTCTCTCTCTCTCTCTCTCTCTCTCTCTCTCTCTCTCTCTCTCTCTCTCTCTCTCTCTCTCTCTCTCTCTCTCTCTCTCTCTCTCTCTCTCTCTCTCTCTCTCTCTCTCTCTCTCTCTCTCTCTCTCTCTCTCTCTCTCTCTCTCTCTCTCTCTTCCTTCTAACACATTTCATGGAACACACACACACACACACACACACACACACACACACACACACACACACACACACACACGCACACATGCACACACGCACACACTCACACACACACACACACACAGACACACACACACACACACAAACACACACCGCAGTATGCAAATCCCGATTTCCTGTGTGTGTGTGTGTGTGTGCGTGTCTTTCATTTAACGTCTTTCCACTTCTCGTGATATCAGACGGTTCCGATTTCCTGTGCATTGTCCGCGTGACATTTTAAAGTTAAACGGATCAAAATAGAACCATTACCGTTTCACGTACAACTAGAGCCCTATAAAGCACCGACTTCAACTGTAAACCGACTGGTGGACAGATGACGTCACTCTAGACCACCTCGTGGGGGTGCACGGCACGCGCGAGCCACCGGCCACGTGGAGAGGCGCTGACGTGTGCACACTGATGACAAGACCATTATGCATATACTTAAGTATGCGCGTCACGTGGAGTAGAGCGCGCGCACCAGAGACAACCCTCGTGTGACGAGGTCATCGTTTTTCACGTGCAGCAATTGTTCTCGGCTTGTCCGCGAGCGGTCGGTGACTTGACAGGGGGTCTTCGTGTCTCGTCTGCTTTTGTCTCGTCTTGTCTTGTCTTGTCTTGTCCTGTCCTGTCTTGTCTTGTCTTGTCCTGTCTTGTCTTGTCCTGTCCTGTCTTGTCCTGTCTTGTCTTGTCTTGTCTTGTCCTGTCCTGTCCTATCTTGTCTTGTCTTGTCTTGTCCTATCTTGTCTTGTCTTGTCTTGTCCTGTCTTGTCCTGTCTTGTCTTGTCTTGTCCTGTCCTATCTTGTCTTGTCTTGTCTTGTCCTGTCTTCTCCTGTCTTGTCCAGTCTTGTCCTGTCCTGTCTTGTCTTGTCTTGTCCTGTCCTGTCTTGTCTTGTCTTGTCTTGTCTTGTCCTGTCCTGTCCTGTCTTGTCTTGTCTTGTCCTGTCCTGTCTTGTCTTGTCCTGTCTTGTCCTGTCTTGTCCTGTCCTGTCTTGTCCTGTCTTGTCCTGTCCTGTCTTGTCTTGTCCTGTCTTGTCTTGTCTTGTCCTGTCCTGTCTTGTCTTGTCTTGTCTTGTCTTGTCTTGTCTTGTCTTGTCCTGTCTTGTCCTGTCTTGTCTTGTCTTGTCTTGTCCTGTCTTGTCCTGTCCTGTCTTGTCTTGTCCTGTCTTGTCCTGTCTTGTCTTGTCTTGTCCTGTCTTGTCTTGTCTTGTCTTGTCCTGTCTTGTCTTGTCTTGTCTTGTCTTGTCCTTCTTGTCTTGTCTTGTCTTGTCCTGTCTTGTCTTGTCTTGTCTTGTCTTGTCTTGTCTTGTCCTGTCCTATCTTGTCTTGTCTTGTCTTGTCCTGTCCTGTCCTGTCTTGTCTTGTCTTGTCTTGTCCTGTCTTGTCTTGTCTTGTCCTGTCCTGTCTTGTCTTGTCTTGTCTTGTCTTGTCCTGTCCTGTCCTGTCCTGTCCTGTCCTGTCCTGTCCTGTCTTGTCCTGTCCTGTCTTGTCCTGTCTTGTCCTGTCCTTGTCTTGTCTTGTCTTGTCCTGTCTTGTCTTGTCTTGTCTTGTCTTGTCCTGTCTTGTCCTGTCTTGTCTTGTCTTGTCCTGTCCTATCTTGTCTTGTCCTGTCTTGTCCTGTCCTGTCCTGTCCTGTCCTGTCCTGTCTTGTCCTGTCTTGTCCTGTCTTGTCTTGTCTTGTCCTGTCCTGTCTTGTCTTGTCTTGTCTTGTCTTGTCCTGTCTTGTCTTGTCTTGTCTTGTCTTGTCCTGTCCTGTCTTGTCTTGTCCTGTCTTGTCCTGTCCTGTCCTGTCTTGTCCTGTCTTGTCTTGTCCTGTCTTGTCTTGTCTTGTCTTGTCTTGTCTTGTCCTGTCCTGTCTTGTCTTGTCTTGTCTTGTCTTGTCCTGTCTTGTCCTGTCTTGTCTTGTCTTGTCCTGTCCTGTCCTGTCTTGTCCTGTCTTGTCCTGTCCTGTCCTGTCCTGTCTTGTCCTGTCCTGTCTTGTCCTGTCTTGTCCTGTCTTGTCTTGTCTTGTCCTGTCCTATCTTGTCTTGTCTTGTCTTGTCTTGTCCTGTCTTGTCCTGTCTTGTGTTGTCTTGTCCTGTCCTGTCCTGTCTTGTCCTGTCTTGTCCTGTCCTGTCCTGTCTTGTCCTGTCTTGTCTTGTCCTGTCTTGTCCTGTCTTGTCTTGTCTTGTCTTGTCCTGTCTTGTCCTGTCTTGTGTTGTCTTGTCCTGTCCTGTCCTGTCTTGTCCTGTCCTGTCCTGTCCTGTCCTGTCCTGTCCTGTCCTGTCCTGTCCTGTCCTGTCCTGTCCTGTCCTGTCCTGTCCTGTCCTGTCCTGTCCTGTCCTGTCCTGTCCTGTCCTGTCCTGTCCTGTCCTGTCTTGTCTTGTCTTGTCTTGTCCTGTCCTGTCCTGTCCTGTCTTGTCTTGTCCTGTCCTGTCTTGTCCTGTCCTGTCCTGTCCTGTCCTGTCTTGTCCTGTCTTGTCTTGTCCTGTCCTGTCCTGTCCTGTCTTGTCCTGTCCTGTCTTGTCATGTCTTGTCTTGTCTTGTCTTGTCTTGTCCTGTCCTGTCTTGTCTTGTCTTGTCTTGTCTTGTCCTGTCCTGTCCTGTCTTGTCTTGTCCTGTCCTGTCCTGTCCTGTCCTGTCTTGTCTTGTCTTGTCTTGTCCTGTCCTGTCTTGTCTTGTCTTGTCTTGTCTTGTCTTGTCCTGTCTTGTCTTGTCCTGTCCTGTCTTGTCCTGTCCTGTCCTGTCCTGTCTTGTCCTGTCTTGTCCTGTCCTGTCCGGTCTTGTCCTGTCTTGTCCGGTCTTGTCCTGTCTTGTCCTGTCCTATCATGTCCTGTCCTGTCTTGTCCTGTCTTGTCTTGTTGTGTCGTGTCCTGTCCTGTCCTGTCTTGTCCTGTCCTGTCCTGTCTTGTCCTTGTCCTGTCCTGTCCTGTCCTGTCCTGTCCTGTCCTGTCCTGTCCTGTCCTGTCCTGTCTTGTCCTGTCTTGTCCTGTCCTGTCCTGTCCTGTCCTGTCCTGTCCTGTCCTGTCCTGTCCTGTCCTGTCCTGTCCTGTCCTGTCCTGTCTTGTCCTGTCCTGTCCTGTCCTGTCCTGTCCTGTCCTGTCTTGTCCTGTCCTGTCTTGTCCTGTCCTGTCCTGTCTTGTCCTGTCCTGTCCTGTCCTGTCCTGTCCTTGTCCTGTCCTGTCCTGTCCTGTCCTGTCCTGTCCTGTCCTGTCCTGTCCTGTCCTGTCCTGTCCTGTCCTGTCTTGTCCTGTCTTGTCTTGTTGTGTCGTGTCCTGCTTTGTCGGTACGGCTGACCCCAAGTACAATTCAGAAGCGATTTTCACCTTGTATTCTTGTGGCAACTACTTGCACTTGTATTGTTGTGGCAACTACTTTCACTTTTTACTAGGCGAATCGGTGCCATAAATAACTTTGGTAAAAAGGGAGTTAATTACGAGAAGTTCCTTCCCCTTATTCATTTCACTATATCCTCTCTCTTGGCCTCACTATTTCATTTTAAAAATTTTCATATTTGATTTTGATCGACTTTTGTTGTACTGAAAACAAACGTGGGGAGGTGGGGGGTGGATCCGAAAGACAATAACATTAAAACGGAGAGAGTGTGTGAAATGACCTGTACGTGTCCCGTTCAGTTCATTTGTTCATGACAAATGTACACAATGCAAAAATGGGTTGATTTGCGGTTTTACCGCATTACGTTTATACATCTGTATCGTTAAAAATTCGGCACTTTCCTGGAGTTGCACTGCCTCCGGGCATTGCCTCCAGGATCGTTCCCACCATCTTTATATCTACTAATGTCCCATATGTGTCTGTTTCAGACCGGTGGATGTTAAACGGATTTTCATTCATTTGATTTGCGGAGACGTTTTATATGTTCCAAATAACTCTCTCTCTCTCTCTCTCTCTCTCTCTCTCTCTCTCTCTCTCTCTCTCTCTCTCTCTCTCTCTCTCTCTCTCTCTCTCTCTCTCTCCCCCCCTTTGCTTCACTACTGCTGCCTTCAACGCCCAGATCTCCGTCTCCACCTCCCCCTACAGCACCCAGCCACCAGTGTGACGTGTCATCTGTGTCACTGAACTCTGTTCCATCCTCTGACAGTTTTAGTGTATGTGTATTTAACGCCCAGTCTGTCTGCCCTGAGAACAAAGCGGACTATATTGCGGACTATGTTTTTTGAGCATGACTTTGATTTAGTATTTATAACCGAAACGTGGCTTAAAAGTAATGGACATGAACCTAAACTAAAGCAGCTAACTCCACCTGGCTACAAAATTAAATCCTTCCCCCGTTCTTCTTTAGGTGGGGGCCTCGCTGTACTGTATAGAGACGTGTTAGATAAATCCCTTTCCTTCAACACAACCCTCCCCTTCCCCCATCTGTCTTTCGAGGCTGTAGAAGTTGTTCTTAGCATGTCTGGTCAATCTGTTGTCTTCTCCTGTATCTATCGCCCTCCCCCTAGCAGAACTAACAATCTCACCGATTCAATGTTTCATCCCGAATTTGAAGCCCTCCTTGACTCCTATTCTCTGAACCGCAGTCCTCTTATTGTGCTAGGTGATTTTAATTTTCACTTCGACAACCAACAGTCCTCTCACACAAAGCGTCTCTGCCTCTCACTTGCTAACCACTCCCTCTCTCAGCTTGTAACCGAGTCTACACACAACAAAGGCCACATCATTGACTGGCTAATCGCGCGTGATTCCGACCAACTTGTTTCATCAGTGTCAGTGTCTAAGATCCTTTCCTCTGACCATTTTGCCGTCCTCGCCAGTCTTAATCTTTCCAAAACTCCCAGAAATAAACGTACGGTCACGCGCCGTAATCTCAAGTCTATAGATATTCATACTTTTAGTTCAGAGGCAACAGAACTCTTTTCTAACGTGAGTATTTCCGACGACCCTGCCTCGACTTTTAATTCTACTATGAGTAACTTGCTTGATAAACACGCTTCCCCATCCACTCGTGTTGTGCCCGATCGTCCCTGCGCTCCCTGGTACACGCCTGAACTTAGAGTAAGTAAACGCACTAGTCGTAAGGCTGAGCGTCAGTGGCGGGCCTCAAAACTAGAAATACATCGTCAGATATATCAGCTTTTCCGTAACATCTTCACTCTCCTTCTGGCCAAGGCAAAAACAAGCTATTTTTCATCTAAAATTCTTGAAGCCAACACAACAAAGGTCCTGTTCTCCACCATGTGTGATCTCCTAGGCAACAAGAAATCAAGTCCTCTGCCATCAAATATCAGTCCTGACAAGCTGCCAGAAACCTTTTCCTCCTTCTTCTCCACCAAGATTATCGATCTACGATCAAAAATCGACTCCATGCCTTTTCAACCAACTATTCCAGACCCATCATTCACTGGTGTCCCCCTTCTCTCTTTCAAGCCGGTGTCTGAGACCGAAGTTCTTTCTACTTTGAAAGAAATGCATTTTAAATCCTGTGATCTTGACCCCATCCCAGCCTCTCTTTTCTCACAAATCTATCAACACCTTCTGCCATCAGTCACCAACATCATCAATTCTTCTTTAGTTTCAGGTGTGTTTCCTTCTGCTTTCAAAACCGCTCTTGTAAGGCCCCTTCTCAAGAAGAACAATCTGGATCCTAATAATCTGAAAAACTACAGACCTGTATCTAACCTCCCTTTTCTCTCCAAACTCCTTGAGAAGACTGTTCTGAAACAACTTAACGATCATCTAACCTCAAACAATCTTCATCATCCTTATCAGTCTGCCTATAGAACCAACCACAGTACTGAAACAGCCCTTGTTCAAATCGTCAATGACCTCCTACTTGCTTCTGATGCTGGTCAAATCTCTCTTTTGACACTTCTTGATCTCTCTGCTGCCTTTGATACCATAGACCACTCCATTCTTCTATGTCGTCTTGAACATACTTTGGGGATTAAGGGCCCTGCTCTTTCTTGGTTTTCCTCTTACCTTTCTGATCGTTTTCAATCAGTTCTGGTCAATGGTCGTCAGTCTGAACAGGTTAGGCTTTCTTGTGGAGTCCCCCAGGGGTCTGTGCTTGGTCCTGTCTTGTTTACTTTGTATACGTCACCTCTTGCCAATGTCATCGACCAGCACAACATGAAACATCACTTCTATGCAGATGACACAACTCCAAAACAGTACAACCCCTGAAGATCTAGATTCCATTCTTACAGAAAGTAACAACTGCTATATTGATATTCAAAATTGGATGGTTCAAAATAAACTTCAATTAAATGGTGAAAAAACCGAAGCAATGCTTGTAGGGACAAAAAACAAACTAGCCTCTGTTTCCATAGAGTCAATCCAACTGGGTAACAATATCATTCCCCTCTCAGACTCAGTCAAAAACTTAGGTGTCACTTTGGACAATACTCTTTCCATGCAGAGTTTCCTGACTCAGACCTGTCAGTCCTGCTACTATCAAATTCGTTGCATTGGCTATATTCGTAAATACCTCTCAGATGAAGCCACAGCAAAG
>CM065689.1:44187065-44192065 GCA_017654935.2 Phymorhynchus buccinoides | reverse complement strand
GAGATGAACAACATTCTTTTAATTGTAGCAAATAGTGAGTGAATGTGTGTACATGTGTTTGTGTGTGTGCTTGTGCGCGCGTGTGTCTGTATGTGTGTGCGTGTGTGGGTGTGCGTTTGTGGATGTGCTTGTGCGCGCGCACGCGCATGAATATGTTGTTCATTGTTCTTGTTGGTATTGTTGTTTTCAATGACCGATCGGATGACTTTTCAATGCTTTATGCTGCTCTCTCTCTCTCTCTCTCTCCTCTCTCTCTCCCTCTCTCTCTCTCTCTCTCTCTCTCTCTCTCTCTCTCTCTCTCTCACTCACACATACACACACACACACACACACACACACACACACACACACACACACACACACACACACACACACACACACACACACGCGCGCGCGCGCGCGCGCGCGCGCGCGCGCGCGCGCGCGCACGCATACGCACATACTTTGGTAAACAATCTCAAACAGAAACATCTCTTATCCATTCGTTTTATTTTTCTTATGAGAAATCCACAATCTATTTTCTGTTCCTTATAAGCACGTTCATTCTCTTTTCACACCTTTGTCACACCCACCCCTGGATCCACCCCGCCTCCACATCCACCCCACCCACCCATCCCCCATCCCCATCCCCCATCCCCAACCCCCTCTCCTCCAAAAAAAACATCCCGTAGATTTGTTGGACATATCTTTCTTGCTCTCTTACTAGCACGCACATTTCGACACTTGAAACCATCTATGATGTTTGTTTTATCATAACGTATGTGGCACAACAATAGCACAACGGTTGAACAACAACAAAAAAAGACCCAATAGCTGCAAACGTTATAAAAGCTGGCCAAATGAGATAACGTACATCGTTCTGAATATTTTACATCCTTGTCAAGAGCGTTTATGCCCTTCGCATATTTTTGTTTTACAAGTCTGGATCGACATTATGCAGGCAACACTGAAATTCATATATTTGCAGCACTGTCGAGTATTCTGTTTGTAGCTGGTAAAGGCTACCAGCAGAACAGCAGATAAATCAACGTATTTGGAGCATACAAGATGGAGGAGTGTAGTCAGATTCACTGGTTTAACATCTCAAGCAACAGTAAAGCTCATGGACTAGCAGATGCAATACTGGAGCACCCAGGGTTAACAATCCTAACCCAATAAAGGACTAGAGTCGATCATATTCGAGTATGTGACAAACGTTTGTCCACAAAACTGAAACGATGGTGAGGGCATTATGCCAGGCACAATGATTTACCGTTGGCAAACAGTATGTAACATCTTCCCTTCATACACCCCCTTTTTCCCCCTTAATTCCACCAGGATGGAAGTTCAGTTTAACGTCGCGTATCGGCTTTCGCCATGTACGACGGCCTGAACAAGCCAACCATGGTATAAACACAAATTTATGTTCGTGAATCACTGTCTTAGCCAAAAGGCCGAGAAGCGATCAGAAGTTCAAAAAACAGTCCTTAATTCCACCAGCCATACGCCTGTTCTTTATACCCCCTCCAGCTCACAGTAAAAAAAATATTAAAAATTCAATGAATGCAAAAAAACAAAACCATCGCGCACACTCACTTGACCATTTCCCCGTTGTTCAACCACGAAGTAAACATTCAATCGTGTATAACTAACTGCATAGGCAATGTGATTTAAAGGCCATTTATTTGAACAACCAGAATCAGTACAGAATCTAGCCCAAAGGCACGCTATAAAGTCGATTCATCTCAAAAGAGCAACACACGATTCGATCAAACTAGCAGTCTTGACTAGTTCAGGCAAGGCGAATCCCACGTCATAACATAAACACGTGTGCCACGATCATACCCAACATTCTAACATTAACATGTCAATATGTATTAACCCTTTCACCGCCAATGTCGCATTTATGCACCACAATGGTTTCACACCCATGTTGCTAAAAGGCATCAAATCAGGTCCTGTTATCCAAAGACCCCATTTTCCTCATTTTGGGAGGTAAGGATAGGCCTAATCTTATGCATGTCACAGAGGAATTCCCAATATTGCAGATGCATTTGTTTTCTCAACCCAGTTACATTTTATAGGGGGGTTTGGCTAAAAAAATGGCTGGCGGTGAAAGGGTTAACGTTACTATCCATGGCACCAAAGAAAACCCGCCTTGGACTTGGGAAAACGAGGGAGATGGGGTGAGGCAGGTTGGATGGACAAAGGCAAATAACAACGGGGAAAGGGCTACATATAGGGATGTGGGTCGCAGAGGGGGTGGGGATGGGGAGCCACAACAGTTAATGGTATTAAAGGTGAATAGTGCCTAAATAAAAGCTCTTTTTTTTAATGGTACCCATCGACAAAAGCGTCTAAATTTCAGAATTAAAAAATCAACAGTAAAATCTTTAGGCACGCTGAAATGATATGTTTCCACTCTCTGGTGAGACTATTGTGTAACGTCTTTTACATATCATAGAATGAAATAGTGAGGCCAAGAGAGGAGATAACGAAATTGAACAAAGGGTAAATACTCTCTTTCTAATTAACTCCCCTCCACCAAAGTTGATTACGATACCAATCACCTAGCAGTGAGTGGGTCAGAACCAAAGTGAGACAAACAAAGCATCATTCTCAAAAAAGAATGTGCCAAGTTCGCCTTTATGACCCTCCACCCACACAGTACACATCAACAATGGTCTTTTACACAATTATCGACGAAGACATTAGTCCAAGGCACAGCAAGATTTATTTTACCATGTAGTAAATATTGCTTCTTCTTCTTTTTTTAATTCTTTGGAAGGCACAATGACTAACAAAACAATGCCAACAACCAAAAGAACAGCATCATTTCAACATTCTTTCAAAAGGGCAACTGATTATATCAGTCTTCGAGTGAGTTGTGTAAAGAACACTAGGCAGATTTTCTTAATCAATAGCAACAAAAACGAAATATGTTTCATCGATTATTAACAGCATTACAGCAAAAGCAGTCATCGCAGCCTTTGCCATTCAAGGCATGGTTATAGGAGTATGCAACCAACGGGTTTTGAACCAACATTCGGACACACGCGCACGCGCGCACACACACGCACACACTCTCTCACACACACACACTCACACACACACACACACACACACACACACACACACACACACACACACACACACGCGCACGCACGCACACGCACGCACGCGCACACGCACACACACACACACACACTCACACACACACACATACACACACGCGCACGCACGCACACACACACACACACACACATAGAATGTCAATATCATTATCATAATCACACATAAGTATATTACACGTAATTGAATGTATATAAACATTCAGAAATGTACACCGAAACACTATCTAAAACCTATTGTAGTACACTTGTTCCACTACATACGCAATAACTTCTAAATAGTTATCGTCTTCTTCATAGCTATCGTTATTATCTTCCTCATCGTGGTCATTATTGTTGTATCCTGCACTACGTATAACAAGAATATCGTTTTGGAAATTTCTCACAGCCCTTGAGAATCAAACACATTTTGTAAACCATATCCCAAAGAGCGATTGTACATTAAACACAAATCAAAATAAAGCAACACTGGGAAGAGGCCGTAAAAACCAATGCCAGAACCAACCAATTTTCAAAATAAAAATTAAAAAATATCAAACTTTTAAGTCTTCGAAGAAAAAAGAAATCAGATCTACAAATTGGGGACAACTATGCATACTAATCAACGTAAATACAAAATCTGTTTATTGCACTAATGAGATACGATTGTCGTCATCATTTTCTTACAATGTATACAAATGCTCAGAATTATTATGCTGATTAAATATTGAAGAAATACATAAAAAAAAGAATGTTTTTTAAAGAAGAAAACAATAACAACATAAATAGTAGAATGACTATTGCGGGATTTGTTCATAAATAACGAATTAAGGCATTTCTCTCTCCTCTCTCTCTCTCTCTCTCTCTCTCTCTCTCTCTCTCTCTCTCTCTCTCTCTCTCTCTCTCTCTCTCTCTCTCTCTCTCTCTCTCTCTCTCTCTCTCTCTCTCTCTCTCTCTCTCTCACTCTCTCTCGTTCTCGTTCTCTCTCTCTCTCTCTCTCTCTCTCTCTCTCTCTCTCTCTCTCTCTCTCTCTCTCTCTCTCTCTCTCTCTCTCTCTCTCTTCTCTCTCTTGCTCTCTCTCTCTCTCTCTCACACTCTCTCTCTCTCGTTCTCGTTCTCTCTCTCTCTCTCTCTCTCTCTCTCTCTCTCTCTCTCTCTCTCTCTCTCTCTCTCTCTCTCTCTCTCTCTCTCGCTCTCATTTTTAGAAGCGCGCGCCAAATGGTGAAGGCAGAGTGGAGGGTTGGGTGTGAGGGGAGAACGGAGAAATAACAGACTGAAGACGACCGAATGTTGCGGGCTTCTTTCTTTCTTCTTTCCAATTTGGGGATGTTTATCCTGCCCCACGCCTAATAAGGTCTTCGCTTAGACTGTTATTGGCGCACGTGATGCATGCTTTGTGGGTTCGTGTCATCCATTCCACCGGCGCATGCAACATACAATGAAATCGTTATGGAATTTTTTTTATCTTTTTAAAAAAAATATACAATAGTCATCATGAACACCATCGTGGCAATACTTGATACATGTCACAACCATGATCGAACATAATTATACAATGCACGGTCTCTTTGACACCCATTCATTTACCAATGCACACATGTACACTATGCACACACACCAGAGCGCGCGTGCATGCACACGCTCGCACAGACACACACACACACACACACACACACACACACACACACACACACACACACACACACACACAGTTCACGTTTCGGTTCCGTTCAGTTGTAGGTCAGGGTGATGTTGATGCTGTGGTTACAGCTAGGCTTGTACATGCCGGGAGGGTAGGAGGGGGGAGGCTGCGAACCCACACCCACAGGGGCTCGCTGATAACAGTCACTGGGGCAGCGGTTGTACCACGGAGCCCCTCCCATCTCCCCTACCATGCCTGCCCCTGCTGCC
>CM065689.1:44177065-44182065 GCA_017654935.2 Phymorhynchus buccinoides | reverse complement strand
GGCAGCTGCTATTCGGGAAGGCTGGGCGAAAATTTGTCCAAAGCATAATCACAAAATAATACGTTCAGAGCAACAACAAGATCAGAGCTCTTGAACCGTGCTCCTTGAATTTACAATACACAATTCACAGACTGGATGGAAACTGCATTTTAAAAGATTATAATAATGATCAAAATTGAAGAAATCGTTGAGCTATCTTGATGACATTATCCTCATAATGCTGAGTAAAGAAAATGGAAGAAATACAGACCACCTTTCTGTCTTAACCCTTTCACCGCCAACCATATTTCAACCAAAAATGTCCATTAAATTTACCTGGGTATAAAACAAAATCCATCTGCAGTATTGGGGATTCTTCTGTGACATATATAAAATAAGGTCTATCCTTACTTCCCAAAACTCAGACAATCGGGTCTTTGGATAATAGACCCCAATTTGATGCGTTTTAATGCAATAGGTGTCAAATCACTGTGGTGCTAAAATGCGACTTTGGCGGTGAAAGGGTTTTAATTTCTTTCTTTCAATCACACTCCAACTTTACCGATCTGTTTCCGGCGAGCCTTGTCGCAGATGGCGGGCCGCAGGTGGACCTTCTCGCCGTTCTCCAGCAGGCAGTCCCTGGAGCACACCAGCACCCCCAGGCACGACTTCTTCAGGATGAGCGCGTTGTGGTTGTTGGTGTTGCGCATGGCCCACCCGCTCACGTGACGGCGGCCATCTTCGTTCTGCGGGCTGTAGATGTAGCGGCAGTGCCCGTGCGGCCACGCTTCGAACTTGTCGAATGTGTCCGGCTGTGTGGGAGGAAGACATAGTGATATTTATTATTACAAACATGATTAGGCCCTATTGTGCGTGATGGATCTTGGTAGGCCCAATACAGAAGAAGAGGAGGAGGAGGAGGAGGAGGAGGAGTAGGAGGGGGGCGGAGGAGTAAGAAGAACAAGAAGAGGAGGAGGAGGAAGAGGAGGAGGAAGAAGGGGAAGAGGAGGAAGAAGAACAAGAGGTGAGGAGGAGGAGGAAGAGGAGGAGGAAGAAGGAACAAGAAGAGGAGGAGGAGGAGGAAGAAGAAGATCAAGAATAGGAGGAGGAGGAGGGGGGAGGAGGAGGAGGAGAAGAAGAAGGAGGAGGAGGAGGAGGAGGAGGAGGAAGAAGAAGAAGAAGGAGGAGGAGGAGGAGGAGGAGGAGGAGGGAGGAGGAGGAAGAAGAACAAGAAGAGGTTGAGGGGAGGAGGGGGGAGGAGGAGGAGGAGGAGGAGGAAGAAGAACAAGAGGAGAAGGGGAGGAGGAGGAGGAGGAGGAGGAGGAGGAGGAGGAGGGAAGAAGAACAAGAAGAGGAGGAGGGGGGAGGAGGAGGAGGAGGAGGAAAGAAGAACAAGAAGAGGAGGAGGAGGAGGAGGAGATGAGAAGAAGAAGAAGAAAAAGAAGAATTTATGCGGGTGTGGGAAACAAAAAAAGATGATAGGGCTTAATATTATTGTAAGTCTTCTTGATGCTCCTGCTCAGATCTGATGTATTTTTTATGTCATGTGACTGTGTAATAATCCATAAATTTGCTATTGAAACAAAGAAGACGAGATAGAGATAGATACGAGATAGAGAGAGAGAGAGAGAGAGAGAGAGAGAGAGAGTGGTTAGAGAGAGAGAGAGAGGAGAGAGAGAGAGAGAGAGAGAGAGAGAGAGAGAGAGAGAGAGAGGGAGGGGGGAGGAGAAGTTTTGCGTGGTGGCTGTAAACACTTAAGAAGGACAGATGATCATCATCATTATGCTAATGATGAGATGAGGACAAACAACAACAACAACAACAAACACCACACAAACACACACACACACACACACACACACACACACACACACACACACCACACACACACACACACACACACAGAGGAGAGAGAGAGAGATAGAGAGAGAGAGAGAGACGAGGAGATGAGAAAGAGAGAGAGAGAGAGATAGAGAGAGAGAGAGAGAGAGAGAGAGAGAGAGAGAGAGAGAGAGAGAGAGACAGAGAGAGAGAGAGAGAGAGAGACAGGAGAGGATACATACACATACATACAACAGAGAGAGAGAGAGAGAGAGGACGGAGAGAGAGAGAGAGAGAGGAGAGAGAGAGAGAGAGAGAGAGAGAAGCGAGAGAGAGAGAGAGAGAGAGTATGGAGTGTTTGGGGGAAACAAGTCATGATGCCATATGTCGTCAGAAGTGTTTTGAACCCGCATCCCCCACCCTCCCTTCATCAATCTTATCCCCCCACCCTGCGGGACCCCACCCTACCCAACCTCTCTCTCTCTCTCTCTCTCTCTCTCTCCTCTCTCTCTCTCTCTCTCTCTCTCTCTCTCTCTCTCTCTCTCTCCTTCTCTTTCTCTCCAATCATCTGTGTGGTGTGTGTGTGTGTGTGTGTGTGTGTGTGTGTGTGTGTGTGTGTGTGTGTGTGTGTGTGTGTGTGTGTGTGTGTTGTGTTGTTGTTGTTGTTGTTTATCCTCATCTCCTCATCACCATATGATGATCATCATCATCTTCTTTCCTTTGTTTACAGCACGACGCAAACCTTCTCCTCCCTCTCTGTCTATCTGCATGTCTGTTTGTCTCCCTCTCTGTCTGTCTGTCTGTCTCCCTCTCTGTCTCTCTCTCTCTCTCTCTCTCTCCTCTCTCTCTCTCTCTCTCTCTCTCTCTCTCTCTCTCTCTCTCTCTCTCCCCTCTCTTCTCTCTCCCACCCCCTTTACCAACGTTCTCACTTCTCCCCCCCCCACCCCCCCCCCCCCCCCCTTTCCCTCATCCCCAGTTTATTCTGCCAGTTCGGTTCGTGCTGATGTTCATCATCATGTTTATTATTATGAAATAACAAGAAACAATACACAGTAACTATTACTATTACTTAGTCAGTAACTATAAGGAAGAATCGTCTTTTGAAACTATCGACACATTATTGTTGCAGTGACGCGTTGAAAATTAATGCAAAACTTAATTTGTATCCCCCAAAATGCTAAATGCTTTGATCAGCGAAGTCTTGTTATACTGTATCTTCAAACGAACTGATATAACAGATATCAACATTGAGATATTAGAAGGAAAGTGTGTGTGTGGAGGGGGGGGGGGGGGGGACACGAAGAAAAGAAAACAAAAGTAAAATCCGTATTATCCTCTTTTCTGCAGCTATGAATGTTGGCATTGCTAAGATGTATGCCAGTCAGTCGTTTCCGACCATGACTGCCAGATAGCAGAGGGGGGCATATGCTATTCCGGCGGGCTGGGCTACAAAATTGTTTGCCCAAGGTACATCCCCACTTTCTCGGCCAAAGAGATTTGAGAAGTGCTGGCGTTAGGGGAAGTTCCCCAAAGGCCAACCCATCCCCGCTATGGCTGCAGCACCAGAGCCGGTGCCAAGGCCCCTACCCTCGCCTGAAAGACCACAGCAGGCACACTAAACCAAAACCCAGTAAAAAATAAAAATAATAATGAATGAAATTCTGCTTAACGTCCTCCGGTCTGGAACAGACACATATGAGACATTAGTAGATATAAAGATGGTGGGAACGATCCTGGAGGCAATGCCTGGAGGCAGTGCAACACCAGGAAAGTCCCGAATTTGTCACAATACAGATATTAATGTAAATTTATGTACTAACAAAAAAGAAGGAGAAACTTTTTTTATATAAGGGTGTCAATCTGACACGACATGTGGTCACATTTGACCGTGTTTCCCCCCTTGTGGCTGAAAGGCTGTGAATGTAGCATTCCTCATGGCATGAAAAAAGTCACTACTAGGCCTCAATGTCCAAAAGGCAAAGAAAGGGGGCGGAATGGTTAATTCAAAGAAACGGGGTGGGGGGTGGGGGGTGCAATGCTAGAAATACTGACAGTGGTGGCACCTTGGGAGATAATTTGCTGGTGGGAAAGTAGGGAGAGGAGAGAGAGAGAGAGAGAGAGAGAGAGAGAGAGAGAGAGAGAGAGAGAGAGAGAGAGAGAGAGGAGAGAGAGAGAGAGAGAGAGAGAGAGAGAGAGAGAGAGAGAGAGAGAGAGAGAGAGAGAGAGAGAGAGAGAGAGAGAGAGAGAGAGAGAGAGAGAGGTGATGGCTTTACTGGGGTTTTGAGCGGAAGAAACAAGATGAATGAATGTCCCCAGGAGATGGAACACTTCTGTTCGCAAAGCAATACCACTGACAGTCGTATAAACCGTTTGACTTTCATTTATGCTGGCTGGTGTCAAGTCCTTCACACCAAAGAGATTTGCCCGTGTCCACACTAACTGAACATAGGTCAAGTGTGCAGTAGTCACTAGTAGTACTTCTTTTGCTGTAGCTTGGAATCAGACAAAAGAGCCAGGAACTGCAGGAGCAAAAGGACACACAACAAGAACAAAGACACTGACAATAATATACGAAAGTTATGAAAGAGAAGGGGAAAAAAACCCAGCCAAAGTGAACTTTGAACTTCTGATGTACATAAAAGCATGGTTACATTTGTTTCGATGTCATCTGCCTTTATTAGTTGTTGTTGTTGCTGTTGTTGTTGTTTTGCTTGTTTGTTTTTTTCTTTATCATTTTCTTTACTGGTCTTCTTTCATGGATGCTGGGGTGGTATTGAAACTGGGGGTGTGGCGTCCATTTATTGAGCACATGTAGTGCTGTCTATCTAAAAAAAAAAACGTCCCAGGATGATATTAATGTCTTCAGAAATAATAAAAATAACAAATGCTATGCAAACATGGATTCTCCCTTCTCTCTCTCTCTCTCTCTCTCTCTCTCTCTCTCTCTCTCTCTCTCTCTCTCTATACATTCCAAGAAAACATTCCAAGAAAATATTTTAATCGTCCGTCTAGTTTCAAGCTTTCTATTCTTCTTGCCTCAACTCATAGGCCTACAATAATGCGCCTCTCTTTCTATGTGTGTAAGGCTTTTGAACTCCGTAATTCATTATGAGAATTTCATGTTTTGTCATGTGTTATCGAAATGCATTGAATGTGCTTTCTTTAGTATAAAAAGTCAGCCTAAAACTTATTGTTGCGAT
>CM065689.1:44172065-44174565 GCA_017654935.2 Phymorhynchus buccinoides | reverse complement strand
CTCTCTCTCTCTCTCGTTCTCGTGCGTGTTTGCATACATGCAGGTCAATACCAAAGGGAGACAAAAGGCGAGACAAAAGGAGGAAGAAGAGCCAGGAGCATCACTGGACACGGAATGACCATAACAAATAGCTTCTGTCCCCTTCTTTGCAAGATGATACAAAGTGGGCAAGCCAACAAGGGAGGGGGGGGGGGTAGGAGAGGGATAGGGGTCTCTGGAAATAGGCATAAGTACTGGATACATGTCATAAAGAGCGATAGAAACACAGTTTTGGGGAGCAGCTACAAGTTCAGTCTTTTGTTGCCTCCCTTCCATAATATATCATCAGCTCTTTAACCCTTTCACCGCCAATGTCGCATTTTAGCACCAGTGATTTAACACCTATGTCACTAAAAGGCATCAAATTGGGGTCTATTATCCAAAGACCCTATTGTCTTAGTCTTGGGAAATAAGGATAGACCTTATTTTATATATGTCACAGAAGAATCCCCAATACTGCAGATGGATTTTGTTCTCTACCCAGGTAAATTTAATGGGAATGTTTGGCTGAAATATGGCTGGCGGTGAAAGGGTTAATCGTTTTGCTTGCTCTGGTTCTATCGATTCGTTTGTTTTGTTCTTTATCGTTCATCCTCACTAAATCAAAATCACCACAGTCCAAAGTTGGTTTCCGGTGTTGTGGTTGTTTGTTTAAACTACTGTACTTTTCACTTTAAAAATGAAACGTGCAATCGTAAATCGTATGTTAAAGACCCACTGAGCCGGCTGGATTAAGTCCCTTGTTTTTTTCTGGGTCGGTGTGGCCCACATTCAGACTTTCCTCGTATACGATCGAGGCTGATCTTTAATAAAGTGATGTCTCGTTTTCGTGCAAAGAGGCAATTTGTATGGGAGCAACACGTGAAAACCGTTATTTTGACACGTGACGTACTGGGTCTTTAATAAGCCAAGCCCTTTACTCAAAATGGCTTTAATCATTGGCGGACATTCATCTGTAATAGGGGGCCAAAAGTAAATTAAGAGCTATACAATCAATGATTTTCTACTGGTAATGGAAAACCATGTGTACAGCTTAGACTTTTGCGAAAGAACATGACTCCAAGACTAGTAGGGGATGGTGTCCTGAACAGGCTCTACTGAACTCCACCGAAGTGACTCAGCAGCAGTGCATGCAGTGTCTCCTCGGTTGGTTCCCTCCTGACGGCCTAACATATATTCACTCCTCTTGGACTGCTGGTCTCGGATTCTGCGACCTGAACGTGCGGAGGTGTGGCTGCGAGTTGGGATTCAGAATGAGCGGCGTGGGAGCAACGCCACTGTACGGCCCAGAAGATGGGACAGCAAAAAAAACAAATAGTAGGGGAAGGTGTGGTATTGGCTCTTACTGCTGCAGCCAAAGGGATGGGTTGCATTGGCCTTTGGGGACCTTCCCCAACACCCTCTGTTCTCAAATCCCTTTGGTCGATAGAGTGGGAATTTCCACTATAAATAAGTTGTGGCCCAGCCCGCTGGATTTTAGCAGCTGCCCTCTCTGCTATCTGACAGTCACAGACAGAAACGACAGACCGGCATACACAATAAGCTGAGTTTATTGGCTCTTACTCTCTCTCAAAGGGATCTCTGGCATCTTTCTTTCTCTCTCTCTTCTCTCTCTCTTTCTGTCTGTCTCCGTCTCTGTCTGGTCTGAGTGGGAATCTCCACTGTCTGTCTGTGGCCCAGCCCGTCTGTCTTAGTCTGCCCTCTCTCTATCTGACAGTGTCTGACTGTCGACAGTCTGGCATACACTGTAAGCTGAGTTTCATCCTCTCTCTCTCTCTCTCTCTCTCTCCTCTCTCTCTCTCTCTATCTCTCTCTCTCTCTCTCTCTCTCTCTCTCTCTCTCTCTCTCTCTCTCTTTCTCTCTGTCTGTCTCTGTCTCTCTCTCTCTCTCTCTCTCTCTCTCTGTCTCTCTCTCTGTCTCTCTCTCTCTCTCTATCTATCTATCTATCTATCTCTCTCTCTTTCTCTCTCTCTCTCTTTCTCTCTCTCTCTCTCTCTCTCTCTCTCTCTCTCT
The DNA here is from genome assembly GCA_017654935.2 of Phymorhynchus buccinoides. Lineage (NCBI taxonomy): Eukaryota > Metazoa > Mollusca > Gastropoda > Neogastropoda > Raphitomidae > Phymorhynchus > Phymorhynchus buccinoides. The sequence goes on along the minus strand of CM065689.1, from coordinate 44,172,513 downwards.
CTCTCTCTCTCTCTCTCTCTCTCTTCTCTGTCTCTTTCTCTCTCTCTCTCTCTCTCTCTCTCTCTCTCTCTCTCTCTCTCTCTCTCTCTCTCTCTCTCTCTCTCTCTCTCTCTCTCTCTCTCTTGCCTCCCTCCCTCCCTCCCTCCCTCCCTCCTCTCTCTCTCTCTCTCTCTCTCTCTCTCTCTCTCTCTCTCTCTCTCTCTCTCTCTCTCTCTCTCTCTCTCTCTCAAAACCAAAACAAAAACCGCGACCTGTTTGCTTTCCCTAAAATTATTGGTCGTCTGATCATTGTTTGTGCCCTGTTTGTCATACTGCATGTGATCTGAATATATCGATGAGCTTGTCATTTTCTTCTTTTTTCACTTACACTAATACCATCATCATCCTAATCATCACTGTCATCGTAATAATCATCGTTATCATCATTTTCATCCTCATAATAATAATT
>CM065689.1:44149565-44162065 GCA_017654935.2 Phymorhynchus buccinoides | reverse complement strand
CAATACTAGTCTCTCTGGGAACCTTGACTTCCTGGTCCTGAACTCAACCATCTTTAATGTCTGTTATAGTGTTTCCGTTTAAGAAATCCTTCGATTTCGGTGAAGAGTTTACGACCTAAACCAGAGAAAGACGCCCAACACTGCTTTGGATTTGTGGCGGAAATTCTACCCAGAGTGTTCTCTAACCGAGGAGAGCGTTTCCTTCTGCTTGGCAATGCGCGCTAGATTTTATGAGCCAGTTTCAAGCCGGTGATGGGTGTGTTGCTAAAAAGTGGGGGATAGTATTGAGCTAACAGTGCTAGGCTTCTCGTTGACAGGACAGATTGTGCTTAGTTCCCGAGCGAAGCTTCGGGAAGTATTGTTTTTGTTTCATCCGTCCGTCCGTCCGTTCATCCGGCCGGCCGGCCGGCCGCATTTTCTTGAAAGCCATTCAATCTATTTCAATCACTTTTAGGGCACAAGTTTTAGAGGACATTATCTATCGACTGATTGCTTTAGGGTTTTTTAATGTTCAAGGTCATGCTGATTAAAGACCCAGTGACGCACCACGATTAAGTCCCTTGTTTTTTTCTGGGTTGCTGTGACCCACAAACAAATTTCCCCATATTCAAATTGAGGCTGCTCATTAAACTGATGTGTCGGTTTCAATTTGGGGCCATTTATATGGGAGTCAGACTTGGTCAAAACAAGATTTATTTCCAGTTATTAGAGGGAAAACACGTGAAACCCGTGATTTTGACACGTGATCGGGTGGATCTTTAAGGAGTTCAAACCCCCAAACACTTAATCGCTAATATATCGCGAACTTTGGCACGTATTTCAATGCGGATTTTTTAAAGCGTTTTATGATGTGCATGCGTCAGGTCGCGTTTTCTTGTTTTTTTCTGTTTTTGTGGTGGGATGGGTTCCTGGGTTATATCCAAGGCGTTTTGAGCCTACACTGTGATGTCCTTAGTGGTGGATCACCCTGGGCAGGGTCCTGGTCTTTGTGGTGGGATAGGTTGCTGGGTTAAATCTAGGTGGTCCAGGATGATCCTGAGTGATCCAGGGTCTTCCTGAGGGTGATCCACCACAAAGGACACCCCCAGGAACAACCTGGATCACCTTCAGGACACCCCGGATCACCCTCAAGAACACCCTGGATCAGCCTGAGGGTGATCCAGGTTCTTCCTGAAGGTGATCCAGGTGATCCACCTCTATGGACCACCCTGGATCACCCTCAGGAACAACCTTGATCGGCCTGAGGGTGATCGAGGAGGTTCCTGAGGGTGATCGAGAATGTTCCTGAGGGTGATCCAGGTGATCCACCACTAAGGACCACCCTGGATCACCCTCAGGAACAACCTGGATCGGCCTGAGGGTGAATATATGTCACCATGAGAGTAAGGGTATGATATAATATGAGTGTTGACTCACAAGTTCAAACTATCTGTCGGTCAGCATACTGTGAGCTGCGTCGCATTGGTACGATTCGCCATCTCCTGTCTATAGATACTACTAAGATACTAGTCTGCGCTTTTGTTCTCTCTAAATTAGATTATTGTAATTCACTTTTGTATGGCTGCCCCCAACACCTCATTGACAAGCTTCAAAAAGTCCAGAACTCTGCTGCCAGACTTGTCCTCAAGGTCTCTAAGTATCATCGAATGAATGAAATTTTGGGCTTTACGTCCTCTCGACCTGGGAAGCTCTAAGTATCATCATGTTCAACCACTCCTGATATCCCTCCATTGGCTTTCCATCAAAGCACGTATTGACTACAAAATGTTCCACTCTATGTCATTCTTATTTCTCTGGAAATGCTTTCTGTCTATACTCCATCAAGGCAATTGCGGTCATCTTCAGATTCCAAAATTCTCTGTGTTCCTAGTACACGAACAAGGCAATGTTTGGTGAGCGCTCCTTTTCCTTTTCGGCCCCGTCAGTTTGGAACTCCTTACCACGCGAAATTCGCCATATCCAGTCTTGCAATGTTTCAAATCAGCTCTCAAGACCCACCTATTCAAGCACATCACAACCTGTAGGCCACATTACTTCTGGACTCTATTCTCACTCTTTTCCTATTAGTTTCACTGTGTGTTGACTGCAATGTCTACGCAGCGTTGCGCGTGTGTGTGAGAGAGAGAGGAGAGAGAGAGAAGGAGAGGAGAGAGAGAGAGAGAGAGAGAGAAGAGAGATGTGAGGAGAGAGGAGAGAGAGAGAGAGAGAGAGAGTGTGTGTGTGTTGATGCTTTATGTGATGTGTGTGTGTGTGTGGTGATGTGTGTGTGTGTGTGTGTGTGTGTGTGTGTGTGTGTGTGTGTGTGTGTGTGTGTGTGTGTGTGTGTGTGTGTGTGTGTGTGTGTGTATGTGCGTACGTGCGTGTGTGGGTGGGAGATGTGGGGGGTGTATGTGTATGCCTATTTGCATGTGCGTGAGCGATTATTTGGTTTTGTTGTTGAATTTCTTGCTTTTAATTTTTGTTGTTCTTAAGCGCATAGAGCTCCACATTTGGTGGAGGAATGCGCTATATAAATGATTCACTGTTATTATTATTATTATTATTATTATTATTATTATTATTAAGGCATCCGCGCATAAATTATCGCTGTCGTGACCTTGACCTTCTTATTTTTTAAGATTGGGGGGGTGCAATTGCTCAGTTTCTTGTCACTGGAGCGCAGATGCGTCATGCTGCTGTCATGTGCCCAAGTTCACCCGCTCGGGAACTTATCTGCCGCTCGGCGATCCGCTTGTTTTGATTGCTGTTGTGTCGTCACTGGAGACAGTCCATCGCCTGCTTAATCGGCGTGGGACCATCTCTCTCTCTCTCTCTCTCTCTCTCTCTCTCTCTCTCTCTCTCTCTCTCTCTCTCTCTCTCTCTCTCTCTCTCTCTCTCTCTCTCTATCTATCTCTATCTCTCTCTCTCTCTCTCTCTCTCTCTCTCTCTCTCTCTCTCTCTCTCTTCTCTCTCTCTCTCTCTCTCTCTCTCCCATCTCTCTCTCTCTCTCTCTCTCTCTCTCTCTCTCTCTCTCTCTCTCTCTCTCTCTCTCTCTCTTTATCCTTGTCAAATAAAGTTTTCCAGTGTCCAGTGTCTCTCTCTCTCTCTCTCTCTCTCTCTCTCTCTCTCTCTCTCTCTCTTCTCTCTCTCTCTCTCTCAATCTCTTTATCCTTGTCAAATAAAGTTGTCCAGTGTCCAGTGTCTCTCTGTCTCTCTCTCTCTCTCTCTCTCTCTCTCTCTCTCTCTCTCTCTCTCTCTCTCTCTCTCTCTCTCATCCCTAACTTCCTCCTATCTCTTCCAACACGATTAACTCCAATCCTCATCATACTCCACCCCACCCCCACCCCATCCACTCTCCTCCAACATCCCCCACTCACCCAAACTCCCTGGGCCCCTAGTTTCCTTTACACAATCATGCTCTAACAATTTTTACTACAGTGAAACAAGCATACGGTAACCATATGGTGCCAAATTCTTTCAATCTTTTCTAACCATTTGTGTCCCACAAAACCTCTGGTTTTCTTACGACAATAAAAATTTTCTTCGTGTTCTTGTTCTTGTTCACATGATACACGTATACCCGCACGAAATGCCATTCTCTTCTATCCGGGCGTCATCGTCGGACACGACTGACTGGCATTGGCCACTGCAAGGAACACCTTTTGCAAGAGTGAATGCCCTTGGTGGATGGGAGAAGATGGTTGAGTACTGACCAACCAAACAAAGGGTATAACTCTCGCCAATAACCCTATTTGAGGCCACTAAATGGCTGCCTTTCGCAAGAGTGAATGCCCTTCTCGGTACTGGCCAACAAGGGATTCACTCTCACTGTCAAGGGAGTTAATAACCCTAGTTGCAGCGGCCAATAGCCTACACCCGCAGAGACGCCCGAGAGCAGAGAGCGAGGTGCGAACATGATCCGTTCGAAGTGACAGAATACGATTCGTTTCGTGAAGTCCAATCGGATCGCGTTGCAGTGACCCACAGAGAGATGAGGTGGAGGGAGTTCAGGGGGTAATAAATGACAGGTCCTATTGGCCTCTGCAACTAGGGGTTATTAACTGTACTGTACGATACGATTCGATCACGTGGTCTCCAAGAAAAAATGTGATTGGCGCATTGAGATCGCGTGATCGAATCGTATCGTACAGTCGTGCCATTTCGGTAAAGTTCGTGTTTGGATAGGTAGGGTACCATCTCTTTCAAACAGAAAAGGCGCTGTGCCGTTTCCATTTGCATGGATTCAAAACTTCAGGGTTTCGTCACGGAAACCTAGGACGACAACGACACAAAAAAAGCTGCTGTGACGTGGACGTGGATTTCCAGCTGAAGAGTGTGGCGATGATGTGGGAAAAGTGACAGGGGGGCGGGCTACCAGTGAGAGAAACGCCCCTTCCCCCTCATCCTTGGGGTGGTGGGGGAGGGGGCTGGGCGGGAAGAAGGGGGGTGGGGGTGCAGCTGAAGTGTGATTGTTGGGGAATTAAAAAGAAAGCCAGTATTAAAGATACTATTGAAATAATGTGCGTAGATGAGGCGGAAACGGGTGAGGTTGAGGAGGGTGTTGTGAGAAAACTTGCCCAATAGGAAGGTGAGCTTGGACATGAGTATTGCCTTCTACATGTTGTCAGTGAAGATGACACTGTTTTGAATTGCGTCATGGAATTTCACCCCACCCCACCCTCTCTCTCTCTCTCTCTCTCTCTCTCTCTCTCTCTCTCTCTCTCTCTCTCTCTCTCTCTCTCTCTCTCTCTCTCTCTCCTCTCTCCAATCTCTCTCTCTCCACTCCCTCTCCCTCTCCCACTCTCTCTCTCTCTCGCTTTCTCTCTCTCTCTCTCTCTCTCTCTCTCTCTCTCTCTCTCTCTCTCTCTCTCTCTCTCTCTCACTCCCACACTCACGCGCACACACACGTCCGCGCGCGGTGCACGTATGCACGCACTCACACGCGCGCACGCGCGCACACGCGCACTACCTTATAATAATAAACCATCTTTCACATCAATGTTTCTTTTAAAGAAAAGAGAATGGGGGACAATCGCACCTGAACACAAATAATCATAGTGATCAGCTGATAGAGAAAAAATAGCTAAAGAATAGTTTGAGGTTTCAGATGTACATTTTTTGTAGACTTTGTAGTATTAAGCCCCCAATTCAAAGAATACTTATGTTGCTGTTGTGTATTTTAAAGTGTAGACGTGTCGCGTCTGTGTATCTTTAAAGATCCAACAGATCACGTGTCACGTGTCAAAATCACGAGTTTCACGTGTTTTCCCTCTTATAGCTGGAAAGAAATTTTGTTTTGTCCAGGTCTCACTATGCCCCCAAACCCCCCAAATGCCCCCAAACTCAAAGCGATACATCATTTTAAAGAGCAGCCTCAATTTGAACATGGGGGTATTTCTATGTGGGTCACAGCTACCCAGAAAAAAACAAGGGACTTAATCGTGGCGCGTCACTGGGTCTTTAAAGATCAACCAGATCACGTGTCAAAATCACGAGTTTCACGTGTTTTCCCTCTTATAGCTGGTAAGAAATCTTGTTTTGACAAGGTTTTGCTTCCATGCAAATGCCCCCAAGTTGAAAAAGAAATATCATTTTAAAGAGCAGCCTCAATTTCAAGTTGGGGGCATTTGTATATGGGTCCCAGCTACCCAGAAAAAAACCAAGGGACTTAATCGTGGTGGGTCAGTGTATCTTTAAAGACCCACTGACCCAGCACGATTAAGTCCCTTGTTTTTTTCTGGGTCAGTGTGGCCCACTTTTCTTTCTTTCGTGATGAGATTAGCGTGCAATCGGTCAGAGACCTTTATGGACGGTATTCCTAAAATGTGGCCCACATACAGACTTTCCTCATTTACGATCGAGGCTGCTCTTTAAAGACCCCCCACGTCACGTGTCACATTCCCTCTTATGCTAGGAAGATTTCTTAATGACCCCCCCCCCCCCCCCCCCCCCCCCCCCCACGTCACGTGACACACTCCCTCTTATGCTTGGAAGATTTCTTGGATTTCTTACCATCTATAAGAGGGAACGGTTTTCACGTGTTTTCCCTCTTATAGCTGGTAAAAAATCTTATTTTGACCAGGTTTGACTCCCATACAAATGCCCCCAAATTCAATCCGAAACATCATTTTAAAGAGCAGCCTCAATTTGAAGTTGGGGACATTTGTATGTGGGTCACAGCTACCTAGAAAAAAACAAGGGACTTCATCGTGGTGGGTCAGTGGGTCTTTAAGATTTCTTTCCAGCTATAAGAGGGAAAACACGTGAACATCGTGATTTTGACACGTGATGTGCTGGGTCTTTAAAGTGATGTCTCGTTTTCGTGCATGAGGAAATTTGCATGGGAGCCACACTTGGTCAAAATAAGATTTCTTACCAGCTATAAGAGGGACAACACGTGAAAACCGTGATTTTGACACGTGACGTGCTGGGTCTTTAAGAACATAACTCCCCCCAACCACCACCACCACCACCACCACCCCCTCCCCCCCCCCCCCCCCCCCCCACACACACACACACCACCACCACCCCCCCCCCCCCCCGCAACAAACTGTAAATGTTCCCCAACGATTTGCTAAATCCATGGATGTTATACTAGTTTATAGTCCATGCTAAATCAAAATGGCTGCGGGCACTATATTAAGGGGGCCTAGATAGGAGAAAACAATAATGAATGGTTAAAATCGCAACCCTCGCAAATCGCTAACACGATTCTCAGTAATGCAGAAAATAGAAGTGTAGGGGGTATTATGAGGGTTGTCACGTGTGGATACGCACGTGCGTTTGTTGTGCGTGATGAATTAATTTTGAAAGAAATGCAACGAACGCGTTCCTTTGCAGCATAAGCAGCCTTATCTTATAAAGTGCAACTTTTTGTAAAGCGATTATTTCCATAAAAGGCAACTTCAAAATTAAACTTACACACACGCGCGCGCGCGGGCGCACGCACACACACACACACACACACACACACACACACACACACACACACGCACGCACGCACGCACACACTAACCGCACACGCACACGCGCACGCACACGCACACGCACACGCACACGCACACGCAGACACACACACACACACACGCATACACACACACACGCACGCACACACGCACGTACGCTAGAAATAATAACTAGGGTTTCCTTTAAAGACCCACCAGATCACGTGCGAAATTCACGGGTTTCACGTGTTTTCCCTCTTATAGCTGGTAGGATATCTTGTTTTGATCAGGTTTGACTCCCCTACAAATGTCCCCAAATTGAAAACGAAACATCATTTTAAAGAGCAGACTCAATTTGAAGTTGGGGACATTTGTATGTGGGTCACAGCTACCCGGAAAAAACACCCAAAGGACTTAATCGTGGTGGGGTCAGTGGGTGTTTAGCTTTTTAAAAAAAACCACAACTTTTGTTATATCGTAGCTTATAATCGATTTGCGCCTTCCAGTACACGCTTTCTTCATGAAAGAGCAGCCAAATTTGAGGTTTTACTTTTTGGGAGATACATCCACATTCAACGTCAAAATGGCAAGTAAAGAAAACAAGGTACGTGTGAAAGGGAAACTCCTTTCGCAGGTAAAGAAAACAAGGTACGTGTGAAAGGGAAAACTCCTTTCGCAGGTAAAGAAAACAAGGTACGTGTGAAAGGGAAACTCCTTTCGCAGGTAAAGAAAACAAGGTACGTGTGAAAGGGAAACTCCTTTCACAGGTAAAGAAAACAAGGTACCTGTGAAAGGGAAACTCCTTTCGCAGGTAAAGAAAACAAGGTACCTGTGAAAGGGAAACTCCTTTCGCAGGTAAAGAAAACAAGGTACGTGTGAAAGGGAAACTCCTTTCGCAGGTAAAGAAAACAAGGTACGTGTGAAAGGGAAACTCCTTTCGCAGGTAAAGAAAACAAGGTACGTGTGAAAGGGAAACTCCTTTCGCAGGTAAAGAAAACAAGGTACGTGTGAAAGGGAAACTCCTTTCGCAGGTAAAGAAAACAAGGTACGTGTGAAAGGGAAACTCCTTTCGCAGGTAAAGAAAACAAGGTACCTGTGAAAGGGAAACTCCTTTCACAGGTAAAGAAAACAAGGTACGTGTGAAAGGGAAACTCCTTTCGCAGGTAAAGAAAACAAGGTACGTGTGAAAGGGAAACTCCTTTCGCAGGTAAAGAAAACAAGGTACCTGTGAAAGGGAAACTCCTTTCACAGGTAAAGAAAACAAGGTACGTGTGAAAGGGAAACTCCTTTCGCAGGTAAAGAAAACAAGGTACGTGTGAAAGGGAAACTCCTTTCGCAGGTAAAGAAAACAAGGTACGTGTGAAAGGGAAACTCCTTTCGCAGGTAAAGAAAACAAGGTACGTGTGAAAGGGAAACTCCTTTCGCAGGTAAAGAAAACAAGGTACGTGTGAAAGGGAAACTCCTTTCGCAGGTAAAGAAAACAAGGTACGTGTGAAAGGGAAACTCCTTTCGCAGGTAAAGAAAACAAGGTACGTGTGAAAGGGAAACTCCTTTCACAGGTAAAGAAAACAAGGTACGTGTGAAAGGGAAACTCCTTTCGCAGGTAAAGAAAACAAGGTACCTGTGAAAGGGAAACTCCTTTCGCAGGTAAAGAAAACAAGGTACGTGTGAAAGGGAAACTCCTTTCGCAGGTAAAGAAAACAAGGTACGTGTGAAAGGGAAACTCCTTTCGCAGGTAAAGAAAACAAGGTACGTGTGAAAGGGAAACTCCTTTCGCAGGTAAAGAAAACAAGGTACCTGTGAAAAGGGGAAACTCCTTTCGCAGGTAAAGAAAACAAGGTACGTGTGAAAGGGAAACTCCTTTCGCAGGTAAAGAAAACAAGGTACGTGTGAAAGGGAAACTCCTTTCGCAGGTAAAGAAAACAAGGTACGTGTGAAAGGGAAACTCCTTTCGCAGGTAAAGAAAACAAGGTACGTGTGAAAGGGAAACTCCTTTCGCAGGTAAAGAAAACAAGGTACGTGTGAAAGGGAAACTCCTTTCGCAGGTAAAGAAAACAAGGTACGTGTGAAAGGGAAACTCCTTTCGCAGGTAAAGAAAACAAGGTACGTGTGAAAGGGAAACTCCTTTCGCAGGTAAAGAAAACAAGGTACGTGTGAAAGGGAAACTCCTTTCGCAGGTAAAGAAAACAAGGTACGTGTGAAAGGGAAACTCCTTTCACAGGTAAAGAAAACAAGGTACCTGTGAAAGGGAAACTCCTTTCGCAGGTAAAGAAAACAAGGTACCTGTGAAAGGGAAAACTCCTTTCGCAGGTAAAGAAAACAAGGTACCTGTGAAAGGGAAAACTCCTTTCACAGGTAAAGAAAACAAGGTACGTGTGAAAGGGAAACTCCTTTCACAGGTAAAGAAAACAAGGTACCTGTGAAAGGGAAACTCCTTTCGCAGGTAAAGAAAACAAGGTACGTGTGAAAGGGAAACTCCTTTCACAGGTAAAGAAAACAAGGTACGTGTGAAAGGGAAACTCCTTTCACAGGTAAAGAAAACAAGGTACGTGTGAAAGGGAAACTCCTTTCGCAGGTAAAGAAAACAAGGTACGTGTGAAAGGGAAACTTCTGCGTGCGTGTGTCTGTGTCTGTGTGTCGTATGTCTGTGTCTGCGCGCGTGTACGTGTATGTATATTTGTGTAGGTCCTACCAAACAGCCTGAATATACATACATGTAACATTTAGGCTTTTTGGGGTCCTACCTTCACAATATTGGCATTATGCAGAGGATGTTTGTGCTTGCCCAGATCAGCTCCCAGCTGCGGGTCTACTCTTGTTCATGAATTATTCATGGCTCAGATATGAGCACGCGCTGGTCACGCGCGCATGGTGTCTCGATGCAAGGAAGGAATATGATAATGCTCCCTGGGTGATCCGGTGACCCTTTAGCGACATGCACGTGCATCCAGCGCCGTGATGATGATAGTTGGCGAGCGGTCCCTTTCTCTTTGATTCTATGATAGAAGGCAGTAACTTTTCCCTGCGCTGTGTCTTCTGCCAGGGTACCGTTGTGGCGTTCTCAAAACGGATTTGTTCTCAACATGTCTGCGCATGTGCGAAGATTTAGTGATAGGGTTAGGGTTAGGGATAGGTTTAGGGTTACGGTTAGGAATAGGGTTAGGGATAGGTTTAGGGATAGGTTTAGGGTTAGGGTTAGGGTCAATTTAGTGTCGAATACGCACACAAAATTGATGGACGTCATGATCGATTTTGCACATGCGCAGACATGTTGAGAACAAATCCATTTTGAGAATGCCACGCCGTATCTCTGTCGGTCAAATTTGTACTTCAGACACCCACGTCAACTGTGTCGTATGGTATGACCAGTCAATGTTTAGCCTTCCGCTGTAGGGGGCAGAGGAGGATTTTTGCGAACGTTCTAGTTTGTTTCTTGAGAACCGTTATCACAAGAATGGAACCGGTTTAAACTGTACCATTCAATACTTATCAAGCGCATAAACAAAAATCAACGTATTTATCCATCATGTTGAAATCATAAGTTAAATGAAGCCATGATGAAGGAAATTGTCAACGGTGGGGGGATTTTTTTGGGTGGGGGTGGGGGTGGAGACACACGCTAAATACTTTTTTTTAAATAATGTTAATGGATTTTGACAACCGTCACAAGCGTGGGCTATAACTCGGTTTCAAATCGTTAAGTGCTTTATTTCTTTCTGTCTTTCTTTCTTTCTTTCTTTCTTCGTTGTTTTCTTATAGCAGCTCTCTTTCTTTTGCTCTTCCACGGAACAAAAAACAAAATGTCACTGTTCATGTATTTTTAGCGTTCATTGGTGGGGGTTTTCCAGGTGCTAACCTCTAAAGGGCCAGCCACACGTCCACTAAAATCGTACGACTGTATGATACGATTCGATCACGTGATCTCCAAGAACTAATGTGATTCGCGCTTCGAGATCACGTGATCGAATCGTATCGTACAGTCGTACGATTTCAGCTGACGTGTGGCTGGCCCTTAAAAGACCCACTGACCCACCACGATTAAGTCCCTTGTTTTTTTTATGGGTAGCTGTGACCCACATTCAAATTCCCCCAATTTCAAATTGAGGCTGCTTTTTAAAATGATGTTTCGCTTGGAATTTGGGGTCAAATGTATGGGAGTCAAACCTGGTCAAAACAAGATTTCCTACCAGCTATAAGAGGGAAAACACGTGAAAGAGTGACCCATTTTGATCCCTAGGATAGGCTTCAACACCCTGTGTCTCCCCTCCACCCCACCCACCCACCCCCCTCACCCTCGCCAGATGTATTTGGGCAAAGACTTCCCTCTGCGTCTTATTACTCTACCCCCCCCCAAAAAAAAAAAAAACACAAAAAAAACTAAAAAAAAATCAGTACCCCAAACCCCCGCGGCCCGTGACAAACGATTCCAAAAAATAAAGATGTAAAACAACAAGCGCGAAATCGCAATAGTTTGTGGCACGCGGTCTATTTTTACCACTCCAATCATGAGTCACCTCCCCTGGCTTTTCAATAATTTTAATCTGTAAACCAGAATGTTATCTCTGCACCATTTCGTAACTTTTTATATCTTTTGGAAAACATTTAAAACTATGTATCCTACTTATACTCATCGAAAGAAGCACCGCATACTCGTCGTGTCTGTTGTAGTGTCTGTATTACATATGTTTATTATTTTGTACGCTTTTAAAATACATCATTTTAAAGAGCGGCCTCAATTTGAAGTGTATCCTCGATTTGAAGTGCGACAATTTTGTCAAAATGTGCGACAATTTTGGACCGACCGACAGACAGACAGACCGACCGACCGACAAAGTGAGTTATAGGTTTGTGGCTTGAGCCACAAACAAAAACCACAACGTACTAGATAGAAGCCGAGCTGTGTTCTCGCATAATATAATTATTTCGGGCATGTCTTTTCCCATACTGATCCTTTCTTCCCGCTTTCTTCCTAGTCCGTGAAGTTGCCGCCGTCGCCACAGGTCATCGTCACCCTCCCTATCACGCCTGGAGGGTGGGGGTGGGGGTGGGGTCATATTCAATGACCGTTGCCCCCCATGGGGATACTGGGGGGGGGGGTCCGGGGGTAGGGGGGGGGGGTCCGGGGTCCCCCTAGAAATAGTTCCCCCACCTTCTGGAAGCTCTGTGCTCGTAGCTTCCTCTAATCTGTCTCTCTCTTTGACTCTGCCGTACCCCCCATAGGGATACTGGGGGGGGGGGTCTTCCCTACAAATAGTTCCCCCACCTTCTGGAAGTTCTGTGCTTGTAGCTTCCTGTAAACTGTCTCTCTCTTTGACTCTGCCATTTCCCTTTACTTACTATCATGAGCTGGACGACCCCCCCCCCCCCCCCCCCCCCCCCCCCCCCACCACCAAAAAACCCCCCACCCCCCCTCCCCCGAGTCTCTCCCCGTGACTCTGCCTTTTCCCCTTTGCTTTCTATCATCTACTATCTTTCTGACTTATTGGCCCATTCTCCTGCCTTTCTAAAAGAATATCTTTCAAATAATTCTTCTCCTTTGAGCTCCTCCGAAATCAGAATGTGTCGGCTATGCGCAGC
>CM065689.1:44102065-44124565 GCA_017654935.2 Phymorhynchus buccinoides | reverse complement strand
GGTTCGGGGAGCTATTGTTTTTGTCTGATCCGTCCGTCCGTCCGGTGTCCGTCTGGTGTCCGTCCGGTGTCCGTCCGTCCGGCGTGCCTCCGTCCGTCCGGCTATTCGTCCGTTTTTCTCAAAAACTATTCAGTCTATCATCATCAAATTTGGCATACTAGTTTGCCAGGATGCAAGCTATCCACTGATGTATTTAGTTTTACATTAAGGTCAAGGTCGCGCCAGTTACGGGGTTCAAACCCCGAAACACATAATCGCTAATATCTCGCGAAGTTTTGCATGTATTTCAATGCAGGGTTCTTTTCACATTTCTTGATGAATGGTCTATAACATAGTTGTCATGAATGTTTCTGTGCGCATGATCGCGCGCGCTCAATCACGGGTCCGATCCCCAAGGCTATATATAAAAAAAAACTATTCAGTTACGTGCTGTTTTGATGCGTTTTTATGTATGTGTACAACCGACACATTCCGATTTCGGAGTAGCTCGGCGATGCTGCGAGGGGACTTTGCAGCCGCTCGGCGTTGCACTTGTACTTTTGTGTTGGTCATAGTGAGATGGAAGTTCAGTTCGTCGCGTATCGGCTTTCGCCATGTACGACGGGCTGAACAAACCAACCAGGGTATAAACATTTATGTTCCTGAATCACTGTCTTAGCCAAAACGCCGAGAAGCGATCAGAATGAGGTGGTCATAGTGAGACTGTCCATCCTTTTATTTTCAGCAGCAACGGCAGAGAGGAAATGGCAATCCATTTCTTTAAGAAGAAAAATACAAATAAATGAATATGTGGACAAAAATCCATATAAACAAACGTAAACGATTGATGAAGAGCTGCAGGCCCCCCTCTCCATCGGTGGAGAGTAAATGGTAATATTTCAATACAAGAAAGGTGAAGAGGAACGCAAAGAAAGAAAAAGCTTGTTAGTTGAGTGGTTGTAGACACCTTTAAATCTTCTTAAGTCATAAGTCATAAGTCATAAGTTTCTTTATTGTCCATTGGCATTGTACAACGCACATGGAAACTTGTCTTCCACCGTGTAAAAATAAAAATATTAAATAAAAGTATGAAGCATAAATTTACATTAAGAAAATTTGTAACTCCACACCACACCCAATCATTCATCCACTCTCTTGCTCACTCATCATGCAACCCACCACCACTTCCGCCTTCATTTTCCACCCTCTCTTTTCTTTTTACCTTCCTTTCCTCCTTTTTTTCCTTGTTCATTTCTCTCCCCCCCCCCCCCCCCCCCCCCCCCCCCCCCCCCCCCCCCCCCCCCCCCCCTTTAAGGTAGACTTTTCCCCGCTCTCTTTCATCCTATTGTCTGTGTGTCTGACTAAGATGGACATTTCCAAGAGCCTTAAGTGTTGTTATTTGATACAAAAATGTCTGGGTTTCTGTGTGACCTAGTGCTTGGTGTACTGACACATTCATACTGTGTGAAGCTAGTGTATATGTGGGGGAGAGAGAGAGAGAGAGAGAGAGAGAGAGAGAGAGAGAGAGAGAGAGAGAGAGAGAGAGAGAGAGAGAGAGAGAGAGAGAGAGAGAGAGAGAGTGTGAGTGTGTACTAGTAGACTATTTTGATTTTATGATGTAAAAACATGCACCAAATTAGCAAAAGGATTTTCTCTTCGGTTTTTTTTTCTTTCTTTCTTTACTTCTTTCTCTTTTTCTCTTTTTTTCCTATTCAACTTGGCTATAAGAAAAACAACTTAAATGTTTTCTTATATCCAAATTTCGGATATAAGAAAACTCGGATATAAGAAAGCCAAAAATAATCTCCCTTCGATTTTATTATAACCGAGTTTTGCTGCATTTTGAATAATATTATACAATATAAAGCATGAGTCATAAGTCGTAAGTCAAACGTTTCTTTATTGTCCATTGGCATTGTACAAATTCAAATGGAAAATTGTCTTCCACTGTGTAAAATAAGATAAAATGCATCAAAATTAAAATATTAATTAAAACATAAAACAGAACTTTACATTGAAACAAATCTGTAACTCTCACACCACACCCAATCATTCATCTGCTCTCCGCTATCTTGCTCACTCATCATGCAACCCACCGCCACTTCCGCCTTCATTTTTGTTTTTAAATTTCTGTCAATTTCTTTCTCCTTTTTTTTGCCTTCTTTCCTTTTTTTCATGCACCAAATTAGGTAAAAGAATTTTCTCTTCGTTTCATTTGTCTGTTTGTCTTTATTTTCTTTTTTCTCTTTTTATTTTTTTTCCTTTTTTCCCCATTCAACTCGGTTATAAGGAAAAAAACATGATAATGTTTTCTTATATCCGAGTTTCGTATATATAAGAAAACAAAAATATTATCTCCCTTCGATTTTCTTATAACCGAGTTTTGCTGTATTTAGTATATTTGTTGAGTACTTTTTCATAACTTAGCCTTGGCTTTTTGTGCTCAAGTACTTAACACCGTTTCTTAGATGCAAATGTCAATCAATAAGCCTTGTATGGTTTGAAGACATGTTTATTCATTCATATTGAAGGTGCATCCTTCAATGCTGTTCTCCTGGCTGTTATTAGCAGGTGCGGCTCTCTCTCTCTCTCTCTCTCTCTCTCTCTCTCTCTCTCTCTCTCTCTCTCTCTCTCTCTCTCTCTCTCTCTCTCTCTCTCTCTCTCTCTCTCAGCAACCTGGTTCACCGGACCTGACCCAAGGAAAATCAGATGCTATGGGGGCGCTACCCTCCCCCCCCCCCCCCCCCAAGCATACTGATTCGCCGGACCAGACCACAACCAGGAGCCAGCCTAGCCGCCGAATCCACCACCGATCAAGACTTCACCAACGACGACACCTCAACCTGAACCTTCAGCACCGATGATGTCCACCGGACAAACGCCAAAGACACCAACACCACCACGACGACAACACCCAGCGTCCTCCACGAATTCATCCCTAGACCCTCTTCCTCATGACCATCAACCGCTTTGCGGCCATCTCCACATCGACCCAGCACCAGAACAACTTGTCCCTAAGGGCTTTCCGCCATGAGGACGTAAAACCTCCACTCAACAACAACAATTCTAGTCGGAATACATATCTGTATTGTTAAAAATTCGGGATTTCCCCGGTGTTGCACTGCCACCGGGCATTGCCTCCAGGATCGTTCCCACCATCTTTATATCTACTAATGTCCCATAATTTTTATTATGTGTCTGTTTCAGACCGGAGGACGTTAAACAGATTTTTCTTCTTCTAGTCGAAATCGCTGAGATAACCTTAGCAGTTATATAAGACTTTTGCAGCATATCAACACCTACATCACTATTAGTTTCAGAAACTAGCCCCTCAATATGGCATTTGTCACGAGTGTTTGTTCTCTACATTAGACTACTAATTTGCCCGCGCTCGTTCTGCCCGAGCTACGCTGACCTGTCTAATTCAACTCAATGAATTTCAAGGTCGCAGTCTCGCGGCAAATGCCCTATTGAGTCAAAGAACAGCATAGAATTGACCCGTGACTTCAGCGACAACTGTATAGTAGCTGGGAAAAGATCCAGAGAGGTGGGCAACGTGGGAACCACAGTTTTCACCTGTTTCCAGTTCAGGGTGACCAAGGCCAGGTAGGAATGGCCACTGTGCACACACCACATCTCCAAACTTGGCACACTGAAAGGCCAGGACGTTTCTATACAGCTCCAGCCCAATCTAGCTCCTGAGCGACTTAGCGGGCTCTTTTGCCCACCAGGTGTCATAACGCTCGAGTGGGGCTAATCCTCTCTATATTCTTAGTTAGGGATAAAGAGAGAGAGAGAGAGAGAGAGAGAGAGAGAGAGAGAGAGAGAGAGAGAGAGAGAGAGAGAGAGAGAGAGAGAGGAGGAGAGAGAGACCCTCTCTCTCTCTCTCTCTCTCTCTCTCACTACGCCCAACTAAGAAAATCGCGTGATAAGCCCCTAGTGGATTGACTGCCCCCCTGGCGGTCAAATAATCGCCATAAGTCGACCAAAACACAAAACCTTTCTAAGATTAAGTCTACACGTTACATCGTAGCAATAAATAAATTATGATATCATAGAGCAAAGAATTATGGGTGGCGAAACGGGGTGATAGGTATGTCTGCCGATCGGCGACACCCTTGTTATGTTTGTATTGTTTTCCCTTTAAAGTAGGCATGGAAAGGAAAAGTCAATATGATAGATGGAAGGGGTGGGGGAAGGGGTGGGGATTTTGATGTTGAGGAAGAGAAGAATGGAGACTGAATTTACAATAGAGGCATAGTGTAAAGATTCACATGACTTAACATAATTGTTCCTCGTTCTTGGTCTTCTCCACTCCGCTAGCAGAGATCGAAAACTCATCTCTCCGATCAACTACAACCACCCTTTTGTCCATCCATGCATTCATTCGCCATCCTTCCATGGCCGCTCAGTTCTGTGCCCACGTGTGCCAGATCCTAGTGGGATAGTGCCAGTTCACAGACTCTTGTGAACAGACCTTTCACAATGCCAGAGCCCCCGGATTTCATTTCACCCGTCCATTTGCTTTAGGGGTGTGGAAAAAATTGCTGGCGGGATAGATTCGGGTAGTAGGCCTAGTACACAAGTTGGGGGGTGATATGAGGGTAGGGGGTTGAAGGCTGGTACTGTTGGTACTCAGAGAGAGATGAGTCCACAGAAGCATCAACTTTGATTTGCAATTGTTTTCTGCTTTGAGGTAATCAATTTTCATTTGAATTTTTGTTTGCTTTGATTATATTATGATCTACCCCTATTTTCTTTATCTTGACACTCGGTTTTGTGTCTTTTGTTTATTTTGATTGCAGCATATGCTGATTTAAATCCGTCAATATTGTCTGATATGCACTTTTTCCTATACTGAGCACGCCATAAGTCTAGCTTGTTGTTGCTTCAGTTGTGTTGCTTTGTATGTTTGTTATGTAAAGACAATACACACGTTTAAACCAGAAGCATCGTTTGTCTACACTCTGTAAAGTTGGGGGGAGGGGATTGGGAGAGAAATGCTAAAGGAAGAAAGATATCAACTAGGCATAAAATTCAATGCAGAATGGAAGGAATGGGGGGGAATATGACACGGAAGTCAGAAGAACACTTAACCCTTTCGCCGCCAGCCATTTTTCAGCCCAAAAATACCATTAATCCCTTGACTGCCAGAGAAAATTAAAGAAAAAATCATTGGGCAAATCATGCCATGAAAAAGACAACTGATAGAGCCAATCTGGCTAAATGGTCTGGGGATATAACTCTACTGACTGTGTTAGAGCAAAAGCCAGCATATCAGGGTTATTCCTCTTCATCTGATGACATCATCAGTGATGTCATCAGGTCAGTACGTAATACGTTGGTGGCAGTCAAGGGGTTAAACGTAACTGGGTAGAGAAAAACAAATGCAATATTGAAAATTCCTCTGTGTATATAACATTAGGCCTATCCTTACCTCCCAAAATTAATAAAATAATGTCTTCGGAAACAGGTCCTGATTCGATGCCTTTTACTGACATGGGTGTTAAAGTGCAAAAATGCGACATTGGCGGTGATAGGGTTAATGAAAGGGGCAGACACACTTAAACACGTTTAAACCAGAAGCATCGTTTGTCTACACTCTGTAAAGTTGGGGGAAGGGGATTGGGAGAGAAATGCTAAAGGCATCAAATTCAATGCAGAATGGAAGGGATGGGGGGAATATGACACGGAAGTCAGAAGAACACTTAACCCTTTCGCCGCCAGCCATTTTTCAGCCCAAAAATACCATTAAACGTAACTGGGTAGAGAGAAAAAAAATGCAACATTGAAAATTCCTCTGACATGTATAACATTAGGCCTATCCTTACCTCCCAAAATTAATAAAATAGGATCTTCGGAAACAGGTCCTGATTTGATGTCTTTTACTGACATGGGTGTTAAAGAGTCACCCGATCACGTGTCAAAATCACGGGATTCACGTGTTTTCCCTCTTATAACTGGAAAGAAATCTTGTTTTGACTAAGTCAGACTCCCATATAAAGTACCCCAAATTGAAAGCCACAAGTCAGTTTAAAGAGCAGCCTCAATTTGAATATGGGGAAATTCGAATGCAGGTTACAGCGACCCAGAAAAAACCAAGGGACGTAACCGTGGCGCGTCACGGGGTCTTTGCGGTGCAAAAATGCGACATTGGCGGTGAAAGGGTTAATGAAAGGGGCAGACACACTGCATCCGATGCGATCCTACTGTGACATCTGTGAGGCATGATTGTCGTTAAATTCTACTGTCTAAATGATTCTGATGAAACCTTACCAGTTTTGTTCACTATATTGTGTAGTCCCCCCGTACACGAATCTGATGAAATATCTTTGTTTTTGTATCAGACATTTTATGTCATTCTTGTGCCGGGGGTCTACATGAGTGAGTATAGTGAACGAAAATAGCATCAATATTTTTAGACACAAATGTTTAAAGATCCACCAGATCACGTGTCAAAATCACGGGTTTCACGTGTTTTCCCTCTTATAACTGGAAAGAAATCTTGTTTTGACCAAGTCTGACTCCCATATAAATGGCCCCAAATTCGAACCGACACATCAGTTTAAAGAGCAGCCTCAATTTCAATATGGGGAAATTCGTATGTGGGTCACAGCAACCCAGAAAAAAACAAGGGACTTAATCGTGGTCCTTGTTGTTTTCTGGGTTGCTGTGACCCACATACGAATTTCCCCATATTCAAATTGAGGCTGTTCTTTAAACTGGGGCCATTTATATGGGAGTCAGACTTGGTCAAAACAAGATTTCTTTCCAGTTATAAGAGGGAAAACGCGTGAAACCCGTGGTTTTGACACGTGATCTGGTGGATCTTTCACGTGAATCATGACTCACAGACATCGTCACAATCGGATCGCATTTGGATTGAATCGTATGCAGCGGGCCGGCCCCTTAAGAGTAAAAACCAATGGATTATTGTTGCAGATGGAAGACCAATCATTGGTCAAAGGCGTCAGCCCAATGAGCTCTTCTGGTGGCCTGACGGGAGGTGACTCTACTGACTTATTACATCTTCCCTTCGTCAAATATAAGGACAAATATTTTAAACTCTGATCTTGAAAAGATATCCACGTGGGCCAGGATCTGGAAAGTTAAATTCAACCAATCTAAAACTGAACTCATGACTATTTGTAACCGAACTATGCCCCATACACTCCCACTAAAATTCGAAGATGCTATATTGGTAGAAAGGGACAGTTATAAGCACTTAGGTGTCATAATCCAAAACAATTGTAAATGGGATTCTCATGTTCAGTCTATTATATCTAGATGTCGGATTCTTATTTCATGTCTACGCTCTTTTAAATACAGACTTAGTCGTAAATCTCTTGAAATCATCTACAAATCCTTCATTATGCCACATTTTGAATTGTCTGATGTTGTATGGGATAATTGTAGTTGTAGACTGTTTGATGATTTAGAAAAGTTACATTTAGATGCTTTGAGAATCATTGTAGGTACAGTTAGAGGAACGAGTCATGAAAAGTTGTACACAGAGTCTGGATTTACTTCTCTAAGGGAGAGGCGCGTAGGCACAAGATCATTCTGTATTTTAATCTGGTTAACAATCTTGTTCCGCCCCATCTAGCTGATCGCTTACCTCCACTTACCTCCTCTGTAAATCCATATCACCGTCGTCATCCTTTAGAGAGATATGTCCCCTCTTGTAGAACAGAGCTATACAAAACTTCTTACTTTCCATCAACTTCTGTTCTCTGGAATAACTTACCTGAAAATATTAAGCAGTCTGACTCTCTTAGTCTTCTTAAACGCTTTCTCAGTAGAAATGATAGTGTTGTACCAAAGTATTATTACCTGACTGACAGGACATCTGAAATTCTTCTTTGTCGACTTAGATTGGGAATGAGTGACCTACATCATGACCTCTTCAGCAGGCATATTACTAATAACTCTGAATGTGAATGTGGATTCGAAAGAGAAGATGCTGCTCACTTTCTGACTAACTGTCCACTCTTTCAAAACTGGCGTACCCAGACGATTGATCTTCTTCCTGATAATATAAAGAACAATGCCCAGACACTTCTGTTTGGGAGACCCGACCAAAACTTCCATGAAAATGTTCAAATTCTTCAGATGGTTGGAAAGGTCATCTGTGATACTAACCGTTTTTCATACGAATGAATGCATTTTTGTCTATGATTAATGTTCTATTCTACGTAAATAAACTTGTCCCTGATTATTAATGATTATGAAACATGCTTGAACTTAAAATTTAACTAATCGCGTACAATTGTTTGCCCCAGTTTTTCTTTTTTGATTACGCTTTTTCGTTTACATTTATTCTTACACGTGTGTTTGTAAATGTTGTACCTTTGTACTTTTTTCCATATTATTTATTGCCTTATTTGTAAAATACTTTTTTTTTCCATGATGATTTTTGTTAATTAATTATGCAGCTGTTCTTTTGTAATTTATAAATGTGTTGAGTACGCCCATAAGCTTTAGCTTGTTGTACTCTTGCGCTGAGTTATTTTTGTATCTGCATCAAATTGTGTAAATAAAGTTGTTTAAACCAAATAGAAGGCATCGTATAATTTTGGCTCCACATATTTATTTATATATAAGAGGTCTCTTAGTTAGCTCCTCTGTTACCTGGCAAGGTGTAGAGTGGCACAAAGGTAACGCGTTCGTCTCGTGCATACTAAACCCGAGTTCGAACCTGGGTACAGGGATTTTTTTCCTCTCACTCTGCACTAGGCCTTATGGTCTGAACGTGGAGTCTTTCGGATGAGACGAGAAACCAATGTCCCATGTACCTATGTACTTAGCACACGTTAAGCCCAGAGGCAATAGAAAACGTTGTCATTTAGTCAAAATTTACCCACCCACCCACTCCTCCCTCCCCCTTTCCTTCCTCATCAAGCACACAAAAGTCGCATGCAAATTTTAAAAAAGGGGCGGCGCGCGAAGCGCTCTCCAGGTTGGAGCAACCCGAATTTCACAGAGACGCCTCTGTGACTATAAAGTACCAAATACCTAATACCAGTCACTGTCGGGAAGACTGAATGACTCGCATTTCTGAAAAGCAAAAACAGGTGGGTGTTGTTGTTTTGTGGGGGGGTAAATGTCGGGGAAAGTTGTTACCCATGGAAGGTCTGAAAAGAAAACCATTGTTATGTCAAAGAATAATACCGCAAACGGTTTATTTAGTTGCCGAGCTGGTAATAATAAAGTTCGCCCCTTCTTTTTTTTAACACACACCCACGTTTGAAATATTATTTTGAGATTTCTAAACAAGTAAAAACGACCTTTCTTCTTAATAATCAAACGCTTCGCAAAGCAGGCCACTAAATTGACCTTCATGTTGTTCTAATATTTGACTTTGCCCGTCTCATAGAACACAGTGACACGCAGCGTCTGCTCTTTAAATGGACGTTTAACGGGATATGGACGACCAGTCGAACTAAACTGGGTCTGTCAAATTGGGAGGACAACCACTAGCCAGTGTAAATCACTCTAGTTGACCTCCCCTAATCCCCCCCCCCCCTACCCGGATCTCTCTCGTTAAAGGAATACAGCCGAACATGGGACAGCCTACCTCAAGACGGGACGCCACCAACGTCACGCCACGTGCTGACCTTTGACTGACTTTCCCTTTGACCCGGAATGACCCGCTTCATGACATGCGCAGTCTGCCCCTCAACCCGCTGTGAAGATCTGTACATACAGTGGTCATCTTCAGTTGATCTTTACTGGCACTTCCGCACGGAGAAGAAGAGCCATTATCTGACCGCTGATTGAGAGTGGACCTCACGCTGGCCAGAGAAAGGATTGGGTTTCGGTTCGAGTCGGACTGCCGAAAGCTTCTGGGCTCGGGGAGCATCTTCTTGTTAATTTATGCGTGCGTGTGCGCATGCGCGCGCGCGCGCGCGCGCGCGCGCGCGCGTGTGTGTGTGTGTGTGTGTGTGTGTGTGTGCGTGTGTGTGTGCGTGTGCGTGCGTGTTATGTTGGTCTTAGCATTGTATCCTACATGTTAAAGCTAATATGGATATCTAAAACGTAGTGCCTTGACCAGTAAGGCTAGAGAGAGATAGGACGCCAGGTGTCCAGATTTCAATGAAAATTTGTATTCTCTTTTCTTCTCGTGTCTTCTTCTTCTTCTTCACGAATCACAATATTAAAAACGATCGCTCTTTAACAGATCTTTTCGAAATCTTTTTTTTTAGTCAAGGTATTCTAGAAAGTACCCAAATCGAAATAAAATCCAATAACCTAATATTTGGCGCTTCCCCAAACACGATGTCATAGAAAGCGGGACGTTCAACCTCAGACCACTATAGTATTTTCTGTGTGGCTCCAGAGTATGACTTTTGTTTTACTCTGTCGTGTTAGTTCTGGGATTTTACCCACAACACACACACACACACACACACACACACACACACACACACACACACACACACACACACACACGCGCGCGCGCGCGCGCGCGCGCGCGCGCGCGCGGCGGTTGCCAGATATCAGAAAGCTTCTTCCTTAACCGTCAATAAATATTTCTTTGACGCAACACAAGAGAGAGGAGGGGGGTGAGAGTTCTCCACACTCCAACAAATAACCCCTCGTTTTACTTCATTTAAAACAGCAACGAAATTAAAACCCGCCACCACAAATTGTGTTCTTCACAGACTGTAGATCTCTGTTCCAGGGACTTCAAAACACCAGAAATGAACGAGACCTGAATACCATCAAGAAAGCCCTGTAGGATCTTTCAAGGCAGTCCTCAATCACACTCCAGTGGATTCCATCTCACTCTGGGACCACAGAAAACGAGAAAGCTCACGCTTTCCCCAAAGCAGGCAACAAAATGGAGCAGTTCAGCCATCGTGTGACATACAAGGGAAGCCAGAACCATCATCGACACTCGCTACCAGTCCCAGTGAAAGACTGAGAAGGCTGGGCAAAGACCCAATCCACCATCTCCAGAGACACTAACAGATAACCCTCTTCCAGTCGGCTGATGACAGTGCTTAATGTTATGAAGTTCTACTAAAGCTTGAGTGGGAAACTAACCGTTGTTACTTTCTAAATTAAGTAACCCGATTTACTTAATTTAGAAAGTAACAACGTTTAGTTTCCCACTTAAGCTTTAGTAGAACTTCATTAAATTAAGCACACCACTGCAGACTACTGAGCCACCCAAACCGAATCAAAATATCCCAGACTCCAGAACACACCTTACAGTACTGAACAACCGACCATGCTCTTCAGTGCCAGACCTGGCCATGGGTGTGAGTGGCTGGGGTGGAGCTACAGGTGCAGGGCTAAAGTGCAGCTCTGGGGCTGCAGCCACGACCTTGAGAAGACTGTGGAGTTCGTCGTGACACGGATTCTATATTTAGGTCAATGTGTACATTGTGTAGTGTCCATGGTCGTGATGACTAGTCTTACAGCTTGACGCTACCAACAGCATCAACGCCAAAGAAAGAAAAGTAAAACTGCTCAGCTGACCAAAAGCCATTATGTCAGCACAAAGCGTTTTCAATCTCAGCACAAAGCGTTCAATCTTTTTTTTTATTCGGTCGGATATAGTTATTACTATTAATATATGCCATGGGTCAAGCAGAGCAAAATAGGCAGTGACTTTCCTAGTGTTGCACTGCCTCCGGGCATTGCCTCCAGGATCGTTCCCACCATCTTTATATTTACTAATGTCCCATATGTGTCTGTTCCAGACCGGTGGACGTTCAGCAAAGTTTCTTCTTCAAAAGAGTGGGATTAATTCTAATACACATATGTATTGTTAAAAATTCGGGACTTTCCTGGTGGTGCACTGCCTCCGGACATTGCCTCCAGGATCGTTCCCACCATCTTTATATCTACTAATGTCCCATATGTGTCTGTTCCAGACCGGAGGACGTTAAACAGAATTTCATCTTCATCCGTGAGTGGAAATCACGGGTTTCACGGGTTTCCCTCTCTCGCTGGTAAGAAATCTTATTTTGACCAAGTGTGGCTCCCATACAAATTTCCTCATGCACGAAAACGAGACATCACTTTAAAGAGCAGCCTCGATCGTATATGAGGAAAGTCTGTATGTGGGCCACACCGACCCAGAAAAAAACAAAGGACTTAATCTATCCGGGTCTGTGGGTCTTTAAAGACCCACCAGGTCACGTGTCAAAATCGCGGGTTTCAATGTGTTTTCCCTCTTATAGCTGGTAAGAAATCTTCGAAATCTTGTTTTGACCAGGTTTGACTCCCATAAAAATGTCCCCAAGTTGAAAACGAAACATCATTTTAAAGAGCAGCCTCAATTTGAAGTTGGGGACATTTGTATGTGGGTCACAGCCACCTAGAAAATAAAACAAAGAACTTAATCGCGGTGCGTCAGTGTTTTTTTTAAGATACATTGACCCACCACGATTAAGTCCCTTGCTTTGACCAGGTTTTTCTCCCATACAATTTCCCCCAAATTGAAAACGAAACATCATTTTAAAGAGCAGCCTCAATTTCAAGTTGGGGGCATTTGTATATGGGTCACAGCTACCCAGAAAAAAACCAGGGACTTAATCAGCTATAACACGTGAAAACCCGTGATTTTGCACATCTGTATTGTTACATATTCGGGACTTTCCTGGTGTTGCACTGCCTCCGGGCATAGCCTCCAGGATCGTTCCCACCATCTTTATATATCTAGGGGAAGACGGGGTAAAAAGCGCATGGGCGGGTAAGAAGCCCACCCCAATTATCTCATGAAATAAAGAAAATTTTAGTCAAATTTGCCCATGAGACGAATGCTAGACATTAACGCTCGTCTCATGGGCAAAATGAGACTATAACATTCGTCTCATGGGCAAATTTGACTGAAATTTTCTTTATTTCATGAGATAATTGGGGTGGGCTTCTTACCCGCCCATGCGCTTTTTACCCCGTCTTCCCCTACTAGTGTCCCGTATGTGTCTGTTCCAGACCGGAGGACGTTACACAGATTTTCATTCACCCGTGATTTTGACACGTGATCTGGTGGATCTTTAAACAAAGGGGGTATAGTAGTAGGAAAGAGTGAGGATAAAAGCGGGTGTAAAGGGCAGGGCCGATGATTGCGCACGTGTAATGGGTGGAGAGAAAGGGACAAAAAAGGGGCGGGACTTAGCCATGTTGCACGTGGGTGATCCAACTGGCTGCCAATGACGCTTGTCGCCCGTGGCACGCGCCGCGCTACCGTAACACCCACGACGTTCGCCCCCCACCCCCCACCCCCAGAGTGTGCGGCGGTCAGTTTTGACAGGCCATGTGGTCCCAAGGCCAGACAGGACAAACAAGGGGGAGAGTACTAAACCCAAACAACCAAGCACACCCAACACAGTGAGAGATTAATAACTAAAACAACTATCCACACACTATTCTACTGTCCAGAGACGCATTACCGGCACGTGAGTCCTGTCCATCTTAATCGGGGTGAAGTGCTTTTAACCCTTTCTATCCCTGTTCCTCCGGTTTCGTATCAAATAACTGACTGTAGTGACGATATCTAAGAGTGTTGGTTTTTTTGTTAGGACAATAAGTTGTGAAAGGTATGGTAAACAGATCAGGGATGGACCAAGGAAACATTCCTACGCCACTGCTCTCTGCTAATAACAAGTAAAGCCTGTTTATCGTTGTTACCAAAACTATTACATTTCAACATTTATCGTAAATAGTAACAGCACGACACACGATAGTATGACCAAAAGGGCGGATTATGATGGTAATAAAGGGGGGGGGGGTTCCAGTGGGTTTTATTAATTAGTGGTTTACGGTTATTTACAATCATCATGAATCAACGATACATAGTCTAAGAGAGACAGACAGACAGACAGAGTTCTTATTAGTATTTTTAGGCAACTGAGAGGGGGGGTCCGTGCAACTACGACCCCCCCCCCCCCCCCCCGATGATCCGCCCCTGAATCATAATAGAAACCTTGGAGGTATGGGTGGGAAATGACCACGCATAGTTTGAGCTGAAAGTAGACGGCAACTCGATTCGACAAACAAACAAAACAATGTCAGGGTTTTTTATGCAGGTCTGCCGCTGAGCGGGAATCGAACCAACCGAACGTCCAACAGCTGCAAAACACTTAGCAACGCTGTATAAGACGACGCTTGTGGTTAAATATGTCTACATTGAATAGAAATCTGTCTGTTTCTATTACAACGAAATGCGCGCGCTGTCACTTCACAGCAAAAAGCAATATTGTTGTGGGGTGGGGTTTTTTAAAGCTAAAGACGCCTGGCTTTCATTTAATAAACCGTTAATTAAGCTGCACGGTGACACACTAAGAGGCATAATTTCACGTTTGGGTCCCTTACAAAAGAAGGGGTGACAGGATAAAGAGTATACGTATGACTCCAATGTGTAAAAAAGAACTCGCAGATAAACCTTATACATACTGAGAGAGAGAGAGAGAGAGAGAGAGAGAGAGAGAGAGAGAGAGAGAGAGAGAGAGAGAGAGAGAGAGAGAGAGAGAGAGAGAGAGAGAGAGAGAGAGAGAGAGAGAGAGAGAGAGAGAGAGAGAGAGAGAGAGACAGAGAGAGAGAGACAACTGACAAATGACTTTTTTAATGCCAATAGCAAAACTGCCATAATGAGAGAGAGAGAGAGAGAGAGAGAGAGAGAGAGAGAGAGAGAGAGAGAGAGAGAGACAGACAGAGAGAGAGGCAGAGAGAGAGAGACAGACAGAGACACACACACAGAGAGACAGAGAGAGAGACAGAGAGAGACAACTGACAAATGACTTTTTTAATGCCAATAGCAAAACTGCCATAATGAGAGAGAGAGAGAGAGAGAGAGAGAGAGAGAGAGAGAGAGAGAGAGAGAGAGAGAGAGAGAGAGAGAAAGAGACGCACAGAGAGAGAGACAGACAGAGAGAGACAATTGACAAATGACTTTTTTAATGCCAATAGCAAAACTGCCAGAATGAGAGAGAGAGAGAGAGAGAGAGAGAGAGAGAGAGAGAGAGAGAGAGAGAGAGAGAGAGAGAGAGAGAGAGAGAGAGAGAGAGACAGAGAGAGAGATGAGAGAGAGAGAGAGAAGAGAGAGAGAGAGAGAGAGAGAGAGAGATGCCAGAGAGCAAAACTGACATAATGACTTTTTTAGAGAGCAAGAGAGTCAGATGAGAGAGAGAGAGAGAGAGAGAGAGAGAGAGAGAGAGAGAGAGAGAGAGAGAGAGAGAGAGAGAGAGAGAGAGAGAGAGAGAGAGAGAGAGAGAGAGAGAGAGAGAGAGAGAGAGAGTTTAACGGTTTTAACGGCACACTTCTAATTATTATTCACGGCAGAAATTACATCTTTAAGAGAGCGCCAACTTCTTTCAGCAGGGAGCTCCCAACACGTGCATCCCTCAATAGGCAATTGCAGGTTCTCTGCTCTACACTGCACCACCTAGGCCCCTACCCCGGGAGGAGTCCAGCTCATTGTTGTCCCACCTCACGCGTCAGCCTGAACTGTCAAGGGAGCATAATGACACATTGAGAGAGTTCACAACCTCGCCCCGAATCTACACCTAACCATTGTGAAAGCTTCTTCGCTGCCGAAAACAAAGCATAAAGCAATGCACAATACCAACCTTTCAACCCTATCACCGCCAGACATATTTCAGCCAAAAATGTCCATTACATTTACCTGGATAGAGAACAAAATCCATCTGCAGCATTGGGGATTCCTCTGTGACATATATAAAATAAGGTCTATCCTTACTTCCCAATGATCGAGAATTCTGGTCGCTTCTCGGCCTTTTGGCTAAGACAGTGATTCAGGAACATACATTTTTGTTTATACCTTGGTTGGTTTGTTCAGCCCGTCGTACATGGCGAAAGCCGATACGCGACGTTAAACTGAACTTCCATCCCACTTCCCAAAACTATGACAATAGCGTCTTTGGATAATAGACCCCAATTTGATGCCGTTAATAACATAGGTGTTAAATCACTGTGGTGCTAAAATGCAACTTTGGCGGCGAAAGGGTTCAGAAAAAAGGAAAGAAGGAAAAAGGAAAGAAAAGGGGGAACACTCTTGAAAAGCTTACGTTGCAGATGACAATTAACCCAATTTTATTTCTTAAAGATCCGTTATGCTTTTAGTTGGGTTTGGGGGTGGGGGGTTTTAAGTTAAAGGATGCACGCTACGGGTATCAAGCTAGGCCAGCTAACTGCCTCAAAAGGGGTTTCTAATTACGGAGTGACAAAACTCACGCGAGTGCTCCAAACTCTGTCGGCGACGACAGCGTAACAAAACGTGTCAACCCCTCTTCTCTCTCCCCCCCCCCCCTCCCCCTCCCCTCCTTCCCCTCCTTTGCCTTGTTCCTCTTGTTCCTCCCTTTCCTTCCTCTCACACTCAAAACGTAAACACTTTGCTGACACTTGCAGGCCTCTTCGCCTCCTTTACACGGGGCGAAGTTAAGACCATCTTGGGGCTTGAAAAAGAGTAGAGAGGGTCGGTGAATATTGGCACCTAACGCAAGCTACCACCCGGGGTGGTGTGGTGTGGGGGGGGGGGGGGGGGTAGGGGGGGGGGGAAAAGGGAGGGGGGGTTGAACGTACTTCAAATTTACCAGCAATCTCCCTGACTGTAGCGGTGCTAATTCTCCCCCACCCCAAGCTTCTCCTTCCATTCTCATTCACAGCACCCCAGCAAGCGCCAGTCCCTCAGTGCTACAAGACGTTCAATGCTGCACTTGGTCATCTCCAAATATGGAAAGTGACGCCGTTCGCGTGACAATGTCGGTTTTCAGCGAAACTTTAGAATGTGTATCTTTTAACCCATTCTATCTGAAATTAAACTGACTATAGCCCTAACCCTAACCCTATCTATCCCTAACCCTAACCAAAACCTTAAACCGTCAAATACACACAAAAATAAAACTTTACTAAAAACAATTGAGTGTTCCATGTTTGGAGATGACCAAGTGCAGTCTTGAACGCCTAGTCTCAGTGCCATAGTAGTTGTTGGCGAGTAAGAGAAAGAGTTGGTTATGTGAGGAGACAACCCACTGTCTCTGCAGGGTGTCAAGTGTCGTAACAGGAGTAGGAACCTAAACACTGGCTTGATGCAAAACCTTGGGGTTGTTGTTGGTGAAAAGAACCGGACAATAATAATAGTAATACAAGCACCCTCCCCTCCCCTTTCCTTTCCCCCTAAAACCTACATCCCCTTAGCCTACTACCCCTCCCCTCCCCTCCCCTCCTCCCCTACCCTGGAAGGTAATAGGGGTGTCTGAGGGATACAAAAGGGTGGGCGGTTGGGATCATAAACGGCGTAATCACCTACCCGCTTCCCCCGCACGCTCCGCCTGCCAGGCTACTGCTGGAGGAGGGAGGGGGGGGGGCATGAAACGTGACGTGACGGTTGGCCAGGGAGGCTTCCCCACCCCGTGTCACTACCCTCACTTTTCTTCCTCCCACCTACCGCCACCCCACCCCACCCTTCACTGATAACGACACCCCTCTAGTAATCTTCTTCTTCTTCCTTCTTATTTACACTCATTTTAAATGCAACTAACATGCTTTAATAATCCTATGAAAATAAATCTCTATACACTATAAAAAAAAAAATAAAAAAAAAGCTAACAACCCATGCTTTCTTCTCCCCCCCCCCCCCCCCCCCCCCCCCCCCCCCCCCCCCCCCCCCCCCCCCCCCCCCCCCCCCCCCCCCCCCCCCCCCCCCCCCCCCCCCCCCCCCCCCCCCCCCCCCCCCCCCCCCCCCTCCTCTTCTTTTCCCCCTCATCTTAATCTAATACACATGTCCCGTATGTGCCTGTCATAAGGTCGGAGGACATAAAACAAATTTCACTAATTCATTCAATTCATTCTTCCATCTTATTTATCTCTATCTCTTATCCTTCGTGTTCATCTTGGCTTCCTCCCTTTCTCTCCTATACTGCCACCCTGTCTTTTCCACAGCATCACAGAGAGAGAGACAGAGAGAGACAGACAGACAGAAGACAGAGAGAGAGAGAGAGAGAGAGAGAGAGAGAGAGAGAGAGAGAGAGAGAGAGAGCCTTAGACGGGAGAGAGAGAGAGAAGAGAGAGAGCCTATCAACACACTTCTTCATTCTCTTGTTCCTCTTTTCCTTATCATCGTCTTTTCTTCCTTCTCCTCTCTGACCCTGTCCTGCGACACACGTTGTCACTCATTGGCCTTACAAAAACAAACAGAAAAAAGTTGCTGTTCTTGACGACGATCAGAGAGAGAGAGAGAGAGAGAGAGAGAGAGAGAGAGAGAGAGAGAGAGAGAGAGAGAGAGAGAGAGAGAGAGAGAGAGAGAGAGAGGGAGGGAGAGAGAGAGAGAGAGAGAGAGAGAGAGAGAGAGAGAGAGAGAGAGAGAGAGAGGGGGGGAGGGGGAGGGAGGGGAGGGAGGGAGAGGGAGGGAGAGAGACACACATACAGAGAGACAGAGAGAGAGAGAGAGAGAGAGAGAGAGAGAGAGAGAGAGAGAGAGAGAGAGAGAGAGAGAGAGAGAGAGAGAGAGAGAGAGAGAGAGAGAGAGAGAGAGAGAGAGAGAGAGAGAGAGAGAGATGGTTGAACGGTTGACGAATCGTCGGACGCTTGCCAACACGTTGTCTTTTTTTTGGGCGCCATGAGTGATGACCCCTGGCTGTCTTTTGCTCCGTTTCTTTCTTTGTCTTGTCTTCATTTTCTCACAACAGGCGGCTCTATACTATCACCGTTTCATGAAGCCATCATCAGCGCCGTGAATGAGCACACGTCATCATCATTGTCCGTGACGCGGGTAGACGTCAGAGGTCACATGTTGGTGATGGAGTGTTCCCATTGGACAGGCGGCGGCAGTAGCCTAACGATCTGCTAGTGACGCGACCATAACTGCTAACTAACAATGTGTGAGGTAAAGAATTAAAAATAAAAAAGGTCCCCATTCACTGACCGCCGTGGCGACAAATGGAGGGCAGCAGTCCATGTATTGTGTCCACAAACTAGCTCTTGGTTTCTGAGCTAGATCGGATGTCTTAAAATTACTGTCCACGTTGATGGGATTAAACATATTGATAATGAGGAGAGAGAAGAAGAAAAAAACGGATGAGATTTAAAGACCGTCCACATCCAATTAACTATGATATTATTATAAGACAGGGGTGTCCAGATCTTTTTTTTTCTTCTTTTTTTTGGACACAGTTGAAAAATATGGGAACGGCTGATTTGTACTTTAAAGGTGGACCCTGACGGATGAGTTTTTGCAAGGAACACGTTCAGAGCGGAGGTGCCGGAGAGAGAAGCCATTTTGGACGGGGTGGGCGGGGGCCAAACCCATTGTGGTTGAAGCTTTTTTTTTTTTGAAGTGCAGTAAACAAAAAGTTAAGCTATTTCCTTTGTTGTGAGCGAAACTCCTTAAACTGTATAACATTTTTTTATAAAGATAAATAAAAAGGCTTGTATTGCGAACAAATCGTGCAAACAATTTGGTCGCCATTACAAAAGAGGCGGCACACGCCTTCTCTTTCAGTGAAATAATTTGACTTACAGCACCTCCGCCAAGGATAAATCGACGATTTGACGGTTTGATTTCTAGGAAACCAGAGCAAAGTGAGTGTTGCGATCTCTGTAAAGGGTGTTTTCTGGTGATCTCGATGTGTTTCTTGCAAAAACTCATCCGTCAGGGTGCATCTTTAAGCAACGGTCCCATGGAAGCGTCCCTGATAGTGTTGATTAATTAAAATGGTGTTTCCGACATTTCCGCTCTCTCACGTTTGTTGGTCTGGATATCAATGAAACCTAAACAGGATGGTTTTGAAATAGTTATTGTTTAACATTATCCCTGTTCACAACATACAGTGTTCGTTTCTTTCCTCGATTCCACATACACAATCTTTTTGAGTGACAGAACAACAGGAAAAGTTAACACAACCAAAGCGCTCATTTAAAAACGGTATCTCTATTAAATACAGCTATTAGATGCTTACAGAATAACAGCTTCTGAATAATCTATGTAAATGATGAGGTGGGAGGGACAAATCTTGGATTTTAAAGAAAAGTGGGTTAACCTTTTTTTGGTGAAGATAATAAACGTTGTTACGGGGTATTACAGGGTATCTATCGGTCCTTTTAAAAGCTATTAAAACTACGTGGTGATAGGTTAGTGCCTGTCTTTACTGTTCCAGCACGCGACAGTCTTTTTTTCTTCACAATGTGACAATAGTCCACGCAAACCCTTATAATAATTCCCTCTCCTTGTAGACGACCCTACACTATCATTGCGGTAAAAGGCTTTCAGCTCCTATTGTCCTCAGATGGAGCATCATCATCCTAGTAGTCCTACTCCTAGTCAATCGTCTTACCAGTCATTGTCTGTTCTTCAAATCAAATCCTGAAAAGATTCCCTTTGTGGGAGACGACAAAACAGACACAAAAGTACACAGATTGGTTTTTTTAGTAGTACCCTTTTTTTTAATGAGTTATGATTGCTGTGGCACGTGGCTGAACTTGCCGTGACTTCGGGTAGTGTGGGAGAGAGGGGGTGGGGTGGGTGGGGGTAGATTGATGGTAAGGGCGGAGGGAGGGGTAGAGTAAGGGTAAGGGGGAGGGGGGAAGAATTCGGAACTGTCCTTTGTTGGGACGACTTGAATAAATAAAAGAAGGACGTGTGTGTATGTCGTGAGTAGGCCTACTTAGAAATAAAGGAGTGGAGGGGAAGGCGATGAGTTGAAGAAGGAGAAGAGAGGAGAGGAGCCAAGACAAAATGCCGGGGTGTCTTCAAGTTGTCTTTAGAATGAGAGAACTGAGAAAGTTTATGGACATTTTCCATTACGATAATTTTTAGGACTGTGAAAGAGACACAGAAATACCCCCCCCCCCCCCCCCACCTCTCTCTCTTCTCTCTCTCTCTCTCTCTCCTCTCTCTCTCTCGTCCTCTCTCTCTCTCTCTCTACATGTCTGTCTCTCTCTCTCTCTCCTCTTCCCTCTCGTAATTTGACCACACTCTCTCTCTCTCTACTGAATTCAACTAAAGGGCCTCCTGCTACACTACATACGATTCGCTGTCAATGCGATGCGATTGTGACGACGATGCGAGTCATGATTCACGTGAAATACTTCCGTCTAAAAATAATTCTACTACTTTCGCTCTATATACTCAGGTAGACCCCATACATGAATTTCACGTGAATCATTACTCACATCGTCATAATCGCATCGTGTTCACAGCGAATCGTATGTAGTGTAGCAGGCCCTTAAATGGGACACCCTGACGGATGAGTTTTTGCAAGAAACACGTCGAGATCACCAGAAAGACAGCCTTTTCAAGGATCGGAACACTCACTTTGCTCTGGTTTCCTAGAAATCAAACCGTCAAAACGGCGATTCCCACTTGGCGGAGTTGCCGGAGAGAGAAGCCATTTTGGACGGGGTGGGTGGAGGCCACTCAAGAGTGGTTGAAGCTTTTTCTTCTTTGTAGTACAGTAAAAAAAAATTGGAGCTATTTCCTTTGTTTTGAGCGAAATTCCTTTTGGTAAACTGTATAAAATAGCTTAAAATTAAAACAAAAAAGCTTGTATTATGGAAATTTTGTGCAAACGATTTGATCTGACTCAGGCGGCCATTAGAAAATGCATTGTCTTTCATAAAGGCCGCCTGGGTCACTGAAACAATCTGACTTCCAGCACCTCCGCCAAGGAGGAATCGCCGATTTGATGGTTTGATTTCTAGGAAACCAGAGCAAAGTGAGTGTTGCGATCTCTGTAAAGGGTGTTTTACTGGTGATCTCGACGTGTTTCTTGCAAAAGCTCATCCGTCAGGGTGTGTCCCTTTAACTGAGATCGGAGGAAGTGAAATGATTGATTTGCACATGTGCAGTAGCCTTTAAGACAAACTCAGATCGGGGGTAAGTTCCGTTCAAACCGTTACACCGGCACATGACACAACAACCTGAATTAACATTAGCATTACTAATGTATTCCCTTTTCTTCCATTTTTTTTAATGAATTATTAGTTCTTATAATAATGTTTTCATGACCTTGATATTCATGTTTGTTTATATTGTTCACTTTTTCCCGAAAGTCAGTTGTATCGATCATTATTTAGCTTATCTTACAAAGTGTGACTGACTTCCATTAATTGTAAAATGTGATGCAGCCTGTTGCTAGTACGATGTCTATGTGTTGAGTACTTTTATAAGCCTCGGCTTGTTGTACTCTTGTCTACGTATGTATTTTGTTGCTGCAAAAGTGTGTCAATAAAACATTTGTTTAACCCTTTCACCGCCAAAGTCGCATTTTAGCACCACAGTGATTTAACACCTATGTCACTAAAAGGCATCAAATTGGGGTCTATTACCCAAAGACCCTATTGTCTTAGTTTTGGGAAGTAAGGATAGACCTTATTTTATATATGTCACAGAAGAATCCCCAATACTGCACACGGATTTTGTTCTCTACCCAGGTAAATGTAATAGCAATTTTTGGCTGAAATGTGGCTGGCGGTGAAAGGCTTAAACCAACAACCTGAATAGTCACATTACATGTACCGAAAGCAGAAGGCGGTGCCTCTCCTGCTTGTCCT
>CM065689.1:44084565-44097065 GCA_017654935.2 Phymorhynchus buccinoides | reverse complement strand
TTAGGGTTAGTATTCCAAAAAGGTAATTAGCTGAAAATGTTCCTAAAATACAGCTTTATGTATGGTAAGAAAGGCAAACACGGAAAAATACAATTAACCGAGAAATGCAGGGGGGTGGCACATCTTGACCTTTACCGAAATCTTATTTTGACCAGGTGTGACTCCCATGCAAATGCCCCAAATTCAAAACGAGACAGAAATTTTGAAGAGCAGCCTAAAATTTGAAATTGGGGGATTTGTATGTGGGTCACACCAGAGAGTTTCTCTGGTCACACCTACTCAGAAAAAAAAACATGGGACTTAATCTTGCTGGGTCACTGGGTCTTTAATTGTTCTTACCAGCGAGAGAGAGG
The DNA here is from genome assembly GCA_017654935.2 of Phymorhynchus buccinoides. Classification (NCBI taxonomy): domain Eukaryota; kingdom Metazoa; phylum Mollusca; class Gastropoda; order Neogastropoda; family Raphitomidae; genus Phymorhynchus; species Phymorhynchus buccinoides. Next base: position 44,096,712 of record CM065689.1, on the reverse strand, counting down.
GGTAAAACACGTGAAAACGCTGATTTTCACAGAACGTCGTGGTGGGTCTTTAAACTGAAAGACAAGGGGAGGAAGCAAGGAAGAAGATTCGTCTCACAGAAGGAGAAAGAAACAGATTGATGAGAGAGAGAAAAGATGAGCAACACCTGCTGTACTAGCAATGTCCAACTTCCGTCATCAGTATTGTTCAGTGACAGCCCTAGCCACCATGAACCAAACCACCACCAAGGGGCTTTTATCTTCCTAGTCCTTCGTCTGGTCGTCTGTAAACAATACTCTGCCTCCGTTCTTAGCTCTCTCTCTTTGTCTCTCTGTCTCTCTGTCTTCTCTCTCTCTCTCTCTCTCTCTCTCTCTCTCTCTCTCTCTCTCTCTCTCTCTCTCTCTATCTCTCTATCTCTCTCTCTCTCTCTCTCTCTCCCTCTCTCTCTCTCCCTCTCTCTCTCTCTCTCTCCCTCTCTCTCTCTCTCTCTCTCTCTCTCTCTCTCTCTCTCTCTCTCTCTCTCTCTCTCTCTCTCTCTCTCTTGTTTTGTATATTTGTTTTCTTTTTGTGTTTGTGGGGGAAATATTTGTGCACCCTCCATGTCATAAGAACCTTATGGTTAATGACATTAAAAAAATTTGCTCAAATTGTTCTCTCTCTCTCTCTCACTCTCTATCTATCTATCTATCCATCTGTCACTCTCTATATATATATCTCTCTCACTCTCTCTCTCTCTCTCTCTCTCTCTCTCTCTCTCTCTCTCTCTCTCTCTCTCTCTCTCTCTCTCTCTCTCTCTCTCTCTCTCTCTCTCTCTCTCTCTCTCTCTCTCTCTCTCTCCAATTTAGTCGGAGATGAGCAAGGTGTGAGTTCCATTCTTGAAACCGAATAATTATACTGAATGAAAGCGAAACACGCCGAAGGTGCAAATAGGACCCAGAAACGCACTGGTCCCCACCTGCCCTACCAACATAACAGCAGCCCTTGTTCAGTGGTGGAAAGCTCGCGATCTGTTTATCTCAACCAACGTGGACAGTGTTAAAAAGTGCCATAAGCACACAGTTCCAGAGACTCTTAGAACTGAGCGATAGATGCGTTGCCGCTTGTTCCTGTTGTCTAAGGGGATGTGCAAATTTACACGCGGAAACCTTGTGCGCTTAGGCCAGGTTCACATTAGACGCGGAAAACCCTAAGTGAGTGGAAGAAAGAAGGATAAAAGTTTACGCATATAGGGGAAATATACGCATATGGGGAAATTCGGACACGTGCGCAAAGCTTTTCCCTTCTTTGTTTCACTTATTTATGGATTGCGCACGGGTTTCCGCATGAAATATCCGCTTATGTGCGTACACGGCAAATAACGTTTTAGAAAAAGAAATGAGTGGATGGGATAAGCGCATGCGGAAACGCACGCGCTTAATGTTTTTTTAATTTTCTTTTACGTATTTGCGGATAAGCGCATGAGGTTTCCGTGTGCACTATGCACAGCCCCTTATTGACAAAAAAGGTTTTTATCATTGGTTGATATTTTAGTCTGAAGTACGGGTCAATCATAAAGTGAGACCTGTACGTTGGTGATTTTCTACAGCAATGGAAACTCATTGTACACCTTAGTCTGATTGTCAAAGACGTTGCTTCATAAGATAATTGGCATGGGCTTCTTACCCGCCCATGGGCTTTTTACCCCGTCTTCCCTATATTTAATTAAAAGATAAGGAAGAAGAAGAAGAGGAGGAACAAGAAGAATTTGAATGTGTGTGTGTGTGTGCGTGCATATGTGTGTGTGTGTGTGTGTGTGCGCGTGCGTGTGCGCGTGTGTGTGTGTGTGTTTGTGTCTGTGTGTGTCTGTGTGTGTGTGTGTGTGTGTGTGTGTGCGTGTGTGTGTGCATGTGTGTGTGTGTGTGTGTGTGTGCGTGTGTGCGCGCGCGCGCGCGTGCGCGTGTGTGTGTCCGTGTGTGTGTGTGTATGTGTGTGTGTCAAAGCATTGGACAAAGTGCACCACAGAAAAGAGCGACGATGAAGAAGGGAACGGTTTTGTCCCATTTCCGGTCTCGTGCTGTGTGTGGTACGGTGTCCTCCAATCAGAAGCATGGGTGCATGCCCACGTGAGTGTAGGCGCGTGCCGGAAGACTTCGAAAGACTTTAAGCACCTTTTCTTGCATTGACTGAACGTTTACAAAGAGAAGAAGTAAAGTGGGGAGGGGGACGAGAAGCTAAAACTGCCCGCAGGCATCCATCTGGATTCTCACGACCCACGCGACTGTTAAGGTTTAGAAAAAAGATAAAAAAAACAAATGAAAATTCATAACCCTTTGGCGAAAGTCGGGTTCAAACAAACACCTACGGGCCAGCCACACACATACGAATCGCATCTGAATGCTATGCGATTTCTGACGATGTGAGTCATGAATCACGTCAAATACTTCCGTATAAAAAAATAATTCTGCTATTTTCACTCACTATGCTCAAGTAGACCCTATACATGAATGGGGTGCATCCCATAAGCGCGCGTTTTACCTACTGTCTAAAAGCGCGCGTCCAAAAAATGAAGCTAGAAAGAGCGCAATGTTTTGTCCAATAAGCGCGCATCTTTGGAACCTAAGAAAGATCGAAGATGTCAAAAAGAGCGCTTTGTAAAATGTGACGTGAAACCCTAAACCTATCCCTAACCCTATCCCTATACCCTACCCCCTACCCCTAACGTGGTGATGTGTTGAATCGTGGACATATCGACCGTTTCTTTCTCCAAAACAGCAAGAAGACTGAAGTTTAGCAAACAGACGAGTGCAAATGGTAAATGTCTGGTGAGAACAATTTCACCTATGCGCGCTTATTAGCACGAAAACCACACATTCACGTGCGCTCTTTTTGACATGAACACGCGCTCTTATTAGCATGCAACATGCGCTCTTTTAGGCGCGCTCTTATTAGCGGTGCGCTCTTTTCGACTGCTCCGCATGAATGACACGTGATTCAGGATTCACATCCTCAAAATCGCATCGCATTCACATACGATTCGCATGTGTGTGGCTGACCCTTTAAAGGGCCAGCCACACTGCATACGATTCGACCCCAATGCGATCGGATTGTGACATTTGTTATGCGTGATTCTCGTGAAATTCTACTGCCTAAATAAACCTGATAAAATCCTACTAGTTATGTTCACTATATTTGTAGTCCCCCGTACACGAATCTGATGAAATATCTGTATTTTTGTATCAGACATTTTATTTGATTCGTGTATTGGGGTCTACATGAGTAAAGTGGGTGAACATAGTAGAATTATTTTTAGACGGAAGTATTTCACGCGAATCATGATTTACAGACATCGTCACAATCAGATCGCAATCGCATCGCATCGTATGCAGTGTAGCTGGCCCTTTATTTGTTGTCGTTATCACAAAGACGCACATTTGCACGTATGGAAAGGATAAGAACAGGAATAAAGTGGGAGGTAGAACGCGTGCGTGTGTGTGTGTGTGTGTGTGTGTGTGTGTGCGTGCGTGCGTGCGCGTGTGTGTGTGTGTGTGCGCGGGCGTGCGTGTGTGTGTGGTGTGGTGGGGGGTGCGTGCGTGCGTGCGTGCGTGCGTGTGCGCGCGTGATGTGAGCCGGGAGAGGAAGGTGGATGTGACAAACTAATTTTGTCGATAGGCATCTGCAATTGTTCATAAGGATTTTAAATTATAAAGTTCTTAAACAGTAACTACAACAGCAACAACTAAAAAAGAAATTCCAGAGATGTTTTTTCCCCCCTTTTTTTTATTCAATGAACTTGCGTAAGAAAAAACATTTATGAAAGAACTGGAACCATAATAGGGACTTGTGTGTTTGGGGCATTGTCATGGCTAAAGACAATGCGGGATGCCTTCTTGATAAATTTATACAAGTGAACCGCTGACCGACATCACATCATGGTACGGGCATGGAGGGGTGGGAGGGGGGTTACAAGGGCAACGGGGAAGGCATACGAAGTTGAGATTGTATGAATTGGCGGAGGAAGCATACTTTTGATACCACAAACCAATATTCCCACACACCATTGGTACCACATACCATTAGACCCACATACCGCTAGTACCACGAAATGTGGGACTAAAGGTATGTGGGAGCAAAGGTATATGTGGTACTAATAGTATGTGGTAGCTACTGCACTTTTCCATTGAAATTTATCACATACCATTAGACCCACATACCGCTAGTACCATAAAATGTGGGACTAAAGGTATATGGGAACAAACGTATATGTAGTACTAATAGTATGTGTTAGCTACTGCACTTTTCCATTGAAATTTATCACATACCATTAGACCCACATACCGCTAGTACCATAAAATGTGGGACTAAAGGTATATGGGAACAAACGTATATGTAGTACTAATAGTATGTGTTAGCTACTGCACTTTTCCATTGAAATGTATCACATACCATTAGACCCACATACCACTAGTACCATAAAATGTGGGACTAAAGGTATATGGGAACAAACGTATATGTAGTACTAATAGTATGTGTTAGCTACTGCACTTTTCCATTGAAATTTATATCAGTAGTGTGAGACCAACCGTATGTGGAGATCCACTGATATGTGGTACTAACTGCCGTGTGGGACCAATGACTGAAAACCTAGCCTGGCACATCGATATTCCCATATATATAGTTTTGTTCCCACATACCATTACCCCCACATACAACTAGTCCCACATTCCGCTATGACCACAAAATGTGGGACTAAAGGTATATGGGAACGAAGGAATGTGGTAGCTATTGCATTTTCCATTCAAATTTATATCAGAATTGTGAGATTAGCGGTATGTGGAACTAGTTGTATCACTTAGTACCTTGTGCACATATTCCCACAATTGTGGGACAAGCAGTATGTGGATCCACTTATATGTGGCAGGCTATCAACTGCGTGTGGGACCAGCAGTATGTGGTTAAAAAAAAATGTGCTTCCTTGGCGGAGTAGGCCACCAAGGCCTGTGCGTGTTTGAACATTCTTATTTCGACTCATTTGTTTTATTTCCAATCATACTAATGTTATTATCATACAGCTGCCTCCGTTTGTATGATGACCCCGAGCTAAACTCGCGGAATGTTAGTTTTTGCATAGAAGTGGGCAGGGAAGGGAGGTAACATTAAGGACAGAAAGGAGTTATGCCCCCTAGCTTGAACCTTTCTTTTGTTTCCGGGGTCACGAGCCGTGGTGAGTACTTTCCATTTTGGTCTTGCATACCCCCTTTTTTTTCGATACGCACACCGAATTCAAGTCCAGGTTGTGTGTGGCATTTTTTCTTATTTTATCATACTAGGCGAGATTCTTGGGTGCTTTGCTCTTAATTCAAGTATTTGTTTAATGCAAACAAACTGAAGAAGAAGAAGAAGAAGGAGAAGAAAAAGAAGAAGAAGAAGAGGCAGAGCAGGGTCGAGTTTCTCTAGATAACATTCGCCGTGCGAATACCGCTTACGGCAAACGGAGCCTAATAAACACCCTAAACGTTTGCTAAGGTCAGATAACTCTTTAAGTTTACTCTTCAAGGGAGATAAATCATACCTCTCTGTCAGTTTGTACAAAGTTTTCTATTTCACCTACGTCTATTTGTGTGCAGACAATTAAATTTGCACTATATTATGCCATCTAACATGATGAAAATTACGAAAGAGCACTCCAAACCACTTGCGTTTGTTTAATTTGCTAAAATCATCCCGCATTTTTTCCCCCGATAGACTATGTGGCAAGCTTGTTGTTTTGGTCTTCCATTTTGAAAGTTCAAGTCTCGTCACGCGAGATATAAAAAAAAAAGCCGGAAGTATTGATATTTCCCATGATCCTTCAAATAGTTCGTGGCTTGCTACCTCGATCACAGCCACAAAACGTTTTGGGCATACGTCGGCAAAAGAGGTGTTTCTTAGTACCGTTTTTGCAGATTTGCGCTCACGCTACGAAACGTTAGCCCCTGTGAAACGGCCCCCAGGAGACAAGAGAGAGGAGTGATGGTGGTGGATGAGAATAGAGAAGGGCAAAATGGAAGGGATAAGGGGGCGGAGGATGGGTACGGGAATAAAACACTGGTGGAACTGAGAGTTTTGTACCTTGATGACCCATTGACCTCACTAAAGACTTTTGCGTTGTGCGCATGCGCCCCGTCAAAACTTCAGTACACGTAGTACGATTTCTCTATTTACCTCCGGCAAGAATGTTATGTTTGTGTCCTTGTTAGTGTTTCTGTTCTTTAGCTGTAAGCAAATATGCCCCCCAAAATACAAATAGAATAAGGGGTAGGCAGGGGGCAAAAGAGAGAAAACGGGCACGTATATTCATTTCGTGGTAAACAAACTTTGATCTTTTCAAATCGAAAAAGTGGGGAAACACAGATAGACTAATATTATAATAAATATTATTCTATATCAGGATCAGTACGTCGCAGGTGCCAATACTGGCAATAGTCGCGACGGAACTAGGAGGGCGCATGTACCTACAGACAACATAGAAAGGAAAGACCTCAAGCTTGCACTGGGTTAACCCCTTGACTGCCAGAGAAAATCAAAGAAAAAAATAATTAGGCAGCTAATAGAGACAACTAATAGAGACAATCTGGAAAACATGGTCTGGGGATATGGACCTCTTGACTGTGTTAGAGCAAAAGCCAGCATATCAGGGTTATTCCTCTTCATCTGATGACATCATCAGTGATGTCAGCAGGTCAATACCTAACACCTAATACGTTGGTGGCAGTCAAGGGGTTAAGACCATTAAACCCCCCAGTTCAGCCGGGAAGGAACAAGCCCCACTTCTATGGTGGAGTACATCACTGAAATCAGGGCCAGTGTATTTAGCTAGATACATAGGCCCTGACTGAAATGATATAACGAAATATGCACAAGTCTACAAGTCTACCGGTGCCAAACATGTCGATTGGGCATTCTGATCAGAGCGATCTAGCATTGAACCTTTCTTAATTTGAAACCAAAATGCTTTGTGGGAAGGGACACAGGGGGTGGGGACATTGAACAATGTTGACACGATATATCTTTGCGTGTGAAAGGCCCGCCCTTAATAAACTAACTCCTTAGTAGAAAGGGAAGGGAAGGGAAGGCCTAAAAATCATGCTCTTTTTTCCCCATCTTATGCAAATCAGTATCTTGTTTCCATGATAGCCTAGAAGGTGTGAGATGAATGCTTTATTCTTTAATTTTTGTTTTTGTTTTCCCTGTTAAATGTAAATCAGCATCGGGTTTCCTTGTGGTATAGTATAGCCATAACGGTACCCTTGTCCCTAAATCGAGGGGGGGGGGGTGGGGGACCAACAAGGTGAACAAGAGTTTCTCTGGTTACTCGGCCAAGCTTTGGGTAATGGTGGTTTTACGGTCAATTCTGGGGAGGGGTGTTGGATGGGTTGCGCGCAGGCAGCTGCTTGATGAGCTTCAAAGGCAGTAGGGATGTTCTATGTTTTCACACACACCTGCAGTTCCATAGTATCCTATCCCTCTACTCAACATCATAATCCTACTTCCTTTCTCTCCCCCTCTCCCTCTCTATCTCTCTGTCTGCCTCTCTCTCTCTCTCTCTCACTCTCTCTGTGCCCCCCTCTCTCTCTCTCTCTCTCTCTCTCTCTCTCTCTCTCTCTCTCTCTCTCTCTCTCCTCTCTCTCTCTCTCTCTCTCTCTCTCTCTCTCTCTCTCTCTCTCTCTCTCTCTCTCTCTCTCTCTCTCACTCTCTCTCTCTCTCTCTCTCTCTCTCTCTCTCTCTCTCTCTCTCTCTCTCTCTCTCTCTCTCTCTCTCTCTCTCTCTCTCTCTCTCTCTCTCTCTCTCTCTCTGTTCCCCCCTATCTCTCTCTATTCATCTCCCTCTCCCTTTCTGGCTCTTTGTTCTTTCCCTGTTCTCGTATCCCTTTGTTTTGTTTTAAGTTCACTTTCTATTAAATTTATGATGCTTCCTTAATCCTTGTGTCTCAGTTAAAGACCCACAGAGCCGGCTGGATTAAGTCCCTTGTTTTTTTTCTGGGTCGATGTGGCCCGCATTTAGACTTACCTCGTATACGATCGAGGCTGCTCTTTAAAGTGATGCCTCGTTTTCAATGTGTATGGGAGCAACACTTGGTCAAAATAAGATTTTTTACCAGCTATAAGAAGGAAAACACGTGAAATACGTGATTTTGACAGCCGGCTCTGTAGGTCTTTACGGTCTCGTTTGTTCAGGAGAGCTCACAATTTGGAAAGGAAAACAGGCGCGCCCGCGCGAGCGGGGGATACGTACTGACGAACGCACATACACAGAGAGAGAGAGAGAGAGAGAGAGAGAGAGAGAGAGAGAGAGAGAGAGAGAGAGAGAGAGAGAGAGAGAGAGAAATGAATGAATGAATGAATAAGTTTTCTTTATTGAGGATAATAGATTAAGCAACAATGCTTTTTTTCGTCCAGTCCTCATGCAAAAAAAAAGAAAATGAAGAAAAGAAACCAAACATAAATACAAAGAACAACCAAAAGAATTAAACTAAACAATTGTCTGCCCCATCCTTCTTTTACACACACACACACACACACACACACACACACACACACACACACACACACACCACCTCCCCCCACCCCTCTATGCACAAGGTATCATAAGCATATAAACATGAAGATAAAAATAAACTCGGAAAAAATTGAGAGAGAGAGAGAGAGAGAGAGAGAGAGAGAGAGAGAGAGAGAGAGAGAGAGAGAGAGAGAGAGAGAGAGAGAGAATCTAATCTAATCGCATTTCACATATAAAATAGAACAATATCAAAAGTGTCATAAATATAAAAAATAAGTTATAAAAACAAAAACAGAAAAAGGTATACGAGAAAGTTGGATATATACTTGCATGTAAATACATTCCTTCATACAGTTATGCACACACAAAGTATGTCAAATATCTAGCCACAATTGACATAAAATATAATTATATAGTAGCACACGTGTGCAAACATGGTATATTTTAAAGCAAAATAGTTGATAAAGTTTTAACTTTTTTTTTTAAATACAAAAATACACAGACAATAATTAGATGCAACGAATGAAATGGGAATATGTGCGAACTTTTTCAAAACATTTCAGGGGACAATATTGAGGTATTAGAGATATTCATCAGAAAATCGTAAAATATTTGTTTAAACCTCTTAAAATTTGATTCATGTTTCAAGGAGATAGGAAGTCTATTCCACAGCCAGCTTCCAGAGTAGACAAAGCTTGATTTATAAAGGGTGATACTGGGAAGAGGAAGATCTAATTTATGGCTGTGTCGAAACTCATTCATAGTAAAGTTAGCTGTTAGCGAAGGTGGGGAGTTACCATTTAAAATGTTGTGCATAAGAATCCCTTTGTTATAAAGCAATCTGGACTTAAGAGGAAGAATGTTAGCAGACTTGTAGTCCTCGCTGGTTAAAGAAGACGATTTGTTTAGAGTTACATTCACAGCACGTTTATAAACACTGAATAAATATTTCAGTGAATTTTGACTTGCCAAATCCCAAAGTGTGGATGCATAATCAACGGTAGATTGAATAAATGAGCAGAAAAATATTTTACGGGTATGCAAATTTAAAAAATGTTTAATCTTGTTGAGCTGATAGACTTTAGATGCAATTGTTTTGGAAATGGCATTTATATGTGGGGACCAGGAAAGATTGTGATCAATAGTTACGCCTAACAGCTTATGGCTTGAGACTTGTTCGACTGTGTCTGCATTAATGTATATGGGAGGTAATGATAAACATTTTAATGTTTTGCCGTTTCTGTCGAGTTGCTAACAACATGAATTTAGTTTTTTTAGGATGTAGAACTAAATGGTTAAGGTGTGTCCATTCTAAAAGTAGATTTATGTTGTGCTGTAGGGTTTTGCATACTTCGGTTGGGTCATTATTGCCTGTGTCAATAGTCGTGTCGTCTGCAAATAGATAGCATGATGTCGTTATGGCCAGTGGTAAATCATTTACATATAATGTAAAAAGTACAGGTCCAAGTATCGATCCCTGTGGAATACCGTATTTGGTTGGAAGTAAATTCGATAGTTTGTTATTTAAATATACTGTTTGCTGCCTATTGTTTAAGAACGATGAGATAAGGCCTAGAGCATTGGAAGATAAGTTGTAGCATGTAAGTTTTTTTTTATGAGAAGATTATGGTTAACAGTATCAAATGCTTTGGCAAAATCAACGAATATAACTCCAGAAAAGTGAGATTTGTTTATGTTGGAAAGCCATCTTTCTGTCAGTTTAAGTAAGGCTGTGTGGCAAGAATGTTTAGCTCGGAATCCTGATTGGTTTGGGTGAATCAAATTGTATTTATTTAGATGTAACAATAAACATTTTAAAATATGTTGTTCTAATGGTTTTGAGAGTACAGGCAAAATAGAAATGGGTCGGTAGTTAGATGGGTCGTCGGTTCTTCCAGATTTGTAGAAAGGAATTATTTTTGCTTGCTTAAGAATTGTTGGGAAAGTATTTTTTGTAATGCAGAGATTGTAAATGTAAGTGAGAGTATCTGAAATAACAGGCGCAGCAATTTTTAGTATTTTACTATCTAACCCATCTATCCCTCGGGTGGTAGACTGCTTTAAGTGTTTCAAAGCAAAGAATACTTCATGAACACTCATGAGAGTGATTTCCATTTCAGAATCTATATTCTTTTTTTTCGCAAACTCCTTTAACATTTCGAGATCATTATCTTGGGATAGATCGTGAACTATAATCTTATTAGCGACAGTAGAAAAATGAACGTTCAATTCATCAGCAGATAAGTTGCTAATAGAGTTTAGGTGTGTGTTTGTATTTCTGTTCGTTAGTTGATTGATGGCTTTCCAAATATTTTTACTGTCTTTCTTTTGGCTAATTAATTCCACAAAATATTTCTTCTTTTCTTTACGAATAAGTGATGTAACGTAGTTTCTTTGCTTTTTATAATCTTCCCGGGGGCCTTTTAATAACAGAAAGTCCCTGTAGTAGATATTCAGTTGTATTTGTTTCGTTAGCCAAGGGGGTTTTACACGGTATTTGACTCTCTTAGTTAGCAAAGGAGCGTGTTTATTATATATTGTATAGAAGACATTGTACCAAAATTCAACAGCTTTTTCTGGTTCTGTAATTTGATAGACGTTAGATAGGGGTGAATTGGAAAGATCTAGAGTAAAACTGTCACTGTCAAACTTTGAGAAATTTCTATACGTGATAACTTTATGGTTTAATCTAGGAATCCTGACCCCTTTCTTGGACCAGGTGATACAAATGGGGAAATGGTCACTACAACCAAACACAGGAACATTAGTTTCAGTAATTGTGTTAGGATCTGTAACATAGATGTGATCAATTAGTGTGCTTGAAGAATGGGTTACTCGTGTTGGTGATTTAACTAGCTGTTTTAAATAAAATGATTCATTAACATTTTTCCATTGATTGTGTTGTTTTAGTAGGTCTATATTAAAATCACCTAATAGTATTAAATCCTTTGGATCGTCATTGAGTGCCTCCATCATAGAACTGAAGTGATTTATCCACATGCTGTTCTCTGCAGGGTTCCTGTATATGAATGAAATAATGAATGGCTTAGAGTCTTTAATTTTTACCTCAACCCAAATGGATTCTACATTGTGCTGTTCTAACGTTTCAAGCCTTTTATATGGTATGGACTGGTGTATATAAACTAATAGGCCAGTTTCAAGAGAGCCCTTCGGGTCTCTGCGTATACATTGATACCCTGGTATCGAAATATCATTATCTGTAATATGAGGAGATAGATGTGTTTCTGAGAACCCAAAAATGTGGAAGTTTGTTTGTGTGCTTGATAGAATTAAAGACATTTCTGTTAATTTGTTCATAGCGTGATTAATGTTCAGATGTGCAATTCGAAACCCGTCTTTCGTCAACCATGGTGCGCTTGTGTCTGACATATTAGTGTTATAATGAAAGAGCAACAAACAAAACTAGTTTCAAAATACACATGTACAAAAAATGTCTTTTCCACTCACGTAATTGTAACTCTACAAATTCAAAAGCGAAGAAAAAAAAAAAAACACACAAAAAAAAAACACAAAATAGTTATAAGGGGAGAAAATTACAGAAAACTCTACACAAATGTTTCAAACGTATATACAAATTGCAGTCATATACCACACAATAATAAACAAGAATGCCCAGCAAGCGTCCTTTTTCA
>CM065689.1:44059565-44079565 GCA_017654935.2 Phymorhynchus buccinoides | reverse complement strand
TGAACTTCAGTTTTCTGTCATTCATCCCCCAAACAATTTACCACAAGCGATTTGGGACATTTTGAACTTAGTCTAGTTGTTCTATCTTGGAAGTTTACAAAGGCAATGTAATGATTTTACAAGGCTTATCAGACTCAAACTGTCTCTGTCTCTCATTTTAACTGTCTGTCTCGTTATATCTCTCTCTTAAGTTGCCCCCCTGAATCGTCCGACGGGGCTCTGCCCCTGGACCCCTGCCTTTCAGGGTTTTTTTTCATTTTGGGGAGTAGTACCCATGGAAGTGCACGAGCTAAGTTCACACATCGCGATCATCAAAACCATCGGACCATTAAACAGGGCAGAACGACGACAGGCACCGATAGACCAATCAGCAATGAGCACGTGAACACCGCACGTGAGCCGCACGAGCCAAGGCATTGTTGTAGTTGCCAATCAGGTAGGAGATGAAATAAAGAGCGAAACAAGGAGAGTGGCGGAGGAGATGCAGCGATACGGTGTTGTCAACGTCACCTGGACAATTCGAACATCATGCATTATTATAATGTAATAGGGGAGAGAGGTACGAAGCGAAACGGCCTATTGTTTTCTGCGGTTTTCTGGGGACTGAAACCGGTGTTAGGAGGGAAAGTTACCCTGGGTTAAACTGGGTTTTGGTCCAAATGTTTATCTTATGTAATTTATGTAATTTATTAACAACAGAACAAGGAAAATAAAATGAAAGCAATCTGTATTCATATTGTTTATCTCTGATGCGACTTTCTCAAAAGTGTAGGCCTATGCGTGTTTGTTGCTATTCCGGCGGGATGGGCTAACAAAAGAAGCCTTACCCACGGTAAATCCCCACTCTCTCGGCCAAAGGGATTAGAGGGCAAATGGCATTGGGGAAGGTACACAAAGGCCAACCAATCCCTTTGGCTGCAGCACTAGAGCCAGTACAAATGCCCCTTAGTTTGAGAGTCATAGTCTTCGACAGGTGTGTAGAGTGGCGCAGTGGTAGCGCGTTCGCCTCGTGTCAAGTAAACCCGAGTTCGAACCTGGGTACAGGGGATTTTTTCCTCTCACTTTGCACTAGGCCTTGCGGTCTGAACGTGGAGTCTTTCGGATGAGACAATAAACCGAGGTCCCGTGTGCCCATGCACTTAGCATACATTAAACCCAGTGGCCACGAAAAAGTTATCATTTGGTCCAAACTTACCCCCCCCACCCCCCCCTTTCCATCCTCATCAGTCACACAAAAATCGCATGCAAAAAAAACACAATTGGGTGGCGCGCCTCTGGCTGCGACGCGCTCTCCAGGTGGGAGCAACCCGAATTTCACAGAGACGCCTCTGTGACTATAAAGTACCTGATACCTAATAGGGGAAGACGGGGTAAAAAGCGCATGGGCGGGTAAGAAGCCCACCCCAATTATCTCATGAAATGAAGCAAATTTCAGTCTCATTTTGCCCATGAGACGAGCGTTAATGTCTAGCATTCGTCTCATGGGCAAATTTGACTGAAATTTGCTTTATTTCATGAGATAATTGGGGTGGGCTTCTTACCCGCCCATGCGCTTTTTACCCCGTCTTCCCCTACCTACCTAAAAGACTTAGCTGTACCATGATATTCCAACACTGTTGAAAATCATTAATTGTACAGCTCTCATTTACTAATTACTACAGGTCCTTACTACAGACTAATGTCACCCAGTGATGAAAGACATTTCGTTTAAACGATTTTTATTGAAAACAATAGGGGAAGACGGGGTAAAAAGCGCATGGGCGGGTAAGAAGCCCACCCCAATTATCTCATGAAATAAAGAAAATTTCAGTCAAATTTGCCCATGAGACGAATGCTAGACATTAACGCTCGTCTCATGGGCAAAATGAGACTGAAATTTGCTTCATTTCATGAGATAATTGGGGTGGGCTTCTTACCCGCTCATGCGCTTTTTACCCCGTCTTCCCCTATAGCAGCAACATAAACAAATGCAAACGAGCACAACAAGCTTAAAGCTTATACAAGGCGCTCCAACATTGATATACTACACAATATTGGTTGCCAAAAGTAATAAGTCACTGGAACAGAACAGAACAATGAAATAGCAAGCTAAAGGGGAATATTAACAGAAAATAACACGTGAATGAATAAACACGAACAAGCAAAAGCAATAACAACAACATAATAGATACATCTTACAAAACTGTAACATAGAATTTGAAGGGGGCAAGAAACAATTAACTCCAAAAAGTACAAAACCGCTTACGACTCGGCTTCAAGACAATTGATGATTTTAATGCATATTTTCAGCCAGGGCCACAAATCCACGTACACACAAATAAGTCAAATGAACTGTAAGTTAGCAATTACTCAATATCAAACCTTTTTGTAGCTGAATGAATTTACAAACTGTAGAAAATATTTGCATGTTTTCTGTTAGGTCTTGGTTTAAGCAACTGTTTTATATTCAATGTCAAGTAACAACAAATACAATAAATACCGTTTGAGCAGCAACAAGCTTAAAGCACACTATTTGGTTTTTGCTTTGACTGCCAAGCAATAACACTGTAACAATTGAAAGCCATTTGAGTAAAAGGGCCAATTATCCAAACTAACTGCCACAAAAATGACAAGTTCAATAACCCTTCATTGACTCGTATCTCAAAGGGGCATCATGACGGATGAGTTTTTGTAACAAACACGTCAAGATCACCAGGAAACCACAGAGATTGCAACACTCACTTTGCTCTGGTTTCCACCCACCCCATCCAAAATGGCTACTGTCTCCGGCATCACCGCCAAGGAGGAATCGCCGTTTTGACGGTTTAATTTCTAGGAAACCAGAGCAACGTGAGTGTTCTGATCCTTGAATAGGATGTCTTTCTGGTGATCTCGACGTGTTTCTTGCAAAACCTCCTCCGTCAGGGTCCACCTTTATGTCCTACCATCTGAGGAGGAAAACTTGGGGATAAGGCCTGCCAACTAAATAACTGGTCTGCTGTATTTAGAAACATAAAATCAAATTTTAAAACTGCCCCCCACAAGAGTTTTTCCTCGCAGGGTACCCTAACTCCAGCAGGGTAGGCCTGCTTATAATTTGGTGCACCTCTTTACGTCGTTTTAAGATACGTATCGTGTTAGCAAAACAGTTTGCGCTCAGATCAAATTACCTGTGTGCAGCCAGCGACTTTTGAAACACTCGGGTTCGAGTTAAAGGGGCAGGTAACATTGCGGTAAAAGATGACATGGTGACGACGACCGAATGCCTTTTTTTTTATCCCCCTACCCCACCCCCACCCCAATTCAATAGACGATGCTAGGATTGTTAAAACGAGCACTTGTGAAAACTAACGAAACAATCTTGAGCTTTAGAACGGGGCGGGGGTGCATTGCAATGGGAAAGAGGGCCTGTGCGTTCGTTCCTTAATCAATCAATCAATCAATACATGTTATTGTCCATTTTACAGAACATTCTTTTTGCAGCGATAAAATCAACAAAACAAAGCAATAAAGACAGAGACATACTATGTAGAAAAGCCAAAAAATAAAAACATGCGACTATTTTAACCACCACGCGCACATACACACAAACACACACACACGCGCGCGCGCACACATGCACACACACACACACACACACACTCACACACACACACACACACACACACACACACACACACACACACACACACACACACATCATGCGCACACATACAACCATTTATCTTCCTATCCATCTAACTTATACATACATACATATATGTTTACACATACATACAAACATACTTGTATTCACAAATAATACCTTGTACCTTAATACAAATACCTTAGTTTACATGCATACATTCATAATACAACATTACATATCTACATGCAAACACAAACATACATAGCCTTTTGTGTGGGTGAACGGGAAAATATACTCCATTTCAAACTACAGG
Organism: Phymorhynchus buccinoides; assembly: GCA_017654935.2. Lineage (NCBI taxonomy): Eukaryota > Metazoa > Mollusca > Gastropoda > Neogastropoda > Raphitomidae > Phymorhynchus > Phymorhynchus buccinoides. The sequence goes on along the minus strand of CM065689.1, from coordinate 44,075,645 downwards.
ACCAATCTCAACGAAACTTAGCAGAACGGTCCTTCGTGTTCTGTAGATAACGCCCGTACGTCCGATTCACAAAAAACAAGCCATAATAAGTGTAAGTAGTGTGAATCTGATTTTTAATTAAAAAGTTGATTTTCAAAACAAACCGCTTAATCAGAAGATAATGGAAGTTGGTATTGTGAAAAAGCGTTACATAGGGGTCTTTTTTGTTTAGAAATGAAGATAAGCAGCATTTCCATTATCTTACAGGGATTTGTTAATGGCATGAAATGCAGCCACATATTATCTTCTTTTTTCTTTCTTTTTTTTTTGTTTTTATTACGCACCCACAGTCCCTTAATATTATATCTCCCTGTTTCCATAAACTAGACCTACACTTTACAACGTATTTCAATTAGGTATTAGGCATTAGGTATTAGGTACTTCATTGTCACAGAGGCATACTCTTTTAAATGTTTTCCAAAAGATATAAAAAGTTAAAATGGTGCAGAGATAACATTCTGGTTTACAGATGTTATTGAAAAGCCAGGGGAGGTTCATGTTGTTGCTCCCAAACTATTGCGATTTGGCGCTTGTTTTATTACGCACCTGGAGAGCGCGTCGCAGCCAGAGGCCCGCCACCCATTTAAAAAAAAAATGTGCATGCGATTTTGAAATTCGTGTGACTGATGAGGAAGTAAAGGAGGGGGGGGGGTACATTTTGACCAAATGACAACTTTTTCGTTGCCACTGGGTATAACGTGTGCTAATTACGACATTTCTCCTTTGCATTGATTCTTGCTTTCGTTTTATTCTTTGTGAGTTGAACTGGGAGTACGGTATGGCTTCGCCTTCTTTTTCTCTATGTAAATCAGTTCTCCTTTGGACAACAGAAAGCCAGACCGTGCAAATGCAGTCAAAGAGCAGTTAGTCTCCCGTGTCGTTTTATGCTGTAGGGAACAACGCGCTTTTTGTGGTAGCTACCTTTTGCGTGTAGCATTCTCAAAATGGATTTGTTCTGAACATGTCTGCGCATGTGCGAAATCGATCATGACGTACCATCAAATTTTATATTTTGTGTAGTAGACACGAAATTGACCCTAAACCTATCCCTAGCCCTGTTCCTAACCCTAAACCTATCCCTAACCCTAACCCTAACCCTATCCCTAACTCTTCGCACATGCGCAGACATGTTGAGAACAAATCCATTTTTAGAACGCCACGTGCGTTTTTGTTTTAACCTAACAATGAAACCACTGATCTTGATTTTGACATTTTTTGTGTATTATCACTCCTATCATTGGATTCGAGTGGCTCTGTGATGTCTCGAGTGGCTATGAGAGAGAGAGAGAGAGAGAGAGAGAGAGAGAGAGAGAGAGAGAGAGAGAGAGAGAGAGAGAGAGAGAGAGAGAGAGAGAGAGATGCACCTGCACACGCTTACAGGGATGTGTCATCTTAGACACGAGCGGTTGCGCTCACGTGCATCAGCATTATTACTCATGTGCGCGCGTGATGAACCATGATGACACATACTTGCAACCGCGCGTGCACTAACACGGTTTGAAACTTGCCTCTTTTCTTTGGATTTTGTGTTTGTTTCTTACATAGTCAGGTGTGTTTTTTTAATTGTAGTTATCCCTAGATGCTACATTTTGTGCAAGGTCATCTTTTATTTTCCCTGAGTATGTTTTAATTGTTAAAACAATATTTTGACCAATCGGACTCCCCGTGGGGATACCGGGGGGTGTCTTTCGTACAAATAGTTCCCCCACGTTCTGGAAGTTATCTGCTTGTAACTTCCTCTAATCTGCCACTCTCTTTGACTCTGCCTTTTCCCTTTGCTTTCTGTCATCTACTATCTTTCTGACTTATTGGCACACTTTTCTACATTTTATTGACACCCCCATCCTGTCCCCCAACTCGACGAGCATGCTACTCTGGAGCATGCCTGAGCCACATGTTGTATCAAACGTTTTATCAAATCAAGTCTGAATAAAAAATAGTTTAAACTCATCCTTAGGTATTATTTTTCATTTGTTTGAACCAATTCTTGATCTCTGTATGTTAATGAACAAAAACATTGTTTTATTCATGTTGCTTTTCTAAACATCAAGTTCTAAATTGGCTATTTCACGAACTGGGCAATTTCACGGATTGGGCGTAACATATACACCAGAGACGTGCTCATGCTCTAGGTTTGTAGACGATAACAGATCTGTATAACTCTTGCGTCTGACAGATGCTTGGTCAGTAAGCGTTGTCACTGTCTAATCCCAAATCACTCTCAATATTTACCAGCCGCGAAGCAAGGTGGCAATGCTTTCATATAATTCTGTTTGTTCCTGACTATCTATCTATCTATCTATCTATCTATCTATCTATCTATCTATCTATCTATCTATCTGTCTATCTATCAATCTATTTATCTATCTATCTTTGTACACTGGCGTCCACGCGTGACACGTTACGCACTTGAGTGGGCACCTGTTGTCCATTCTACAGTGCATGTTTGCTTATATAGCCTTTTTTAATGAATTTTAGCTTACTAGTATGTATTTGTTATCCTTTTTTACTGTTTTTTTATAACCTGGATCCGATAAATGAGAGTAGCGTGGCTCCACGTTTCCAGCACCCCACTCATGTGCTATAGGGTGTAATGATGGAAGTGTCATGTTATGAATTGTACTACATTTTGTGTTTTCAGGTTTTGTACGTTGTTAAGATTCATGGATTTGTGTTTTGCTATACGTGGTCGAACTTTATGCGGTGACAGTCCTGAGATAACCATAGCTGTTGACGGGACTATAACAGACTAACGAACTAACTAATCTATATATCTTTCTATCTATCTATCTATCTATCTGCCTGACTATATATCTGAACACAATAACGTTTAAACGGGGGAACCTAGAAGGCTCAAATTTTGCACGTGGATAGGTACTAAAGTGTCTAGGCCACGTTCAAAAATGAAGGTCATTGGTCAAAGGTCAAGGTCACTGGAGCCAAAAATGCTGCCGAGCACCTGGCACGATAATATTTGAACGGAGATACCCAGGATGCTCAAATTTCGCATGCGGATAGGTACTTAGGATATCTAGGCCATGTTCGAAAATGAAGGTCATTGGTCAAAGGTCAAGGTCAGTGGAGTCGAAAATGCTGCCGATCGAGCACCTGGGCCTGTATTCACATTGAGATAGTATGAGACCTATAATAATATCTCTATTTTACCCTTGTGCAATAAAGGTTCGTTGCCAGCTGCGAGCGAAGCACTGCAGCCAAAAATACTGCCGCGCAGCTGGTGCTCTAACATCTTCTTCTTCTTCGATCGCTCAGACAGTTTCCTGTCAATAGTGAGCGCAGACGCGTCATGCTGCCGTTATGCGCCTTTTTTTATTTTTAGGCCCAGCAAGTCCGACTTCGACTGGAGGAAATCTTTTTGAACGTGTTCCTTGAAAAAAAAGGCAGGAGAATGGACCGGTGAGTCAGAAAGAGATAGTAGATTACAGTAAGCAAAGGGAAAAGGCCGAGTCAAAGAGAGTGACAGATTAGAGGAAGTTACAAGCACATAACTTCCAGAAGGTGGGGGAACTATTTATACAAAAGACTCCCCGGTATCCCCACGGGGGGGGGGGGGGGTGTCTAGTGTCTTAACGCTCTAGTTCAAGCATCTTTCTTTAGACCTAAGAAAACAACTGGCATAATTATTATGGGGTAAACACGCTCTCAAGTTGACAGGCAGCATCCCGGTGCAGTGTGCAGCAAGACCACTTGCATACTTGCATACCGCGCCATTCCTCTTCTCCTCCCCACTCACCCAGTCTCTAATCGTCACCTGGGTAACGTGCCTTCAACTAAGTCACGAAATCGACTAGAATCGTCAAGTGGCGTTTGCACAATTGCTTTGGGATTTGGGACTCATACTTAATTTATGCAGGCACGTGCGCGGGTTTCCTAGCCAGTGTGGCAACAACAGACAGGAAGTAGTGATGTGTCTCGTGCGGGAAAATAGTGTTGCAATTAGAGCCAAAGACTGTACAGGGGAAGATAAACATCCGGTCTCTTTTCCCTATATGAGTAGTGAGGACAGAAACACTGGTTATGTCCCTTTGAAACGTGACACATTTTACACATCGATAGGCCAGTTGAATTCTCCGTTCAAGTTCCAGTCCGAGTTTTTGGATAGCCTCCACTGTGAATCAGGGCCAGTGTATTAGTATATACGCTGGCTATGCTGTGAATAGTGTACACGTCCGCATTAACGATAACTCTATCAGCCCGGTTCGACGAGCTTTTAAGTAATCCATCTTACCCTTTTAGAATATCTTTGGTAGAGCTAAGTCGATGCTTGGTATAAATCGTATCGGGTTTCTTTAGCTGTGTAGACTAGGCTACCTTTTATTATATTACGTGGATTGAATACAATAAGTGGACAGTGTCTTAGAAACCAACGATTTGGGTGCATTTTATTGTTCAATATACCACTACTACTACAAGTTTCAAAAGTTCCAGTTTTTTATTTAGAACTGAGGGCTTCAAAGTCATAAACAGGTTCCTCCCTTCGTAAGGGGCTAATGGCCTATTCGAATAAACTGTTCAGTGTCAGTGTCTCTCTCTCTCTCTCTCTCTCTCTCTCTCACCATCAGTCACGTCCCCGCACATAAACACGACAACAAAGATATAAATGCAAACAAGAACTCATTTACAATATCATTTTACCCAGCAATCACCATAAGTATAATCCTTCACAGTATTTATTGTAACAGGGCTTAGCAAGGGTTAACAAGGGTTTAGTTAGACCGCATATAGAATATGCTAATGTTATTTGGTATCCCAAATTGGAAAGACAATCAGCAGTAATAGAGAAGGTGCAAAGAAGGGCAACTAAATTAATTGATGGATTTAATAACTATTCGTATAGAGAGAGAATGGAACGCCTGAATCTTCCAAGTTTGAAAGCAAGAAGAATAAGAGATCTAATACAAAGTTATAAAATATTTAATAATATTGATGACTTGGGTGCAACAGAATTTTTCAAACTAAACAAACTTATGACAGAACAAGAAATAGCCCTGATAAAGTATTTATTGAATATTGTAAAACTAACACAAGAAACTATTCTTTTACTAACAGAGCTGCACCTTTATGGAATCAACTACCAACTAACATTAAGAGAGCACCTAATACTAACAGCTTTAAAAATCAGCTCGATCAATTACAATTTTATAATGACATAATGTACGAATACGATGATTAATTCAACGCAAAAACCTGAGTGTACCTTGAGTATGTAAAAATAAAACCCAAAACACAAAGATGGGACTTTGAAAGCCTAACGGCTATATTATTTTGTCCCTATTTCCTATTCCTAATCCTAATCCAAGCTAGGGTCTTGTTGTAAAAACAATTTGACCACGAGACAGTATCGTTAGTGAACAATATGATGATTGCAATGTAACCACCGTTCATTTGCTATCGGATCAAGGCATTAGTCTTCATTTGTCAGTAATTTGTTATAATATGTCAATATTTTGTCAATCTGGAGCTGACATTGTGATCATGCAAATAATTTCCCATAAAAGCTTTTAGTAGTGTGGATTTTCAATTTAAAATTGACACTTTTTAAGGAGCTGGCAGATTTTGAATTATTTTGTTTGAGTTAAGTGTGGTTAAATATTGTTGCCAAACCTTTGTTGTAAACCTTTAGGCCATATGGTCGAATTTGAAGGGGAAAAAGGAAAAGAAAACTAGAGCGTTAAGACGCTAGATCACCAGCCGCGCGGCAGTATTTTTGGCTGCAGTGCTTCGCCTCGCAGCTGATAACGAACCTTTATTTCACACGGGTAAGAGAGAGAGAGAGAGAGAGAGAGAGAGAGAGAGAGAGAGAGAGAGAGAGAGACAGAGAGACAAAAAGAGTGAGAGAGAGAGAGCACTGAAACTGAACAGTGAACACTGAACATTTTATTCGAATAGGCCATTAGCCCCTTACGAAGGGAGGAACATGAGAGAGAGACAGACAGACAGACAGACAGACAGACACAGAGAGAGAGAGAGAGAGAGAGAGAGAGAGAGAGAGAGAGAGAGAGAGAGAGAGAGAGAGAGAGAGAGAGAGAGAGAGAGAGAGAGAGAGAGAGAGAGAGAGACAGACAGACAGACAGACAGACAGACAAATAGACAGACAGAGACAGAGAGAGGTATGTGGTCAGATCGTCATCATTATCATAAGAAAAAAAGGATTTCACTGGGAGTAAAGGGCCAGCCACACGACATACGAGTCGTATCTGAATGCGATGTGATTTCGACGATGTGAGTCATGATTCACGTGAAATTCATGTATCGGGTCTACTTGAGCATAGTGAGCGAAAAAAGCAGAATTATTTTTAGACGGAAGTATTTCACGTGAATCATGACTCACGTGGCCCAGTCGGATCGCATCCCCATACGATTTTACGAGTGTGTGGCGCCGGCTTAAAGACCCGCCACGCCACGTGTCAAAATCACGGTTTTCACGCGTTTTCCCTCTTATAGCTGGTAAGAAATCTTAAGAAATCTTCTAAGCATAAGAGGTAATGTGACACGTGACGTGGGGGGTCTTTAAGTCTTTTTGATTAGCCATTCGGGTGATCTGACGTCACGCACCTCACCCTCTGATTATCAGGAACAGTTCTGCAAAGTTCCATTATGTTTGGTTCCCTATCTTTGGCGATAATCATTGTCTTTATTATTATTTACCTAAATAGGATCAACGGAAAGCACGTTGACAGGACTTGCTGATTGGTAAAACTGTCACTATGAGACGGGTAACAGCGTCAGGACATGGGGGAAGCCATTTTGTCAAGTTTTGTTAAGATCGGTTCCGTAGTTTAGGCGCTGTGAACTGGGATATGAAGACGTTTCACACAGACGCACGCACAGTGAGAGAGAGTGAGAGAGAGACATAGAGAGAGACAGAGAGAGAGAGAGTGAGTGAGTGAGAGAGAGAGAGAGAGAGAGAGAGAGAGAGAGAGAGAGAGAGAGACTCAGACTCAGACTCAGACTCAGAAACTTTATTTTACAAGGAAAAGAATTTAGGCTGGGCCTAGTCTTCCATTCTGTCCTTGGTTCTAAGCATGCAATACATAACTACTACTATAAATGAACATTGAGACACAGGAAAATCGCCAACAACAAAAAACTAACCGTAATATAGCAACGACATGGTAGTCAGAGCATCAACATCAGCAATTAAAACAAACAAAATAAAAAACTAACCAACCAAATAAACAAATAAATGGATGAAAAACACATCTTTCACTACAATTTACTTCTTCTACTACCATTACTTGTGTAAGACAAGAAGGGAAAAGAGAGAGAGAGAGAGAGAGAGAGAGAGAGAGAGAGAGAGAGAGAGAGAGAGAGAGAGAGAGAGAGAGAGAGAGAGAGAGAGAGAGAGAGAGAGAGAGAGAGAGAGAGAGAGAGAGAGAGAGAACAAGAACTTGAACTTGAAAAACTTTATTGCGCAAGGATTGAGATTTTAGGCCAAGCCTATTCTTACAATCTGTCCTTGGGACGTAAACAAGACTAGGGCAAAACAATCAGGCAACAGATATGGGCATACATAACGATATTCAAGGCATCAACAAACAAAGTTGGAACAGAACGAAATAACCAAACAGCTAACAACTAGATAAGTCAATAAACAATAAAGAGAGTGTGTGTGAGAGAGAGAGAGAGAGAGAGAGAGAGAGAGAGAGAGAGAGAGAGAGAGAGAGAGAGAGAGAGAGAGAGAGAGAGAGAGAGAGAGAGAGAGAGAGAGAGAGAGAGAGAGAGAGAGAGAGAGAGAGAGAGAGGAGAGAGAGAGAGAGAGAGAGAGAGAGAGAGAGAGAGAGAGAGAGAAGAGAGAGAGAGAGAGAGAGAGAGAGAGAGAGAGAGAGAGAGAGACAGAGAGAGAGAGAGAGAGAGAGAGAGAGAGAGAGAGAGAGAGAGTGTGTGTGTGTGTGTGTGTGTGTGTGTGTGTGTGTGTGTGTGTGTGTGTGTGTGTGTGTGTGTGTGTGTGTGTGTGTGTGTGTGTGTGTGTGTGTGAGAGAGAGAGAGAGAGAGAGAGAGAGAGAGACACAGGGAGAGAGACACAGAGAGAGAGAGAGAGAGTGTGTGAGAGAGACACACAGAGAGAAGGAGACACAGAGCGAGAGTGTGTGTGTGTGAGAGACACAGAGAGAGAGACACACACAGAGAGAGAGAGTGTGTGTGAGAGAGACACAGAGAGAGAAAGAGACAGACAGACAGACAGACAGAACGCACAGGCCCTCGTTCTACTTCTAGGTGCAGTGTGCTTACGTTCTCATGGAACTGGGAGTACAACATTCAAAGACCAGAATAATCTGGAACCACAGATTTAGGCTTACATCTTGCAATCACCCGGGGGTGAGTACCACCACCCCCCCCACCACCACCACCACCACCCACCCCCCACCCACCCACCCACCCGCCCCACAAACGATTGGCCCTAGCTTAGAGCATGGACACTACATGTTAATATAGAATCCATGCTTAGAGATACACTGACCCACCACGATTAAGTCCCTCGGTGTTTTTTTCTGGGTAGCTGTGACCCACATACAAATGACCCCAACTTGAAATTGAAGCTGCTCTTTGAAACGATGTTTCGTGTTCAATTTGGGGGCATTTGTATGGGGTCAAAACAAGATTTCCTACCAGCTATAAGAGGGAAACACGTGAAACCCGTGATTTTGACACGTGATCTAGTGGATCTTTAACGGTTCTGAAAATTGTGGTCAACTGGGTTGCTCGCTTACCTCCTACTTTAAAATGAAACGGGGATAAAGGTGGTTGTCAAGTTTCTGTCAGCAGCAACGTTAACAAGGGCGTCGCGAGTGTCACATCCTGACACAAAATTGGAAGGGATTCTGTCTTCTAGTTCACGAGATACAGCTTTGAAGAAGAAACATATAGCGCAAAGAAGGAAATTTCGGTTTTCAAGGTCACACTTCAAGGTCAAGGTCAGCATGGCGATAATTTATGCTCCGATGTTTTCTTCTCTAGGGTATACAGTACAACACACAATCTGAAGCGCTTCTGTCAAGTACCAATGTGGAAAATATGACTTAAAACCCAATGTGTAGACCCCTACCACTTTCAAGGCATACTGATCGCCCGGACCGTGACCTTGACCTTGATCGGTATGCCACCATCAGAACGGGCATAAGCCAAAGTACCTTCATGCCAAATTTGAAGACTCTAACACTAACGGTGTGGGAGTTATGGCCCCTGAAATATTTTCGGTTTTCAAGGTCGTACGCCAAGGTCAAGGTCACGACGGCAAAATGGAGCGCGGATGCCTTCCTCTCATGGTGACACACCAGCACACAAAATTTGACGTGATTCGGTCAACCCGTTCGAAAGATATCCTTGGGACAGACAGAAGGAGAAAAAAATGACCCTCCGATTTTCAGGCTCCAATCTTTTTGAGACAGACAGATCAGACCAGACAGAACGGGCACAGGCCCTCGTTCTACTTCTAGGTGCAGTGTGCTTACGTTCTCATCAGAACGGGCATAAGCCAAACCACCTTCATACCAAGTTTCATGGAAGGTCGTACGTCAAACAAGGTCAAAGACGGCAAAATGGTTTGCGCCGATCTCTTCCTATTAAGGAGGCACACCTTCACACAAAATCCCGCGATTCGGTCAAGCGGTTCGGGAGATATCCTTGGGACCCCCAGAAAAGAACACAACAAACAAAAAACAAAAACAAACACCCCAACCAGCCCATCGCAATAGTCCGATCACCTTTGGTGATGGACTAACAAGTACAGGTAGAACAAGGGCGTCGCCGAGCGGCAGACATGTCCGTCACCAGCAATGCCACGCACTTGCGACACCCCGTAGAGTGTCACATCACGACACAAAATTGGAAGGGATTCTGTCTTCTAGTTCACGAGATACAGCTTGAAGAAGAAACATATAGCGCAAAGAAGGAAATTTCGGTTTTCAAGCTGCACTTTGAGGTCAATGTCAGCATGGTCATAATTTATGCTCGGGTGTTTTCTATCTAGGGTATACAGTACCACACACAATCTGAAGCGCTTCTGTCAAGTACATATGTGGAAAATATGGCTTAAAACCCAATGATGTAGACCCCTACCACTTTCAAGGCCTACTTTCGTCGGTTCGTGACCTTGACCTTGATCGGTATGCAACCATCAGAACGGGCTTAAGCCAAAGTACTTCATGCCAAAAAAATGAAACGGGGATAAACGGTGGTTATCCCCTGAAGTTTTCGGTTTTCAAGGTCACGCAAGGTCAAGGTCACGACGGCAAAATGGTTTGCGCGGATGCCTTCCTCTCATGGTGACACACCAGCACACAAAATTTGACGCACTTGCGTCAACCCGTTCGAAAGATGTCCTTGGGACAGACAGAAGGACACAAAAATGACCCTCCGATTTTCAGGCTCCAGCGATCTTTTTGACCTTGACTTGACCTTGATCGGTTCACAGAACGGGCATAAGCCAAACCACCTTCATACCAAGTTTCAATATCCTATGTTGATCGGTGCCCGAGATATGGCTAAAAATAGATTTTCGGTTTTCAAGGTCGTACGTCAAGGTCAAGGTCACGACGGCAAAATGGTTTGCGCCGATCTCTTCCTATTAAGGAGGCACACCTTCACACAAAATTTGACGCGATTCGGTCCAGCGGTTCGGGAGATATCCTTGGGACAGGCAGGGGGGGAAAAAACCACACACAAAAAACACAAAAAAAAAAATACAAACCAGACCAAACCAGTCGATCGCAATAGTCCGTCTTGGTGACGGACTAATGAGACACCAATGTTATTGGTACTTTTGTTTGATAATAGAATAAATATTCTATCTGGGTCGTCGCCTTGGAATAAGGCTGTGTCAGACCAATTGACGTAAAGCTAGAACACCAAGGCTACATCAAAATGTTGTTATGTTCTGCATAGTTATGCGGGGATTGTCTTTAGCCATGGCAAGCTCCTAGCATGGCATCATCAGTCCAAAATCCTCCGATGTCGGAGTGTGGCTGCCCCACGTGGCATGGTAATCAAAAGTGGTCACGCACGTAGGGCCTAATGTTATCACCCCTAGCTGGTGCATTTGTACCATAGTGTTCAAGTGCTTCGGCTGTTGGGATGATCCCTGGAGTCTTTAAGCCAGGGTACGATAATAACAACAACAACAATATCTAGGTCTTACGTGGTAAATTGGAAGAACAGTAATGCCCTCCCTGGAAGCGTTTACACAACCTGCAATACAGATGTGGGGTTTGAAAATAAGTACTTACGTAGTTAACTATTAATAGTGGGAGACAGACAGACACACTGTCTCTTTCTGACAGACAGACAGACAGACAGACAGGCAAACAAATAGAGGCAGACAGGCAGGCATGCAGGCATGCAGAGAGGACAGATGCAATGGCCTTCATTGTGATTGTGATGTAGCTTATTAAAACCCACTTGTTCAAGTTTTGGCTTAAGCTTTTCTGACTGACTCCTACGAACACTGTTGTTTTGGGGTTTTTTACACATTTCTAGGGCGTCTGGGGATTCATGTTCCTTTGTTGAACATGCCTTTCTGGTCTTGACAGGTCTTTTTTCCCCATGAACCGTTACTATAGTCTTCTCTTTTTTTTGGGGGGCGGGGGGGGTATCGTCCGCAAACTTTCACACCAGAAGCGCATTGAACCTGAACCGTTTCTTTGTTTTTCTCTTCTTTCATCTGTCCGTCAGGTTAAGTAACACCCCCCCCCCCCCTTCACCCCACCCCACACCTCACCCCACCCCCAATTCACGGCTACCGTCAATTTGAGCGAACATACTAAACGCGCGAATACTTTCTGTATACAAAATGCGCGAATGTCTGATAGTCAAAATGCGCGAACCCCTTCCGTTTGCCAATCAATGCTCCTGCCCACTACGGTGGAAGTAGGATTTCGAGCAAAATATGTTTTTGGTTTTTTTTTTAACTTTAATTTTAAAAGTCTGCCCATAAAATGAAACGAAGTAAAATGCCAAATTTATAATGTACAGTCGTTGGCTTAAGCAAATGTTCGTTCATTAACTACACTTCACAAATGTCTGGGGAACTACAGTCGTTCACAAATTTCTGGGGAACTAGTCGTTCACAAAAATGTCTGGGGAACTACAGTCGTTCACAAATTTCTGGGGAACTACATTCGTTCACAAATTTCTGGGGAACTACAGTCGTTCACAAATGTCTGGGGAACTACAGCCGTTCACAAATGTCTGGGGAACTACAGCCGTTCACAAATGTCTGGGGAACTACAGTCGTTCACAAATGTCTGGGGAACTACAGTCGTTCACAAATGTCTGGGGAACTACAGTCGTTCACAAATGTCTGGAGAACTACAGTCGTTCACAAATGTCTGGAGAACTACAGTCGTTCACAAATTTCTGGGAACTACAGTCGTTCACAAATTTCGGGGAACTACAGTCGCTCACAACAATATGGGAAGTGCCTTGTAGGACATTGGTTGAAGGCAAGGAATGGACTATTAGTAGCCGTGTGCGTGCGTGCGCGCGCGCGCGCGCGTGTGTGTGTGTGTGTGTGTGTGTGTGTGTGTGTGTGTGTGTGCGTGTGCGTGCGCGTGTGCGCGTGCGTGCGTGCGTGCGTGCGTGCGTGTGTGTGTGTATGTGTGTGTGTGTGTGTGTGTGTGTGTGTGTGTGTGTGTGTGTTTATGCCAATAGTCGTTAATGTAATTAGGCTTATAATATAATTATCTGGTATATAGTGCTTGTTTTTATCCCTCAATGAGAGACTTAGTGCGATTTTTCTCACGCCAGAGGGCATGACGCTCGTGTGGGGCTAATCCTCTCTATATTATTAGTTGGGGATAAAGAAAGAGAGAGAGACAGTGAGTGGTCCTACCATCACTCTCTCTCTCACTACGCCCAAGTAAGAAAATCGCGTGATAAGCCCCTAGTGCATTGACTGCCCTCTAGCGTGAAAAATATCGCCATAGGTTGACCATTAAATAAAAAGGTTCGTTCGTTCGTGCATTCTCTCTCTGTCTCGGTCTGTGGGATAGTCGCGCAAATTGCACTCTTGATGTTCGCGCAAATTGTACAGAGGGAAAAGTCGCGCAAATCGACATATTCGCGCTTTCTGACAACTCCCCCACTTTCCCTCAACAACAACAACAAAAAACGCCCAAATCAACATTCAATGGTCAACCTATGGCGATATTTTTCACGCCAGAGGGCAGTCAATGCACTAGGGGCTTAACACGCGATTTTCTTACTTGGGCGTAGTGAGAGAGAGAGAGAGAGAGAGTAATGGTAGGACCACTAACTGTCTCTCTCTCTCTTTCTTTATCCCCAACTAATAATATAGAGAGGATTAGCCCCACACGAGCGTCATGCCCTCTGGCGTGATAAAAATCGCACTAAGTCTCTCATTTTCTCTCTTGCTCACGAAGAACTGCGTACAATCACTGAACAAAACTTGTGCACCTTGCATCACAGCATCTAAGAGATGGGTAAATAGATAAATTTGGTTATGAATAGCTACCACCGTCGCTTTTAAGAATGCCTCGTTCAAACTGAGGACGGGGGACTGGAGGCGGAGGAGAGTGGTTGGCACCTTGTCGCTAAAACCAGTGACTGATATTATAATATACTCCACTGAGTGCTTCATCACCCGCACCATGCGTTCACGCTACACTGCGGACAAGCAAGCACACGTGTGGTGCCGTTAACCTTAAAGACCCCCCACGTCACGTGTCACATTCCCTCTTATGTATGGAAGATTTCTTACTACAGTGGAACCTCCCTTATAAGACCTCCCATTATAAGACTCCCTCCCTCATAAGACCTACTTCTCTGACATTGCCCTTCTTTGTAAGTATTAAAAGAACCTCCCTTATAAGACCCCTCCCTTATCAGACCTCATTTTTGGTGATTTTTGAAGGTTCTTATAAGGGAGGTTCTCTGAGACATTGCCCTTCTTTGTAAGTATTAAAATTACCTCCCTTAAAGACCCCTCCCTTATCAGACCTCATTTTTGGTGATTTTTGAAGGTCTTATAAGGGAGGTTCCACTGTGGCTATAAGAGGCAAAACACGTGAAAACCATGATTTTAGTTAGGGTTTACAGATCTGTTATTGTTAAAAAATTCGGGACTTTCCTGGTGTTGCTCTGCCCCCGGGCATTGCCTCCAGGATTGTTCCCACCATCTTTAGTATCTACTAATGTCCCATATGTGTCTGTTCCAGACCGGAGGACGTTAAACAGATTTTCATTCACAACCATGATTTTGGCACGTGACGTGGTGGGTCTTTAAACCCCGTTATGCTATAGAGTGATGTCTTCTACCCTCCCCCATCACTGCCCTTGCCCTACCTAGCTACCCCCTCTCCATCCTGCTCCCGTCCTCCCCCACACACTCCCACCTTTCTTCTCATCAATATCTGTCCATTCTTTCTGTTATCATCTCTCTCTCATATTCCGTCAGACAATGAAATATTGCACAGCAGTTGCTTTAGCAGCACTAATAAAGGCAACAGGTTGTGATCTATGCACTAGTGATGACATTAGCATTCTATGTAAGTTCTTTCTACTATCATCTTAGTCATTTGGCAACACGATGAGCATTTTAGCATAATTTGCAATTGAAAGCCAGTAGGTGATACAAAGCGATCCCCCGTTGGCATACCGGGGGGTCTTTTGTATAAATAGTTCCCCCACCTTCTGGAAGTTCTGTGCTTGTAGCTTCCTCTAATCTGTCACTCTCTTTGACTCTGTCTTTTCCTTTTGCTTACTGTCGTCTACTATATTTCTGCATTACCGGTCCATTTTCCTGCCTTTTTTCAAGAAACACCTTCCCCAAAAAATTCCCCAGCCGAAGTCGGACTTGCAGGGCCTAACTATTTCTTAGTTAGGCGCATAACGGCAGCATGACGCATCTGCGCTCATAATTGACAGGAAACTGTCTGAGCGATCGAAGAAGAACAATGCAAAGCGAGAGCCAATTCATAATGAATAATTTATTTTATTTAGATTTTTAGAAAATGTGACACCTGTTCCTAGGCGCCAGGCGCTATTAGCGCAATGCAAAGTGACAAGTTAAAAGAAAACAGACATGGGCACATAAAGAAATACTCTCAAACATTGACACACTAACAAGGAATACATTGACACATACGTTTAGGGAGGGCAACACACTCTATCACACACTGACACAGGCTCGCGCATGCGCGTGCACAACCACCACACACACACACACAAACACCTCCCCCACCCCCACCCACCCACCCAATTCAAAGATGGGACATGTCTAATGAACTATAGATTGATCATCGATGAATGTCTAAAACCTTTCAATGGTTCCTCGTATGTCTGCCCAGTCAACGAATGTCCTTATGTAAACGATTCCTATGTCTGTCCAGTCAACGAATGTCCTTATGTAAATGGTTCCTATGTCTGTCCAGTCAACGAATGTCCTTATGTAAACGATTCCTATGTCTGTCCAGTCAACGAATGTCCTTATGTAAATGGTTCCCATGTCTGTCCAGTCAACGAATGTCCTTATGTAAATGATTCCTATGTCTGTCCAATCAACGAATGTCCTTATGTAAATGGTTCCTATGTCTGTCCAATCAACGAATGTCATGTAAATGGTTCCTATGTCTGTCCAGTCAACGAATGTCCTTATGTAAATGGTTCCTATGTCTGTCCAATCAACGAATGTCCTTATGTAAATGGTTCCTATGTCTGTCCAGTCAACGAATGTCCTTATGTAAATGGTTCCTATGTCTGTCCAATCAACGAATGTCCTATGTCTGTCCAGTCAACGAATGTCCTTATGTAAATGGTTCCTATGTCTGTCCAGTCAACGAATGTCCTTATGTAAATGGTTCCTATGTCCCAATCAACGAATGTCCTTATGTAAATGGTTCCTATGTCTGTCCAGTCAACGAATGTCCTTATGTAAATGGTTCCTATGTCTGTCCAGTCAACGAATGTCCTTATGTAAATGGTTCCTATGTCTGTCCAGTCAACGAATGTCCTTATGTAAATGGTTCCTATGTCTGTCCAGTCAACGAATGTCCTTATGTAAATGGT
>CM065689.1:44024565-44054565 GCA_017654935.2 Phymorhynchus buccinoides | reverse complement strand
TCTCTGTCTCTCTCTGTCTCCCACTTGTAGCCATCCTAATGAGCTGTTGTTCGAGCTTACGCCTTTCCTTTCAAGGTTCCGTGACGATGCCAGAGTGTGTATGGCAAGAGAGCTCGCTCACGACTGGAGCCTAGATTACGAAATGTTGATGGCACCCGTCGAGCCTACAAAACAAAAAACAACTCACCAAGACGGGTGGTGGTGGGAAAAAAGAAAGATGGGTTTGTGCGCATGAAGAAGAAAAAAATAGGGGGGGGGGGTCCCTGTAAATTAGCTGAGGATGCGGGCAGTTAGGGGCTGCAGGTATCTGAAGGGTCCAGGTGCCGACAGCTGTCACGAGCTGCACGAGCAAGGGTTGTCGTCAACCACGGGCCAGCCTCACGAGCCACACAGCAGCCTGGCCAGATTACACGTCGTCAGGAGCTGGCACAACCCGCTGCCAGACAGTTTCGCAGGCGTGTGCGCCTTTAGTTTAAGTTACAACGTCAACTGATCCTAGACACCCCTTCATCATCTTACACTTCTTCCCCTCTCCCCCACCCACCTCCTTGAGCTGCCAGACCCACACGGGGTGCAAGCTGCGAAGATCAGGGTATAGAAAGGCTACCCTGCATTTCCACCCCAAACAGTCGACAGGAATAAAGATATCTGATGAGGGTGTACAAAGTCAGATGAGAGGAAGAAGAAGGCAAGGTGGATAGGGGGGCTGCTTTCTAAGGGGCGGCACTGAAAGCAACGACGAATTAGAAGAACAAATTAGATTAGAGAGGGAAGAGCGGGTGCTGAGAAGAGAGAAAGGGGGTGGAAAGAAGGACGGGGTAGTCAAGAGCGGGTGGCTGAGACGTCTTACGACCCTTAGGGGCCAGGCAGCTCTAACGGTTCCCCAGGGTGTCTTTGTTTGGACAAGTTCTCATCTGCGTCTCAAGTGGCAATAAATCATCCGTTATGTTCCAATCTAACATCTATTCTGCGTGCGGGAGGCTGGCTGCTGGGGGGCTGCTCTTTGTTGGCCTAGCCCTCACCTGCTTACCTTCCTTGTGGCGTGGCGTGTTCCTTGCACAATGCGCACACCAACACACATGCCCCCTCGCTGGCTCAGTTTGTCTTTTATTCCATATTAATTATCCCGAGATAATCACAGGATTACACGCAATCTTTTCTTCGATTTTTTTTTGCTAGGTAAACAAAGACGTTTAATTCGACGGGCGCTCGACAATTCACGTCTGGCTTCCAAGGCCTGTGGCTCACTTGGTGCAACTGCGGCCTCTGCTTGGGCAGCTGCTTCTGCCAATTTTCAAAGGAACAGACTTTTGAGGCTTTTTGCTGTTTCTCTGCAATTATCAGTTGAGACAAAAAACATGGTAATCATAAATATTAATCGCGTCATTTCGTTTAAAACGTCGCCAGTTGCAAACCCGCCGCTGCTTCAGTCTGAAGCAGCTATCACGCACTCCAGGTCGGCGCGAGCAATCAGCGATGAGACTAAACAGGGGCTGGGAATTGAACAATGGGCTTGAGAAATAGTTTCCTCGTACTTTTTTCTTCTTTGTTGCAAAATTTGAATTTAATTGGTGGTTTGGTTCCGGAGATAAATGCGTTCTAAACTCGGCAAAATGCGCACTGTTTTAAGCGCTGGTGACAACGCCCCTTTTTTGACTGGGAAATTAGAGTTACCCTCCCTTCCTGCTGATAGTTATGTCACTCGATGGCGCTCTTTCATTGTTGGTTTCATCGCGTCCATTTTTGGGGTTGTTTACGTTTTCGTAAGCAACGATTTGACACAGATTTTGATGATTATAACTCGTTCTTTGTTCGGATTTTGCAGCAACGAATATTTCTGAAGCAAAGGTAATACAAACAAGTAATTTAAAGCATCTTAGGCTTTCAAAATTGCAAGAGATGTACGGACAACACGAAAACGAAAGTATTCCAGTTTGCCCTATTTCACTCTGTAACTAGGTACTGTGTCGGACAGTGTGTATGTTAATAAATGGGCGTTCCTTGATGTTCGGTAATACCGTCCTGGTTTGGTGATTGCGTAAACCAAGTTTAAAGATATAAGTCAAATAAGAGCAATCGATTTGTGTAGAACACCTGCCCTTGCATTTATGAGTCGAGGCACGGCGTCTGTTGCCAATGGAAGCGTGTTTTCTAGAGCACATGTGGCGGTTCGCGCCATGTGACGTAGCCTGTAGTTTACAAGGTCAAAGGTTGCCATAGGTCAACCATTTCCTGTCGTCTGCTGGAAAAAAAATTCGATGATCAAAATAATCGGATAATCGTAAGTAAAATTTTCCTTCCAACAATTGATTTTGAGGGGTTGTTTCTTGACAAAACAAATAATCACGTATGTTTTGTCTTATTCAAAGATTGTAGATTGTAAACTCTTGTGGGGGTTGTTTATGAATTGATTCCCTTGATCGTGCTTTTGACAATCGTCTGCTAGGCCTATCAGTATTTAGCAAAGATCCAATCTGATGTTTTCACACCCATTTCCTGGGAATGTGTTGGAAAACCTGAAAATCGATTCTTTGAAATAACTGTAATAATGAAAAAGAAACGAAAGCATAAACTTGTTGGCAATAAATTATTATTTTCTTACAAAACTAATGAATATGAAAGTGAATGCAGATCTAGCATCAAGATAAGACCACACGTCCACAGTCACAGAGTAAAATGTAAAAGTTTCAAACAGATTTTCATTTTGGGAGAGGACATGATGGAATTTTGTTATATTATGCAGGTTAAAGGTACCAAAAAATCCTACATGGTTAATTAACTTTTTTTTATTTAACCTTAATCTTGCCCACTTGAAAATAAAATAAAATGTTAGGGAAAAGGTAAAGATGCGCTTCCCCCCCCCCCCCCCCCCCCCCCCCCCCCCTCCCCCCCCTAATTTTCTTGGTTCTTTCCATTTTTTCAGTCTTGTCTTTCTGTCATTGTCATTTGGCCCGTGTACATGTCTTGGTTTTTTTCACGTGAAAGTCAATCTTAAATGGGATACATTCTTGTTAACACAAAATTGGCACAAATTTCTTGGTTCTTTCCATTTTTTCAGTCTTGTCTTTCTTACTGCAGATTGAGTACTTCATCCTCTATCGTTTGCTATATTTAACACTAATTTTCATCCATTTACATAATTAAACACATGCATTCAATAATAGTAGAAGATAAAGGCAAGACGGAAAAAACGCAATGAACCAGGACTGTGACAAATGCTCTGCGGCTGTTGTGTGTACTGCACTACATAAGGGGGTGGGGGTCCTATTAGATAATGGCCTTTATTATGACTGTGATTAATTATTCAACAAAGATAATTAGCTAAAAAGGTTGGTAAGATACAGCTTAATGTTTGGTAAGAAAGGCAGGTGTCAAAATGTGGGGAGAGCTGAGAAATGTAAGGGGGGGGGGGGGGGGGGGCACATCTTTACATTTACCAATGTGGTATATTATTTTTCCAAAGGTTGTATTGAACAAAAGAACCACAACCTAAATTTCTAGTGAACACAATACATAAAAAATGTAAAAGCTAGTGTAGTTTTATTTACTAACCAATGTTAGATACTATGACTGCTGCTTGTATTACATTGTGTTCTAGTTATGGATTCTGCAGAATTTTGGAGTTTTAACAAACCTGTTTTAGTTTAGAAATAACATAAAAAAAGAGAGAAAAACTTAGAAATTGTTGACACAAGTCACAATGTGGTGCATGCATGTGCGGTGTACTTACTTTAATAATTGCGTTGGCTGATGTTTTATTGTTCAACAGAGATTGTGATTAATTGATTCCAATGAGTTTATATAGGCTGATTGATCTTTCCCAATGTCACGAGCATAGAGTCAAAGTGACATACAGTGGCGAATTGCAAAAAGTAAAAACGTTCAGGTACAAATACAATGGCTTTATAATCATGATCATCATCACCATTATCATTGTCATTTGGCCCCTGTACATGTCTTGGGGGTTTTTTCACGTGAAAGTCGATCTTAAATGGGATACATTCTTGTTAACACAAAATTGGCACAAATTTCACACCCATAAATAGATTACATGTGACTTGTCACCTCAGTATGACTGCTGCACACTCAAGGTTCCTCGGGTCCACACAAAATCTTTTGGTGAACGATCCTTCTACTATTTAGCACCTCACTTATGGAATTCCCTACCACAACATGTCTGCTCATCTGACTCTATCTCCGCCTTTCGCTCTGCCCTTAAAACTCACTTGTTTCGGACATATTATGATTGATTAGTGTTTGTGGGGGGTCCGTTTCCTTGCAGAAATCTTGTAAAAAAATTATTTACAATTATTTTATAATTTGTAAGTTGTATGTAGAATGTCTATGTCTTGTAAACTTTAAATGCTTGTAAATGAGGTGGAAGGGTATCTTTGTTCTTGCAAAATTTGTCTATTATAATTAGTCATGTAACTGGTATGTTGATGGCAGTATGATTTTATTTCAAGTTGCAGTATTGTATCCAAACTTTATTGAGAATGTGAATGTGGTCTATGTTTCTTAAAATTTTTAGGTAAAGGTCAAGATGTGCCACCACCACTACATTTCTCTGTTAATTCGATTTTTCCATTTTTGCCTTTCTTACCAAACATGAAGCTGTATTTTATGAACATTTTCAGCTATTTATCTTTGTTCAATAATTAATTGCAGTCATGATAAAAGGACCCCCCCCCCCCCCCCCCCATGTAGTACAGTACACTGCAGCATTTGTCACAGTCGTGGTTCATTACGTTTTTCCGTCTTATTATAGGGGGGGGGGGGGGGGGGGGGGGGGGGGGGGGGGGGGGGGGGGGGGGGGGTGGGGGGGGTAGGGTAGGGGGGTGTTGGGGTTAGGGGGGGGGGTATTCCAAAAAGATAATTACCTGAAAAGGTTCATACAGCTTTATGTTTGGTAAGAAAGGCAAAAACGGAAAAATGGAATTAACCGAGAAATGCAGGGAGGGTGGCACAGCTTTACCTTTACCGAATTTTTATATTGTAACTATTTTACTCTTGTATAATTAATTGTGTGTGGGTGCGTGTATTAGGTACTTTATAGTCACAGAGGCGTCTCTCTGAAATTCGGGTTGGTCCCACCTGGAGAGCGCGTCGCAGCCAGAGGCACGCCACCCAATTTAAAAAAAAAAAATTGCATGTGATTTTTGTGTGACTGTCACTGATGAGGGGGGTGGGGGTAAATTTTGACCAAATGACAACTTTTTCGTTGCCACTGGGTTTAACGTGTGCTAAGTGCATGAGCACACGGGACCTCGGTTTATCGTCTCATCCGAAAGACTCCACGTTCAGACCGTAAGGCCTAGTGCAAAGTGAGAGGAAAAATCCCCAGTACCCAGGTTCGAACTCGGGTTTACTTGACACGATGCGAACACGATACCTCTGTGCCACTCTACACTAGGTATATGTGTTTATATGTGTGCGTGCGTTCATGTGTGTTTGTGTATGTATGTGTGTGTGCATGCAGGCGTGCGTACGTGTGTGCGCGCATACACGTGTGTGTGTGTGAGGAAGTAAGAGAACGTTGCGTGCAATCATCATGTTTTTTTACTTTCTACTGATTCATTATTTGTTTGCCTTTAATGTTCTTGTTATCAATGTAAAGCACACTGAGCTCATGTCAGAAAGAGCGCTATATAAATTCCCATTATTATTATTATTATTATTATTATTTGTTGGAACAATGTTTAAATATGGCTGTATTGTATATTAACAAACCGATATTTCTCTCTCTGTCTTACCCATGTCAAAGACGAGCTCAAAAACAGAAATTGCTTCGATTTCAATCTTAACTTTCATTTACCATTTTATTTTTATTGTATTTTTTATTATAAAAACAAATTGGGGGGGAGATTGATTTTGCTATTATGGATTGATTTTTTATTCAATCCTCTTAGTAGTAGTGTACGTTGATTATTTGAAAGAAAGAAAAAAGTTTTCTCTTTCGATCTGAGGTACTTTGGTCATAACCAGTTGTTATAACCGGTTGTTTGTTTTGTCTTATCAGCAGACTAACCAAGACAAGCACCATGGAAGAACTCTGTAAAGATATTAAAGAGGTAAATAAAACCGTTTTGAGCAAAATAATTTATCTTCACATATCTCTAGAAATCATGACATGGAATTATCAATAGGGGGGTTTAAGATGGTTACATTTTTATGCTTTAGTATTTAGGCAAAGGTTTTACCAAAAGTGAACTTTCCACACACACAAAAAGAAGAGAAAGGCAATCCTGGGTAGAATTCACATTTAGTTTAACCCCTTGACTGCCAGAGAAAATTAAAGAAAAAATCATTAGTCAAATCATGCCATGAAAAGACAACTGATAGAGCCAATCTGGCAAAATGGTCTGGGATATTACTCTTGACTGTTAGAGCAAAAGCCAGCATATCAGGGTTATTCCTCTTCATCTGATGACATCATCAGTGATGTCATCAGGCCAGAACGTGATACATTGGTGGCAGTCAAGGGGTTAAGCCTGAACTTGCTGAAGCCTTCCACCATTAGACATGCATCATTGTGGTTTTATCTGGCAGGCTTCATGCCCTTGATTGTGGTGATAATGCTGCTTCTTAATAGCCCTTGCTGAAGACGAGCTTTATAATAGTAATTATAATAGTAAGCATTTATCGTGCTTAATCTAAGCGCTTACAAAATACTGTATTTTACAGACTATGACACGCACCCCCCAAATTGTACATAAAATTCAGATTTTGTTACTCTATTTTATTACTATTTTATAAGGTGCAGTGGTATCGGTTTGGCCTTATAGTCCGTAAAATACGGTAAGTAAATATATAAATCAATATTATCATTATAATATCAAGTAACATTATTTAACTAAATCACAAAGACATCCATCACACATAGCTCACACAAGTGTGCAGGAACAGGCACGCACACTTACACACACACACACACACACACACTTTGCAGCTTTCTCAGTTTCTGTCTCTCTCGTGTGTCTGGATGATACTGATAGTGTAACTAAGTATAACTACCGTATTTGTCTGACTGTAAGACGATACTTTTTTCTCAGACTGAGACCTCATAATATGAGTAGTAATTTAGTAAGGAACTATTCAAGCAAAATCTGAATTCTGTGTAATGTTTGGGGGTGCACCTTATAATCATGTGCGCCTTATAGTCCGAAAAATACGGTATAACTATAAGTATATCTGATGGCAGTTCTTTCATCAAAGCAACTGATTCCAAATAAATTCTTGGGTGGAAACTGATGACAGTCTCTCTCTGCATGGATGGATTGTGTGGCAGGCTCTGCCTCAGCAGCTGGGCAGTGCAGCTAGTGTGCGCATGGTGGAACAGAGCTTGCGGACCAGTCTGTCAGCCCTGCAGGACCAGCAGAGCGACGAGCAGTGTCTGCTGGTGCTGAAATCAGGCGTCATGTACCTGATAAGTATTGCTTCGTCATTCTTAAACTTGTTCTGGTCTTGCTTAAATTAGTTGCATTTTTTAGCTCTGAAAAAAGGCCCTGTGTTGTAGGCAAGCGATGAAAACCTACCAATGAAGCTCACTTATTTTATTGATTTTTCATCAAAAATATAACAAGAGAGACAAAATAAAGAAGAGTAAAACTTAACAGTAATAAAAAGCAAATGTTGACAACTTTATGCAAAAATATTTATTTTACGTTTCTTGCTTATTAGTTGCATTTTTATCTCTGATAAAAGCATGGATGCTCCTGCTTTCAGGATGTCCTGAAGTTCAGCATTTTTTTTATTGCCTAGAGTTGGCGTCGCCGGATTATGAGAATTTGAGAAGATGCATTTTGCTGGTTATAGAGGTCTTGAAGTTTAACCAGAAGTGAAAGTGCAGCAAGAGCCTGTCAATTACATTGGAAACTGTTGTTCCGGGGGGCAATGCCAGGAGGGGGCGCTGTCCCTGCACTCCACCGGGGCCTGGGCAGCCCCTGGACCCCTGCCTTGCAGGATTTTTTAAATTTCCCAGGAGCACCCATGTAAAAGGCCCTGCATCGTAGGCAAGTGATAAAACCCTACCAATGAAGCTCACTTATTTTGATTTTTCATCAAAAAGATAAGACTGATAAAATAAAGAATAAAACTTTACAGTAACAAAAAGCTAATAATGTTGACAACTTAATGCAAAAATGTTTGTTTTATGTTTAGGTCAAATGTGACATAAAGTAGCATTATGACATGTTTCTTAACAATGCTTAATGTGCTTGTATGCGTGTTGCTTTTTTACATGTCAGAGGTTTTGCGACTTCTGTTGGACTGTGCGCCAATTGATCAGAAGAACAACATCCTGAACCTGCTACTAGAATGTCTGGTTGTGAGTATCTTTCCTCTGTGTGTGTGTGTGTCTGTGTGCATGGATATATGTGTGTGTGCATGGATGTGTGTGCATGGATGTGTGTGTCTGTGTGCATGGATAATGTGTTTGTGTGTGTGAGCATTTGAGAGAGTGTGTTTGTGTGTGCGTGCACATGTGTTTGTGTGTTTTGGTGCTTGCATGCATTCATCATTTTATGTTAGCATAATTGGGCTGGATAGGCATTATTGAATTTAAACATGCATTTTTTTTTCTCATTCTTTTACGTTTGTACAATCTGGTTGTGTTTTTCTTACATTCTGCCTTTTATTTTTTTGTGTGTGACTTAATTGTGCACGCGCGCATATGTGTGCGTCGTGTGTTTGTGTACGTTAATGTTTGTGTGTAGGGAGGAAAGGATGCGTTTGTGTATACCAATATATATATGCGTGTGCACATCTATGAGTATGTTTTGTGTGGGGGTGACGGTGGGAATGCGAGCGCGTCTGAGTATGTTTTATATGTATGATGTAATCTTGCATGTGGAGTGAGTTTTGTTAAGCGTAGTTCGTCTAGAATGTGCGCTCTATAAATGTCTATTATTATTAATTGGATTTCTGAATTTTTTTTGGAATTTTTTTTTGGTACAGGACAATTCTCTTTTCGTCTCTTTGTTGTTGCATGATTGTATTTGTCGGGGTGTGGATAAGGGCTATATTTATCAATTATTCACTTTGAATTTTGAAAGCTATAAATAACTTGTAAACTCATAGTAACTTTTCTCATTTCAGGTAGCAAATGGACGGGGCCAAAAAAGTGAGTACTGTTTAGCGCGTCTTTTGTGGCCAATGAAGTAAGTTGTGATCCCAGAGTTGTTAGTTGCATTCGCCAGAAGTTTCTTCTGAGTCACATTCTTTGTATCAAATTGCAGACCTGGGTACTTGTTCGATTCTGGCATAAAATTTACGTTTTTTGACCCCTTTGTACGATTGTATGCCGGCTTCTGAAATGTTCACGATATTTTGGGGGAAAAATCAAATTTTTTTGCGGTATTAAGACAAAGCAAAGATTCCGGTAGTCTGCAATGGCCGTAGCTTAGGCGCACGTGGTGAGATTGTTCATTAGCGGTGAACAATGGCGAGCAAAAGAAAACTACACGAAACCGACGATGAAGATAATGCAGTGCAAAGTGACACCAAAGAAAGAAAAAAGAAAGTGTATTCCCAGAAGAATGCAAAAGGTGACAAGCTGAAGCAACAGTGACTCAGATCATTGCCGAGAACAACGTTCCTCTTGCTGTCGCCGACTGTTTGTCAAAGGCAATACCCCAACTGTTTCCAGATTCAGAAATGTATTTATTTCTTCTTTTTTTGTCCCCCCCCCCTCTCTCTCTCTCTCTCTCTCTCTCTCTCTCTCTCTCTCTCTCTCTCTCTCTCTCTCTCTCTCTCTCTCTCTCTCTCTCTCTCTCTCTCTCTCTCTCTCTCTCTCTCTCTCTCTCTCTCTCTCTCTCTCTCTCTCTCTCTCTCTCTCTCTCTCTCTCTCTCTCTCTCTCTCTCTCTCTCTCTCTCTCTCTCTCTCTCTCCTCTCTCTCTCTCTCTCTCTCTCTCTCTCTCTCTCTCTCTCTCTCTCTCTCTCTCTCTCTCTCTCTCTCTCTCTCTCTCTCTCTCTCTCTCTCTCTCTCTCTCTCTCTCTCTCTCTCTCTCTCTCTCTCTCTCTCTCTCTCTCTCTCTCTCTCTCTCTCTCTCTCTCTCTCTCTCTCTCTCTCTCTCTCTCTCTCTCTCTCTCTCTCTCTCTCTCTCTCTCTCTCTCTCTCTCTCTCTCTCTCTCTCTCTCTCTCTCTCTCTCTCTCTCTCTCTCTCTCTCTCTCTCTCTCTCTCTCTCTCTCTCTCTCTCTCTCTCTCTCTCTCTCTCTCTCTCTCTCTCTCTCTCTCTCTCTCTCTCTCTCTCTCTCTCTCTCTCTCTCTCTCTCTCTCTCTCTCTCTCTCTCTCTCTCTCTCTCTCTCTCTCTCTCTCTCTCTCTCTCTCTCTCTCTCTCTCTCTCTCTCTCTCCGTCGAAGGAGCCTATGAAGGCTATGTACTCGACGGAACTGGGAGAGCGCACTGAGAATTGAATCTCTTCCTTTTTTTTTTAATAAAGAAAATGTCTTTGTTTTACTGTCTGGTGGTGTTGACATTTTTTTAAGAGTTGACCATAGGCCTTTTCATAGTATCCGGGCTGGACCAATCCGGCTAGCGTAGCGCTCACCGAGGATGAACCCCAACCGGCACAGCTCTCTCCCCCTCCTCTCTCAAATGTTGTTTCAAGTCTCTCTAATAGTTTATGTGTGTTTATGTAGCTTCAAATTGTCAGCGTGCCCGCATCATTGACCCATTTTTTAAACTTTTTTTTGGACATCTTACTATTTTGACTCCAAATCTTACTACAGACAAACCTCTATTTTAAGACTTCCAAAATGTCCGGAAAAATCGGTCGTAAATTGGAGGGGTCGTATGACGGAGGTTTTCACTGGCAGCCGTAGAAAGAAAAAGTTCAGCACAGTTCATACTCTCTTCTTCATGCACACACACAATGACATATTAAAACTGGATTTGGGTCTTTCCAACTACATAGGATTGTGCAATCGATGTATTACAGTTTCACTTCGCCGACTTCTGTTAATCACCTCCACTCTCGTCCAAAGTCAGTAGTTTTCTTTTTCAAAGTCAGTGGTTTTCGTGCCTTTCGTACGCTTTCCGCCATATTTTCGACAAGGGAAGCGACTCCGCTTTCAGGCCCTTGACCGTGGTTGTTTCCCTTTGCTCGAAGTCTATGCAGACGACAACAACAGTCGTAAAAACCAACAAATTGGCGGAAGTCGTTTAAGAGAGGTCGTTTACATAGTAAAATGCAGCGTGCCAACAAATCCGGTCTCAAATGAGAGGTGGTCGCTTAACAGAGGGTCGTAAAATAGGGGTTTGTCTGTACATCAATTTTTGGGGGTACCCAGGTCTGAAATTGCATAGGATTTCTCTAAAGTAATTATTCTTTCATTTTCTCCAAAACAATGTCAAAGCATAAATTGTCTTTCCTCATTGCTTTCAAACCAGTATTAACTAAATTGGAGAACTTTGTGAGAGCCTTCATTATGAGTCATTGCTACACTCTGTTATCAGCTAGTGGTCTTGCTTTCCTACCTTGAACTTGCAATAACCAATGACGTTTTGACACACTTTTATTTTCAGGATTAAAGCAGAAAACGTATGTTAGTCGAATGTAAAGGGATGTAATTTTAGGCATGTGATGGCATCGCAACACCCTCCATACCGTACAATGTGTTGAACTCTTGTTTCAGATGAAGTTTATTGACATGATACATTGCAGTGTACACAAATTATTTCATGAGCACAAGGTATGAAGCTTATCAGCATGCCCAAACTCATTTCAGTTACAAACATAAGGTTGCGTCATGAATTTACCTTAACCCTCTTGGCACTAGATAAAATTTATTATGCAAGTTAAAAGACTTGCTTATAGTTGAAGACTGCAGACAAACGAACGGGTACTTATTGCTTTTACTTTTCATCACTCTCACACAATTAGTAGACTAGGAAACCTATACATTTTTAGAAAGAAAAAAGCTTGCACTTTACAATGGTTTCAATGAAAACACCTTACCTTGAATGTGGTGACAGCAGTAATCCAGCAAAGCACCCACAGAAAATGTGTAACGCACACACACACAAAAAGATGTCACAGAAAATTCTCACAGTCTCACAAATATGTGTCTGATTTGTCCCAAATTGCAATGAAACTAATCATAAATATGTCCTGTATACACCAGAGAGTATCAGAAATGTCCTGTGATGTCTCGCAAAGAATTAGGGACACAATTCCACACCACCCACTGGGCCTAAACGTAATTTTTTTTTGAAAAAAAGGGTTTATAGAAAATGTCTCACAAACTCCCACAAACGTCTGATTTATGTAAGATAGCAAGACAGCTATCTACACATAGCCTATGTACACACCAGAGAGTGCTAACAATCTTGCAAACTATCATCGATACAGTCCCTGGGGCACATACGTAAGACGCACTGAAAAGAAACAAAATCACAGAAAGTCTAAACGATTTACACAAATGATGTCTCAGATAAGTCCCAACAAAACAAAACAAATCTTTTTACACAAGAACCTACACACCAAAGAGGGGCAGTCATCTGTTTTGGTGATATCTGACAAAGCAGGGTGGACACAAACCCACATCACATGCTGGGCACTCCCATGATGTCCGGACACGCCTATTGTGTCCAGCAACACAATTCCTGGGGTGTCTAGCCCTTAGCTTCCGCAGTTCATGCCCACGGAAAGCTACAGCAACAGCTCCAGCAGGTCCTGGCTGAGGTCCAGCTCCAGCAGGTCCTGGCTGAGGTCCAGCTCCAGCAGGTCCTGGCTGAGGTCCCGGCTGGGGTCCTGCTCCAGCAGGTCCTGGCTGAGGTCCCGGCTGGGGTCCTGCTCCAGCAGGTCCTGGCTGAGGTCCAGCTCCAGCAGGTCCTGGCTGAGGTCCAGCTCCAGCAGGTCCTGGCTGAGGTCCCGGCTGGGGTCCAGCTCCAGCAGGTCCCGGCTGAGGTCCCGGCTGGGGTCCAGCTCCAGCAGGTCCTGGCTGAGGTCCAGCAGGGGCAACTTGCAGAGGAGGGTTTTGCCTGTCTGCCTGGATTTGAGCTGCTGTCCGACGCCGTCTAACAACCTTGGGAGGGAAGTAGTTGCCTGCCAGCCCCTCCACAACCTCCACCATGTAGTGGTATCTGGTCAGCTTCGGTCTGTCGCTTGTGTTCTTCACATAAATGATGTAGCTGTTGAGCACAGCCCTCCCAAACAGCGAGAACGCAACCTTCAGTGTCCACTTCATGGTGCGCCGTTCTGCGAGGTATTTGTACAGGCGTGCATCACTCAGATCCACGCCTCCCATGGACGCGTTGTACCTCACCACCACCTTTGGTTTCTGGACATTTTGCCCTCTTCTGTTGGTGACCATGGTGAAGCCAGCAGCTGAAGCGGTGCTTAGAAGCACTGGCTTTCGACCTCCGTCTTTGAAGGTCACACAAAGAAGGTTGCCCTTGCGCCGCTCAGACACCTCTTGGTTGCGCAGCCTCTGGTTGATGGACACTCTCGGTAGCCCTCTTCTGTTTTTGCGCACAGTTCCTGTCGCTGTGGTGCCTTGTGCGTACAGGTCAAGGAAGAGGTCAGGTGAGGTAAAGTAATTGTCAATGCCAAGGTGATGGCCCAAGTGCAAAAGGTTACTGTCTCTCATCAGCCTCATGACCAGGTCATAGGTGAAGCCATGCTGAGGGGCAGGATCAGCTGGGTCTCTCCCCTTGTAGACCTCAAACCATGACGTGTAGCCATTTGCGCTGTCGCACACACACCACAGCTTCACACCAAAACGTGAATGCCGTTTCTGCGGCATGAACATTCGGAGATGGGGGGTTTTGCCCTTGAACCCCACCATGCTCTCGTCGATGCTGATGTCCCTATCCGGATGGTAGAGCTGCAGGAAGACACGGCTGAAATGGTCGATGAGGGGTTGGATCTTATAAAGTCTGTGGCGGGGGTCATCAGCAGGGGGCTGGCGAACATTGTCGTTGAAGTGCATGAACTTCATTAGCAGCTGAAAGCGGTCCCTGGAAAAATGCTCCGTGAACCAGACCGTCCTCTGGCTGGCGCGACTGGAGTCCCAGTAGGACTTGATGGTGGGCTTCCTGATCAGGCCCATGTTGACAACGATTCCCAGGAGGGCCCGGATTTCTTGCAGTGTGGCGCCCCCTTTCTTTATCCACTGATGGACTACAGAGTGGGGCTTGCGGCGGAGGTAGTCAGCATGGGCGTCGATCCACTCCTGTGCATAAGTGTTGGTCTCATCAACGATCCGTTGAATGATTGCATTCGATAAAAACATGTTCACATATGCAATGGGTCTTGCATGAGGAGCTGGAGGGTGCCTGGGACCGGGGACACCAGCAAATGGGATGTCCTGAGGTCCAGGATCCACACCAATGATGGGCAGCCACAGGCCGTGGACATTTGGGTAATTGCCTGCACAAATCAATCAATGAAAAGTAAGTACAGTGCATAAGTCTGTATAAAATTAGAACACAAAAAGAACACACACACACACGCACACAGACACAAAAGAAATTATAACACAAAAATAACACACAGAGACACAAACGCCACAAACTAACGCGTGCGCACACACACACACATGCACTCACAGACATACACAGAGACACAAACACACACAGAGACACAAACACACACACGCACGAAAAATTATAACACAAAAATAACACACAGAGACACAAACGCCAAAATATAACGCGTGCGCACACACACACACATGCACTCACAGACACACACACAGAGACACAAACACACACAGAGACACAAACACACACACGAAAAATTATAACACAAAAATAACACACAGACACAAACGCCAAAATAACGCGTGCGCACACACACACACATGCACTCACAGACATACACACAGAGACACAAACACACACAGAGACACAAACACACACACGCACACGAAAAATTATAACACAAAAATAACACACACAGACACAAACGCCAAAAATAATGCGCGCGCACACGCACACGCACACACACGCACTCACAGACATACACACACAGACACACACACTCACTCTCAACAACACTGTACATGCACACAACCTACACCCCCTCACCTGCATCAGCGTTGTCATCATCATCACCATCTCCACTATCAGTATCACTGTCACTGTTGGCAGAGCCTGGAATAAAACAGAAAAACAAACTCTTTTGTAAGACTATAAACATGCATAATAAAATCATGAATTCAGGAAAACAGTTTTTTCATGCTTTCATTTGCACACCACTCTTTGATCACCCCAACCATGCACCAGCCTCAAAATAAGCAAGCAGTGAGGAGGGAAAAGGGGGGGGGGGGTTCTTCCCATGCTCACTATCGGGGGGGGGGGGGGGGGGGGGGGTTCTTCCCATGTTCACTTCACTATCCTGGGGGGGGGGGGGGGGGGGGGGGGGGGGGTCTTCCCATGCTCACTATCCTACAACGAAAATAAAAACAAATCAAGTTTACATAATTTGTTTTACTACTGAAGTTCTGTTTCACAACAGTGACACGCCCACAAAACATGTGCGCAGGACCACACTTCAAAAATGTCACACACACACACACACACACATGTCAAGTTCTCGAGTAGCGAACACGACAAATGACAAAGTTCTGGCACAGATCAAAGGCCTAATGAATGATAGTATCAGTTTCATTCAACAATTCGTGTGTGTGAAAGTAAAAAGAAAAGAAAACAGCCGAAGTGGCTGAAAATCAC
The DNA here is from genome assembly GCA_017654935.2 of Phymorhynchus buccinoides. Lineage (NCBI taxonomy): Eukaryota > Metazoa > Mollusca > Gastropoda > Neogastropoda > Raphitomidae > Phymorhynchus > Phymorhynchus buccinoides. Next base: position 44,038,886 of record CM065689.1, on the reverse strand, counting down.
ATGTAAATAAATCGTTCGTCACAACTGAAGTGAAGCTCCACCTTCCCACCCCTGCACGATTTCGTCTGCAACAGTACTAGCCAAGAAGTCGAACCCCTCCCCTTGTATTAGCGCTATAAACACAAGCATAATTACCTTCATAGTCTCCATCAGCGTCGCTGTCATCAATAGACTCGTCGCTGGTGTCATGTGCGGACATTTCGTCCTCGAAGTCACTTTCAGCATCACTCATTTTTGTAGATAAACTTTGTAGAAAACTTGGAGTAATGGCGTGTTGTCGGTTGCAGCTTGGCCGGGGAAGGTCTACGTGACCTTTCCGATTGGTCAGTGTTATTGAGCCTAGGGATTGGTCACTAGATTAGCGCGAAATATGAACTGAGCCACACTTGTGGCCCATCGTGCTCACACGGGCGAGCCACACTTGTGGCCCATCGTGCCAAGAGGGTTAACAGCACAAGGTATGAAGCTTATAAGTGTGCCCAAACTCATTTCAGTTACAAACATAAGGTTGCGTCATGAATTTACCTTAACAGCACAAGGTATGAAGCTCATAAGCGTGCCCAAACTCATTTCAGTTACAAACATAAGGTTGCGTCATGAATTTACCTTAACAGCACAAGGTATGAAGCTCATAAGCGTGCCCAAACTCATTTCAGTTACAAACATAAGGTTGCGTCATGAATTTACCTTAACAGCACAAGGTATGAAGCTCATAAGCGTGCCCAAACTCATTTCAGTTACAAACATAAGGTTGCGTCATGAATTTACCTTAACAGCACAAGGTATGAAGCTCATAAGCGTGCCCAAACTCATTTCAGTTGCAAACATAAGGTTGCGTCATGAATTTACCTTAACAGCACAAGGTATGAAGCTCATAAGCGTGCCCAAACTCATTTCAGTTGCAAACATAAGGTTGCGTCATGAATTTACCTTAACAGCACAAGGTATGAAGCTTATAAGCGTGCCCAAACATAAGGTTGCGTCATGAATTTACCTTAACAGCACAAGGTATGAAGCTTATAAGCGTGCCCAAACTCATTTCAGTTGCAAACATAAGGTTGCGTCATGAATTTACCTTAACAGCACAAGGTATGAAGCTTATAAGCGTGCCCAAACTCATTTCAGTTACAAACATAAGGTTGCGTCATGAATTTACCTTAACAGTTAGTTACTTGAAAAAGGCTGCTCACACAGTGGAACCTCCATTATAAGACCTTCAAAAATCATCCAAAATGAGGTCGTGTTAGTGAGGGGTCTTATAAGGGAGGTAATTTTAATATTACAAAGAAGGGCAATGTCTCAGAGAAGTAGTTCTTATGTGGGAGGGAGTCTTGTAATGGGAGGTCTTATAAGGGAGGTTCCACCCCATTTCAGAATATATTATGTACTGGGCATATATAGTGTATTACTTAAGAGAAACACTTATGATTTTTATTATTTTAAGTTTGTCTAGCATTGTGTATAAAAGTTTAATTTTTTGTAGATATGGCTATTTTTGTCCTGTGCAAATAAAGGGAGACAATCCCACTTTTAAAATCAGAATTGCTTTTATTGTTTTTACTTGTGTTTTTATTAAAATGGAAGACATTGAATCAAGGCAAGGACCTGTGTATGTCACACTGTATGTGTGTGTGTGTGTGTGCATCTGTAAAAAACAGTCATTTTACCCCCTTAGTTCACAAATCTTAGTTTCTGGACTAGACGGTATTAGATTACTGGATTGAACATCATTGGGGAAAATTCAGTAAAACAATTACACAATGTTGATTTGCTCACACAACCGAACCAATGATATAATAATGCCCTTTATTTTGCCTTTTGTTCAAAGCTATGCCAGAGTGAATGGAATAAAAATTTGTATGGCTTGCCATACTGTTAATTTGAATGTTATGTGTGTGAATGAACAGGCAACGGCTATGTGGTGTCTACCATCACCTTTCAGTGCGTTGACATTGTCCTCTGCAATCGCTTTACCTTCCTCTCCAGAATGGAAGTAAGTATGAGTCGCATGCTAACAAATTCTATCTTAGGGCGTATGTACATATGAGCCGAAACCCATGTGCATATCCTGTCCACAATCCGCAAAAAAAGAATCTGAAAGTAACAAATATGAATACTATTTTGTAAAATAAGACAGTGTTTCATTACTCTGTTTTGCCATCCGTCACAATTTTGCCTGTGTACTTTTTTTCTTTAAGATAGAGCTTTATATAAGTTTTTCATGTTGCCCTATCTAATGAATATTGATTTTTGTTTGTGACTTTGAAAAAATAAAAATGCTATTTAAACCAAACATGAAGGCGTGTACATATTGATGCGAAAATCCATCCGCTTACTTCCCTGTTTTCTTGCAGATGAGATATGTGCATGGGTTTCCGTGTAGTATGTGCAAGTGCCCTTATTTATCTTGTAATGCTATTTTTGTTTCATAGCAGGGGGAAAAAAACCCAGAACAAAATTATTGTAAAAGTTATCCTTTTAAAAAAAAGTATGTAACGCGTGCATTAAGCTTTTATTACATTTGATAACAAACTATCGTTCTGACCATTGTCTGTTTTATGTGTGCTGCTTTTTTTCTATGCATTGTATATTTTGACCTCAAATCCAATGTTGGCTTTTTTATCAACCAAACTTGTGTGCGTTTTTCAATAAAGATTAAAAAACCTACAGTTGTGCCTTTCAGGACAGGATAGAGTTGGGTACATTTTGAAACAGTGAGTGCTACTGAAAGTTAAAGATCTTTGATTATTGGTATTTGGTATATTCTAGTCACAGAGACGTATCTCTGAAATTCGGGAACGCCTATCTTTTTTGTTTTGGAGGGGGGACAGGGTGAGGAGAGGGTGAGGGCAGACTTAGAAACCTTTTTATCAATTTGGTCATACCAGGCAGCGGGATTTTCGCCTGCTCTTGCAGACCTTTTAACTGCCGTGGGATTGTTACATGCTTAAAGTGCACAGGTCAGACTGGCTTGCGGTAAACTCTCTTATTCAAGGTCTTCAGTAAAATTCAAGGTCGCCCATCTGTAGAAAATGGCCTGTTAACGTGAAAACCTCTATCCTGTGTCTACTATTGGATGTGTGATGTCATTGATGATGTCATAGCCCTGGAATGATGGTTTTTGGTTTAAACAAGTCAGGAAAGATATCTCACCAGACCATTTTCTCTGATTGAGTATAGCAGGTCTCTTTTCAATGTTATAATAAGCAAATCAATAATTTCTCAGTTTCCCTCTGGCAGTGAAGGGGTTAAAAATACAGGCAACTAATTCATTAATCGCCACTTTCTTTCCATATTAATTTCTTGGATGGTTGGTGTTTTTCAGGTCTTTTTGACTTTTTGTGCATGTTAAATATAATATTGATCTATAAATTATGGTAAGTGTTTCAGATTTAAAAACATCCATGTTTCATTATCTCACATTCTTGTCATTTTAATTTTGTCATTTCTTTAACAAAAACAAAACAAAAAAAGGTTCTGGGCAAAGTCAACCTCATCTTTGAGAGTGTGGGGTTAGCGGAGAAGGAAAAGTTTCTCCAGAAGGAGATTTGTTTGGCAAAGTTGTGAGTCCAGCAATGACGCATGGAATTGATTTGACGTTAGGGTTTTCATTTTGTGTGTTAAATTTGTTTTGGGGTGTGTGTTTGTAGGCTCCACTCTCTTTCTCTTCTCTCTCTTGCCTTTAGGTCTGTTTCTGCTGTATACCATTTATGTCATATGTGTGTGTTCGCTTTGTCTTGCATTTTTGCTTGAATGCGTTATGAATGCTAACATATGTTTGCGCTTTGATTTGATTTATATCAAGATTCAGTGCCGTATAAATACTGTATGTTGTTGTTGTTGTTTGCTTTGAGTAATTCTGTGTTGCGTCGATTCTGAATGTAATGCTGCCCTATAATTTTATTTTGTCTCTGCAGCAAAGGATTTTACTTCAGTTTTTAATTTTGATTATCATTATTAAATAATCTGAGTGTAGGCTACCACTTATTTTAGATGTAAAAAACAAGCCTATCAATTTAAACATCTTTAAAAATAAAAAGATCACACAAGTGGAATCCGTTAAAAATTTCTTTCAATTGATGAAACGCTATAAAATCGTTTTAATAATCATGCTGTTTTCTGTATTTTTTATATTATATGTGTGTAAGAAATATACATTTTTCAATTAAAAAAAATTGTAAGAAGGCATATTTGCATAGTTTGTACTTGTAGTGAATATTGGGTTAGAAGTATGTATGCCATATTAAAAATAATATTTAAAAAATCAGCCTTTCTTGAAAGTAATTAAAGCTTGCTTTCTAATCATGTGTGTGTGTGTGTGTTTCCTTTACACATGAATCTTTAAAAGGCTTTCTTTTTGTGATCATGTTTTGTTTTGCTGTTTCTTTTGCATGTCAAAAGGAAAGATGATTATGGTTTCATTTCAAGTTTTAGAGATGTGTTAATGGGGAAAAAAGTGGAGATTCTTTTTTTATTATTATTGTTTTCATTCATATTTTGTTGTTTTTTGCTTGGAATTCCTTGTTTTCTATTTTGTTTTTGCATGTATTTTCATTTTGTTTGATTTTTGTGGGTTTTTAAAAAAAACTTAATCAAACATATCGTCGGTGACATTCACAAACCTCATATCTCGATTTTTGGGGGGTTTGAGTTAGATACATAGTCAGTTCTTTTCATTTTTCCCGCCACCTTCCACCAAAAGCTCGTATCTCTAACGACTTTCTATCTGGGGTAAACGAGATTGTGAACATAGAAGAAAAACTCGTAAGTCCCAAATTCAGATCTAGTTAAGGACAAAACCTCGTATCTTCGTTCTTTTCAAGTCTAAAAAATCCGTTTTCAGTAATTTTAACAGAATCCAGGACTTCACTCGCAATATCTCAAACAACATATTCATCATAGTTAATCAATTGTGGCCAGCGCAGTTACTTTTTAGAACAGTTAAATTCGTTTTTCTCAAAACTACCAACATTGAGATATGAGGTTTGTGAATGTCACGACGATATTTTATGTTAAACATTGTTCCACCATTTATTGTTTTATTATGATAATAAATTACTGAATGCTGAAGTTTTCCGAGGGAGAGAAAGTGTGTGTGTGTGTGCACTCAGCTTTAGGCAGTGCACACATCAGACACAAAAGTTGCGCACTGAAACCCATAAATAAGCAAAAGAAAGAAGGGAAAAAATATATACAGACGCGAGGAAATACGGACTTGTGCGCTTATTTGTTTGCTTCTTTTATTTATTTACGGATTGCGCATGAGATTTCTGCGTATACTGTGTACGCAGCCTTATGCTTAAGATAGCATACATTGATTTTCTATTTAGACTAAGACTCTCTTTTTTGACTGTCCATTTTTTTGTGCTGTATAGTGGCATTGCTCCCACGCCGCTCATTCCGGACTGAGACACCTTTTTCTACTGTCCAACTTTTGTGCTGTACAGTGGTATTGCTCCCACACCACTCATTCCGGACTGAGACACCTTTTTCTACTGTCCAACTTTTGTGCTGTACAGTGGCATTGCTCCCACGCCGCTCATTCCGGACTGAGACACCTTTTTCTACTGTCCAACTTTTGTGCTGTACAGTGGTATTGCTCCCACACCACTCATTCCGGACTGAGACACCTTTTTTTACTGTCCAACTTTTGTGCTGTACAGTGGTATTGCTCCCACACCGCTCATTCCGGACTGAGACACCTTCTTTTTTTACTGTCCAACTTTTGTGCTGTACAGTGGTATTGCTCCCACACCGCTCATTCCGGACTGAGACACCTTCTTTTTTTACTGTCCAACTTTTGGGCTGTACAGTGGTATTGCTCCCACACCGCTCATTCCGGACTGAGACACCTTTTTTTACTGTCCAACTTTTGTGCTGTACAGTGGTATTGCTCCCACACCGCTCATTCCGGACTGAGACACCTTTTTTTTTTTACTGTCCAACTTTTGTGCTGTACAGTGGTATTGCTCCCACACCACTCATTCCGGACTAAGACACCTTTTTTTACTGTCCAGTTTTTGGGCCATATGGTGGTATTGCTCCCACACCGCTCATTCCGGACTGAGACACCTTCTTTTTTTACTGTCCAACTTTTGTGCTGTACAGTGGTATTGCTCCCACACCACTCATTCCGGACTGAGACACCTTTTTTTACTGTCCAACTTTTGTGCTGTACAGTGGTATTGCTCCCACACCGCTCATTCCGGACTGAGACACCTTCTTTTTTTACTGTCCAACTTTTGTGCTGTACAGTGGTATTGCTCCCACACCACTCATTCCGGACTAAGACACCTTTTTTTACTGTCCAGTTTTTGGGCCATATGGTGGTATTGCTCCCACACCGCTCATTCCGGACTGAGACACCTTCTTTTTTTACTGTCCAACTTTTGTGCTGTACAGTGGCATTGCTCCCACGCCGCTCATTCCGGACTGAGACACCTTTTTCTACTGTCCAACTTTTGTGCTGTACAGTGGCATTGCTCCCACGCCGCTCATTCCGGACTGAGACACCTTTTTCTACTGTCCAACTTTTGTGCTGTACAGTGGTATTGCTCCCACACCACTCATTCCGGACTGAGACACCTTTTTTTACTGTCCAACTTTTGTGCTGTACAGTGGTATTGCTCCCACACCGCTCATTCCGGACTGAGACACCTTTTTTTACTGTCCAACTTTTGTGCTGTACAGTGGTATTGCTCCCACACCACTCATTCCGGACTGAGACACCTTTTTTTACTGTCCAACTTTTGTGCTGTACAGTGGTATTGCTCCCACACCGCTCATTCCGGACTGAGACACCTTCTTTTTTTACTGTCCAACTTTTGTGCTGTACAGTGGTATTGCTCCCACACCACTCATTCCGGACTAAGACACCTTTTTTTACTGTCCAGTTTTTGGGCCATATGGTGGTATTGCTCCCACACCGCTCATTCCGGACTGAGACACCTTTTTTTACTGTCCAGTTTTTGGGCCATATGGTGGTATTGCTCCCACACCGCTCATTCCGGACTGAGACACCTTTTTTTACTGTCCAGTTTTTGGGCCATATGGTGGTATTGCTCCCACACCACTCATTCCGGACTGAGACACCTTTTTTTACTGTCCAGTTTTTGGGCCATATGGTGGTATTGCTCCCACACCGCTCATTCCGGACTGAGACACCTTTTTTTACTGTCCAGTTTTTGGGCCATATGGTGGTATTGCTCCCACACCGCTCATTCCGGACTGAGACACCTTTTTTTACTGTCCAGTTTTTGGGCCATATGGTGGTATTGCTCCCACACCGCTCATTCCGGACTGAGACACCTTTTTTTACTGTCCAGTTTTTGGGCCATATGGTGGTATTGCTCCCACACCGCTCATTCCGGACTGAGACACCTTTTTTTACTGTCCAGTTCTTGGGCCATATGGTGGCATTGCTCCCACGCCGTCATTCCGGACTGAGACACCTTTTTTTACTGTCCAGTTCTTGGGCCATATGGTGGCATTGCTCCCACGCCGTCATTCCGGACTGAGACACCTTATTTTACTGTCCAGTTTTGGGGCCGTACAATGGCATTGCTCCCACGCCGCTCATTCCGGACTGAGACACTTTCTTTTGATTTAGCTCAGCTGGAATTGTTTTATATTTGGTGACTTTATAAACCCATAATCCAGCAAACTCTCTCTCTCTCTCTCTCTCTCTCTCTCTCTCTCTCTCTCTCTCTCTCTCTCTCTCTCTCAAGCCCATTGTGTGCTTATTTTTCCCTCAATAAAAAAAATTCCGTTCGGTCGTTCTCTCTCTCTCCTGCTATCTCCCTCTCTCTCTCTCACACACACTACATCATCAGTTAGTGTTATGCCCAGAGGAGAATTTGTATATGATTAGTGTTTTTGGTAATGGTAGTGCAGATATTTTAGAAACCGTAAGAAATGTGTATGTTAGCAATTATGTAACTTGTAAGTACCATAATTCACAATGCATTTCACAAATTCTTTATAGTCTTAAAAAAATAAGAATAATTTTTATAATAAAAAAACGATGATAATAATAATAATGTTCTATTGCTATAGTAATTATAATGATATGCATAATGTATTATTCAAGTAATTACTTTCTGTTTTTGTTTTTTTACTCAGGAAACAATTATTCCAGCTCATCTTTGATGTTGGAGGTAGGTTTCAAATGTGGACACAAATTTCTTTATGTGTGTGTGTGTGTTTAGCACTAATTGTGCATCCGTGTTGTATAGGGATTTACATTGATGGAGGACACAGAAAACCTTGTCCAATTGCGGCTGTTTTGTATGGAACATTTTATATGTCCCAAATGATCCAACAGTTAACATTATTTATTTTTATTTCTCATTCAAGTCGTTCCGGCCACATATGTCCGGAATTAATGGATAGCTGTCCATTTGATGCATTTGCTTCAAGGGAAGTAAATCTTTGTGCACACCATACCTTGGTCACTTCTAAACTTGCTTCACTCCCTTAGACCACAATTTTCCCCTGACTTTGCTTTTGTTGTGGGGCTTTTGTTGTGGGGAAACCAATCGATGCAGAGTTTTTATATATAAAGTCTATATATAAAAATGTCTGATCTACCACTTCCCTATGTCTAAACCTGAAGTAAAAACCTGTAATTTTCTTTCATTTCTCCTTTTGTTTATGCATGATTTGTTTGTGTGTATGGCTGGGGTGATTTGTGAGTTTCATTAATAATTCAAAATCACTGCGATGCGAAGGAGTTAAAAGGAGCATCCCTAATTTGTAGAAAAAAAAAGTATCCTAATTTTTTTTTTATTGAATTGTTTATGGTTTACATAAAGACAATAATAATTTTTAAAAAGTACCATGTTTCATTGACAAAGTTCTCAAGACTATCTCTTCACATTGTGACTCTTTATAATATAATAATAATAATAATAAACGCATATTTATATAGCGTTTTTATCAAGCACAAAGCGCTTTACAATCAGCATTGAAACACTCGCACACGCACACGCACACTCACGCACAACAACAGACACACACGCAAAATAGACACACACGCACGAGAGTGAACGCGTTCTTGCACACAAACATACCCACACACATTTCATCAAACACACAGAAAACACATTCTCACTGAAACAGGATAATTATGTTACCTTTAACTGTGTATTCGGTTTGTATGTACCGTAATTTTCTTACTATAAGGCGATACTTTTTTTCCAAGACTGAGACCCCTGCGTCTTATAATGTGACTGATAAAATAGTAACAAAATATAATAACAAAGTCTGAAATTCAGGTAAAATTTCGGGGGTGCGCCTTATAGTCCGAAAAATATAAACCCATAATCCAGCAAAGTCTCTCTCTCTCTCTCTCTCTCTCTCTCTCTCTCTCTCTCTCTCTCTCTCTCTCTCTCTCTCTCTCTCTCTCTCTCTCTCTCTCTCTCTCTCTCTCTCTCTCTCTCTCTCTCTCTCTCTCTCTCTCTCTCTCTCTCTCTCCGAAAAATATGGTATATAGCATTGGTACAAGTTGTTTGTTTGGGTTTTGTTTTAATCAAAATGACTGGGAATGTTTTTGTGCAGATTACGAGTTCCAAGTATGCCTGATTGAGTTCCTGTTCCGAATGTTGCCACGGAAGCTTCGCCAGAAGTACTGTGCGCAGTTCATCGAGGACCCAGACATCCTCCAGGCCTTCCTAGCCATGAAAGACAGCTGCTTTGAAGTCGTGAGTTCTGTTGGTCAAAAGCGCATCCACTGTAGTCATTGTGCATGTATTATTCTAACAATACAGTAGAACTAACATGAGGGAAAACTTCTTTTCTAACAGTCACTCAGTACTGGAACAATCTCCCTGCACAAACTAAACTTGCTTCTAACATTAACCATTTCAAAAACCTCCTAAATAGTGATCCCAAAATTGATGTATTGAAATACAATTATGATTAAGACAACAATGATTGCTCAAAAAGCGTCACAGCTATGCCAATCTAATTGCTATGCAAAATCACTAAAACGAACAATCAAAAGAAAGGTCACATCAAGAGGCTGCGAGGCCTGGCTGCCTTGAAGATCTGACCTGCGCGTGTTCCCTGCTGACAGTTTGTCCTTTTTTGTGCAGGACTGTCGCAAGTTCCTTAACCAGATGAACATGGCTGCAGCAGAGGCAGACAGAAGGTATGCTATGCTCATGATTCTTAGATGGAATTCATCCACCATTCCACGTAAACGTACCGCATTTTACAGGCTATAAGGCGCTATGCGTCATAAAAGGTGCAACCCCCACTAAGCTTCAAAACATTCCATTTTTTGGTGCTCTCGCGATCAATGTAAACACCCAACGTTGTTTTTGTTGTCATGTGAAATGAATAATATCTCCAAAGGATTGTGGTTGTTTAAATTATAGTACTTGTTCACTAACAGTAGCTGGTCATACTATCTGCAACACTTAGCTTTAAATATTTGCCTTGAATTGCCTTCTTTTCACATTTTTGTTTGATAGTGATTTGCTTTTATTGTATGTCCCTCTTTGCTTGTATGCAGTGTGTGCTCAAAGTAAACAGAAGCAAAGCTTTGTTAATTTGCTGAAACTCTGTGTGTGTTTGTGTGTGTGCACACGTTTGTGTGTGTGTGTGTGTTTCAGAGTATGCTCTTTTCCTTGCCAAAGGATCACATTTGGACCTATTGAGGTAAAAATCGTTTAATCCCTTATATAGTTTTGGCAAGTGATGTAATATAGCCCTTCCTTTTTTTTCTGGAAAAAACATAATTAGCAAATTGTCAAGCTAAAGAATTCTAGAGAACCAAGGTAATGATGTTTGAAAAATATATTAAAGATACTTCTCTGTAGATGGTACATTTTTTTGGTCCTGTAAACAGAAAAAAGTACAACAGTGGCAGTATCACCACCAATGTGTGTATAGACCTTGAAAATTGCACTTACAAGTATGCACAAACACAGGAACGTTTATGCATGCGAACCCACACACTCTGCATAATAAATAATGAGTGTATTCTAAATGAAAATGAATTTTGTTTTTCTTCACACACACACACGCACACACACACACACACACACACAGGTTTTCACTAATTCATACATGTATGCTCTCTTTTAGGATGCACACTAATGTATGCATGTACATGTTTGTTCGCAAGCACACACACACTCACTCTCTCTCACACACACATGCATATGTTCACACCCCCTCATCAAATGAGCTAAGGGAGGTAATTTATTGGAAGTTGTAGCTTGTAAAACTAAGTCTTGTCTATTGACAGATTGTGGCAGAGCGTTTTTGTTGCTTTTAAAGTGCTGTGAAACCTCCCAATGAAAACCTTGAAAACTCAACCCCTTCTTCTTCTGCGTTCCCAGGCCATATGGCCATAATGGATAAGGTACGTATGTGTCCGGTTTTCAGTTTTCACTGGTCTCCCCGCTGCGTACAGCCAACACGTTCCGATTTCGGAGGAGCTCAAGGGAGAAAAGTTATTTGGAAGATTCTTTTGATAAAAGGCAGGAGAATGGGCCAATAAGTCAGAAAGATAGTAGATGATAGAAAGCAAAAAGAAAAGGCAGAGTCAAAGAGAGTGGCAGATTAGAGGAAGTTACAAGCACAGAACTTCCAGAAGGTGGGGGAACTATTTTTACGAAAGACCCCACGGGGAGACTCAACCCCAAAAAGGTCTTTATGGAGAGGGGTCTTAATAAGGAGGTGGACACTCGGTAGTGCTGATATGAAGGGGGGGGGGGGGGGGGGTCGGTGAAACATTTTTGGGGTCACAACTTAGAGGGAGTCTTAATAGGGAAGGTCTTATTAGGGAGGTTCCACTGTAATAGCAATTCATAAAACAAAAGCTGTGGTAATCTTCTGAAGAGATTGTGCACCAAAACAAATGAAGACAGTATAACAATTACAAGAAAGCGGATAGGACAGTATTAAAAAAAAATACTATTTCATCTACATTTTATTGATGCTGTTGCTGCTAGACATGGAATCAGTCAGCAAATAGCTTAGCAATGAGGCTTTATACGGGTTTCTTGGAAACACGAAAGGGCGATAATTTTAGGACTGAGTTGGCCATGCCACCTTGTGACGAGTCGGAGGCAGAGAATTTTCTGTAGCTATATACAGTGGAGTACTGGACATATTGGTAAACACAAAAATCTGTTTGAACGGACGAAACTCTTTATTATTACTTAATGCTAAACACAAATAATGTTTGACGCACACAAAAATCTTTGTCGCCTGAATTTTGTGTTAAGTGTACTCCACTGTACTGCTACTTAGTGACAGGCAACAGCGATAATCTTGTGTAGGTGATGCAAGCGTCTCAGTGCATGAGACAAAGGCAGATAATTTTCAGCATAAAGCCTCATTCACATACCCCCCCAAATGCATGATTTTGTTGCTGTTTGTTTCCTGGCAGCTGCAGAAGCCGTGTGACGCGGGCTACAGTGACTTCTGGCTGGACGTCAACCTGGGCAGTCGCCGGGTCATCATCTTCTGTGAGAACGCTAACCTGTCCAGCCAGGTACAGAAACAGTTTCAGTTACGTGGCATTGTGCCCCCGTCTCTATGTGTTCTTGTCTCTTTGTGTCCCCAATTTTGTATCATTGATTGTGCTCCCGTCTTTGTGTATCCCCGTCTCTATATATATGTCCCCATCTGTATGTCCCCATCTGTTTGTGTCCCTGTCTCTATATATGTCCCCATCTGTATCAGTGTATGTCCCCATCTGTTTGTGTCCCCATCTATATATGTCCCCATCTGTATGTCCCCATCTGTTTGTGTCCCTGTCTCTATATATGTCCCCATCTGTATGTCCCCATCTGTTTGTGTCCCCGTCTATATATGTCCCCATCTGTATGTCCCCATCTGTTTGTGTCCCTGTCTCTATATATGTCCCCATCTGTATGTCCCCATCTGTTTGTGTCCCCGTCTCTATATATGTCCCCATCTGTATGTCCCCATCTGTTTGTGTCCCCGTCTCTATATATGTCCCCATCTGTATGTCCCCATCTGTATGTGTCCCCGTCTCTATGTCCCCATCTCTATATGTCCCCATCTCTATGTGTCCCCATCTCTATGTGTCCCCGTCTTATATCTCCCCGTCTCTTTGTTTATCCTAACCCTAACCCTATCCGAGTATCCCTAACCCAAACACTAACCTTAACCCTTACCCTGATCCGAGGGGACACATAGAGACAGCACACAGAGACGGGGACACATTGTGGTGGCGACATATAGAGACGGGGACATAGAGATGGAGACAGAATGATGGGGACATAATATAGAGAAGGGGACACATAGTGACAGAATGACTGGGACATATAAAGACAGGGACACACAGAGACAGAGTGACAAAGACACATAGAGAAGGAGACACATAGAGACGTTGACAGAATGACATATAAAGACAGGGACACACAGAGACAGAGTGACAGAGACACATAGAGAAGGAGACACATAGAGACGTTGACAGAATGACTGGGACGTATAAAGACGGGGACACACAGAGACAGAATGACAGAGACACATAGAGAAGGAGACACATAGAGACGTTGACAGAATGACTGGGACGTATAAAGACGGGGACACACAGAGACAGAATGACAGAGACACATAGAGAAGGAGACACATAGAGACGTTGACAGAATGACTGGGACGTATAAAGACGGGGACACACAGAGACAGAGTGACAGAGACACATAGAGAAGGAGACACATAGAGACGTTGACAGAATGACTGGGACGTATAAAGACAGGGACACACAGAGACAGAATGACAGAGACACATAGAGAAGGAGACACATAGAAACAATAAGTGACATAGAGACGGTGACAGAATGACTGGGACACATTTTTTCATACAAATAGTTCCCCCACCTTCTGGAAGTTCTGTTCTTGAAACTTCTTTTCCTCTTATCTATCACTCTCTTTGACTCTGCCTCTTCCATTTGCTTGCTGTCATCTACTATCTTTCTGCCTTACTGAACAATCACATAGATTTTCTCCAGCTGAAGACGGACATGCTGGGCCTAACTATTTGTTAGTTATGCGCATAACGGTAGCACAACGCATCTGTGCTCATATGACAGGAAACTGAGCGAGGGAAGAAGAAGTAAGCAATATTTAGTGTGTGCATATAAAACCCCTTTTTTGATATAACATTAAACTAAAATTATTTTAAATTGTGGAATTAAGAGCATTTTTCTTTTGCTAGGAAAAATTAGCATTCAGAGGATTTGCATTGATGAAATTGGAATGATGGTAATAAGATAGAATCTCTTGTTGTGATAGACAAGTGTTAAGATGACTACTGCTGCCTGACCTCAAGCTTTGCAC
>CM065689.1:44008979-44024065 GCA_017654935.2 Phymorhynchus buccinoides | reverse complement strand
CATACAACTGAAATTTTTGGTGAACTTTTTTTTTAAAACTCAAAAAGTGATTTTTCTGAAAATGGGTAACTTACTACAACAACTGTTTTTTTCTGGAGCACTCCCAAGCATATGAAAGAACAAAGTAAGTTTTCATTATCTTCTTTTATAAACCTGAAAAACCAAAAGACAGCTTGATTATTAAAACTTTATTTGCGATTTTGTGGCTGCATATTTTTTGTCACCCAAAAGATGGAACAAAAAAGCATTAAAAAAAATAAGAATAAAAATTGCAACAAAGAGAAAATTTGTTTCCTTCTTTCTTAAAAAAGCCCATAAACAATGTTTTTCTTCTTCCAGTCACAAATAAATCAAAGTATATCAAACATCACAACTTATATATCACGTAAAGAAATGCTAAAGGCATTTAAAAAGAGGAGAAAACCCCCATAAAAAAAGAACAAAAAACGAAATAATGCTTTCATGCACAGTGGTTAAAATTTATTTTGCTCTTCCATGCATTGTTTAATGGTTGACAGTTGTGTTGAATAACAATTACATGCATAAAAACAAAAACAACATGCAACAAACAACAATAACAAAACTTATTGTTTCTATATTTAACACTTAATTTGAAACAATGCTTTTCAATCTCTCTTTTCATCTCCAATTTCCTCAATCCCTCAAATTTCCCTGGCTCTTCCCCACTCCCCTAAAGCAGCCTCATTTAATTTTTGAAAAAAACAACTTCACAGGGCCGGATCACAGACTTTTGAAGGGGGGGGTGCTTGAAACCTTTTTTAGGCCGGGGTCCAGGGGCAACTGTTTTGTGGCATCTCCTGTGAGCTCAGAACAGAACTTCTTAAGAGCGTTTTATCAGTTTTGCACCTTGCTTAGCTTGCAGTCATAACACACAAAAGACAATCAAACATTATCACCTTATTGCAAGAGCATCTCCTTTGCCCTCAGTTGCATTCTTTCTTTTTTTTTTGACAGCCGAGGGGGGGGTGCTGCAGCACCCAAAGCACCCCCCCCCCCCCCCTAGATCCGGCCCTGCTTCAAAAAGATTTAGTCTTTTTTTCAAACAGATCTAAGAACAAGCCAACACTGTACAGAAATAAGTAAATAATAAAGATGATTAAAAAAAAAAAGATATGTTATTTCCTAAGTGGAATGTAATACATGTATTATCTCCACTATCTCCAAAGTTGAATGTAATACATGTACTAATTTGTTTCATTACTACATAAACACAGCTTGCAACCATTTTATTTTTGGTCCCACTTAACTGGCTCATTAAATGGTTAAATGGATTGTACGCAAGAGCGAGTGCGCGTTTACACACACACACAGCACAAACCCACCAAAAAATTACATAGGAATTGACTGGCGACTACTGAAAGCAACAGTGTGGATGCCAAAATAAGAATCAAATAAAAATACAGATAAAATTTAACGCAAAACTACATATACTTTGAAAAAAATGAAGCTAAAAAGAAACCAGAAGCAGAAGAAACCCAGGCACTTACTTTGTAAAAGACTATCTTACAGTCTAAACAGGTTGTATGAAGTAGTTTGCTGTTAAAACCAGCAATTTCAATTTTTTATGAGCTTCTGACATGAAAAATGGACAAACATTCAGAACATGTAGCATATTTTTCGGACTAAAAGACAATACCGTAATTTTCGGACTATAACAGTATAAGGCGATATTTTTTTCTCTAATTTCGACCTATGCGCCTAATAAACAAAATCGTGAGAAGAGAGGCAACGATTGCCATACTCAGTACAGTCTACTGTGAGTCACAACATCGAAAGTGGTAACGAGTCGCCGATACGACAAATACTCACGTTAAAATGCTTCAAAATCCCTGTTATCGTCCGAGATACCGTCCAACAGATGCCACAACTCTTCATTGGATGTAAAAAGCATCGTTGTAGAGCTTAAAATGCCATAATTCTACCAGTTTTCGCGAAGAATTGTCCAAACAATAATGGCTGGCGGTAAGCGTTTACAGGACGTGTACGGGCTTCAAACTTCGACTTTCTTTTGTGAGGTGTGTAACGCCTTATAAACGAGGGCGCCTTTTACTTGGATTTTTCTTGAAAATTGCCCTATTCGCCTTATACACAGCAGCGCCTAATGAGCCGAAAAATACGGTACTTGTTTCCAAGAGACCCCTGCGCCCTATAATATAACTACTGATATAGTAAGAAAATTAGTGACAAAATCTGAATTTGTATGTGAAATTTAGGGGGCATGCCTTATAATAAGGTGCGCCTTATAGTCCGAAAAATATGGTAAGCATTTCGATGGCTTGGAGTCAAAACGCACTATCTTTAGATAGACCATTGACGTATTATTGGATTTATTACAAAGTAGCTTGTATCAAACAATGACTGCAGAAATATATAAATGGGGTTTTGCTTTTTATATTTCAAGTCTTTTTTTTATATACAAATGTTTAGTTTTCGTAACAAGTTCAATAATATGGCAATGGACTATCTAAAGATAGTCCGTTTTGACTCCAAGCCATCAAATTTTGTTTTGGGTTTCCCTCCTAAAGAATTTTTTTTCCAGTTAAACAGTGTCAGTTCCAGTTAAACAGTCAGTTTGAATACAAACTTGTGTGCGTATTATATTTTGTCTTGGAAAAAAAGAAAGAGAGAACACTATCAAAGCACAAATTAATTGACATTAATCCCTGTTGCAAATGGAAAGAGAGAGAGAAGGGGAGGAGGGTGTGGGGGGGGGGGAGGTGACTCGACACAACTCAACAATACAGTGGAACCTCCCTTATAACACTCCCTCCCATTAAGACCTACTTCTCTGAGATATTGCCCTTCTTTGTAAGTATTAAAATTACCTCCCTTATAAGACCTCATTTTGGATGATTTTTGAAGGTCTTTAACAGTTTAAGGGAGGTTCCACTGTACTTTATTACTCAACACAACTCACCTCACCTCCTGTACTTTATTACTCAACACAACTCACCTCAACAATACCTGATTATCTAACAACAGAAATCTGATGAAGGAAGGAGAGAGAGTGAGACAGACAGACAGAGAGAGAGAGAGAGAGACAGAGAAGGAGATAGAGAGAGTGGCAGACAGACAAGCATATATACAGACTGGCAGGCATGAAAATGGATACTCATGACACATAGCATACAGACACAAAGAGACAAAAGGACGGAGAGAGACAGTTGAACAGAAAAGCTACCATTAAAAAGAGAAAAACAAATTCAGGTCAAAGTATTAAAAATAAGAATGCATGGATTAGAGTCAGCGTTCTGCACATGCAAACACACAAACTTTTGCAAGGGCATTTACACTACCATGGCAAAAATGATGGGAACGGGGAAGGGGAAGAGAGAGAGAGAGAGAGAGAGAGAGAGAGTGTGTGCGTGTGTGTGTGGAGCATAAAACCTAAACAACAACAAAAATGTTAATGTGACGAAAAGTATGGACAACTAATTTTAAAAGAAGGTATTAATTCAAATGACAGATACAGATACATAAGCTCCCAGACCTTTACTTTGAAAGCCTTAAAAAGATTGTACAAAAACAAAACAAAAAAACGTATATTAAGCTTTATTACAGCCATGCTTCCCACATTTGGAAGACGTAGCATAGCAAGGAAAGAGAGAGGAAGAAAGAGAGAGAGAAGGGAGTGTGTGTGTGTGTGTGTGTGTGTGTGTGTGTGTGTGTGTGTGTGTGTGTGTGTGTGTGTGTGTGAATGGTTATGCACAAAATGCCTAAAAATATTCTAAAATTAAAAAAAGTACAATGCAAAAAGCATGCACAAACACAAAGCCAAATCAAAACAAAAAGTGGTTTTTAAACACATGAAAAAACACCCCAAAAAGAACATACACACCAGAAAAAGACTTCAAATACATAAAAAAAGACTTCAGAAAGACTTTGGCACTCTGTAGATCATACCAAACAAATGTGGTGAATATGGATACAGTTTCAATATAAATGATTTTTGTTCACTCATTTTACATTTAAAAACAATCTCTTTCAAAATAAACAAACATGCAGATCTTCAGAGAATCAATTTGGCTATGTGATCATCAGGAACATTGTGACCTTGTTGGTTTGACAAACTACACAACATGGCAAGTGGGCAGCAACATGAAAAGACACAGTAAATGTAACAATTTTAGAGATGGTAATTATGACAGATGATTGTTATGATAAAACAATGATACTAGTAATAACAAAACAACAGCAATGATAACATTTCTGATAATGATGTGGATATTGATAATAATTTTTTTGTTAAACCCCAGCTATTTTATCCTGCTGGATGCATGGTGAATAGATCTACCTTGAAATATGTATGACACACATACAGGAATACAAATACATAAACACTTATAACCAAGCTGACAGATGATACTAACAAGCCTTACTTATGCTTTTTATTTACACAGTGGATCCTCCCTTATAAGACCTCCCATTATAAGACTCCCTCCCATATAAGGACTACTTCTCGGAGACATTGCTCTTCTTTGTAAGTATTAAAATTACCTCCCTTATAAGACCCCTCCCTTATCAGACCTCATTTTGGATGATTTTTGAAGGTCTTATAAGGGAGGTTCCACTGTATTACTGCTCTAAATGGAGTCAACTGAAGCACAGAGAAGGGGTGGCCTAGTGGTTTCCGTAATTGCCTATAGGCTATGAAGCAAAAGAAGAAGCCGCTGTGGCTCAGTTGGTTTGAGTCGCTAGCTCATAATCATGGGTTCGTGAGTGCGCAGGTTCGAATCCAGCTCCGATCACAGTGGTGTGTCCTTGGGAAAGGCACTTTACTCCTGTTTTCCTCACTCCACACAGGTGTAAATGGGTACCTGACATCAGCTGGGGAAAAAGTCCTTCAGACGAGACGTTAAAAAACCCTGAGGTCCCATGTATGCCCCGAGGTCCCACGCATGCACAAAAAAAAACCTGAGGTCCCACGCATGCACAAAATCTTGCGCACATGTTCAAGCCCATCCCACTAAATACTGCAGCAAAAATCCAGGTTCAATAGGTAACGGGATAACATAATGCACTCAAGGGAGAAAAAGGTTGGTATGCTCAACTGCAAAGCACTCCCCTAAGGGCATGTACACATATAATACACGGAAACCCATGCACATGTCCCATCCACAATCCATAAATAAAGTAAGGAATTAAGCAGACTGGTTTTCCCTGTAAATGTCTTCTTCTTAAGCGTTCCCAGGCCACAATCGGTACGTATGTGACTGGTGTCCTCGCTACATTCAGCCGACATATTCCGATTTTGGAGGAGCTCGAAGGAGAAAACTATATGTCTAAGATTTTTATGGGGAAAAAAGGCAGGAGAATGGGCCAAAAAGTCAGAAAGATAGTAGATGACACAAAGCAAGGAAAAAGGCAGAGTCAAAGAGAGAGACAGATTAGAGGAAGTTACAAGCACAGAACTTCCAGAAGGTGGGGGAACTATTTGTATGGAAGACCCCCCGGTATTCCCAAGGGGGGGACGTGTATATGTCAAATGTGTACACGCCTTCATATTTCTTCCATCCAGATATGTTTTGTGTGGATTGCGAATGGGATATGCAGATAAGTTTTAGATTTTCGCGTTTATGTGCACCCACACTAAGGATATGGTAGCTGGAACTGTGATAATAATCTACATGCAACACAGTACAATGTACACAATACGTCTAATCCAAGGTGATTTTTGAACAGCTTTTATTTTGTTCCCTGAAAGTTTTTATGGAAGCACTAGGGCATATTATTCTGTTCATTTTGTTTTCTTGCACTGTTGATTGTCAACAGTCAGCACTTGCTTACAATGTTGGAAAAAATTATCTGCCTGAAGGAATGAAAATGGTGCTTTACATCCTCTCGGTCTGGGAGAGACACATATGGGACATTTGTAAATACAAAGATGGTGGGAACAATACTGGAGGCAATGCTCAGAGGCAGTGCAACTCCAGTAAAGTCCCGATTTTTTTAACAATACAGATAGGTGTAGCGGTAACCACGCCTCGGTTAAACCTCATCGGCTATGGCACCGCTACAAGTATTATATCTTTTTATTATCTGCCTGAGATAAAGAGACCCGTTTTATACAGTTTCATTTTCTTGTGTGCTCTCTTATCCTTGCTTTCCCCATCAGTCTCATTCTGTGAAAATGTTAAGGCTGCAGTACTAAGACTCTTAGCAATAGCCAGTGTTGTTGTTGTTGTTGGCTTACCCTGGCTAAAAGACTCCAGGGATCATCCCAACAGCGGAAGCACTTGAACACTATGGTACAAGTTCATCAGTTACGGATGAGAACATTACGTGTGTTACCGTTTTTGATTACCCCGCCATGTGGGCAGCCACACTCCATCTTCGGGGGAGAGCCAGTGCTCATTCACAAAAGATTAAGCTGTGGCATGATTTTCTATTAAGAAGAAAATCAATGATCGGACATTTATCTCGCTCACTTAAAAGCCAAACCAATGATAATTTAGGCATCTTAGTTTATGGCCAGGGACGGTATTCATGTCGAGATAGCATGAGACTTAGCATGATGCTAACTTAGAAGCTCTTCCAATGTCCTATAGGATTTAATAGGACTTTT
The DNA here is from genome assembly GCA_017654935.2 of Phymorhynchus buccinoides. Lineage (NCBI taxonomy): Eukaryota > Metazoa > Mollusca > Gastropoda > Neogastropoda > Raphitomidae > Phymorhynchus > Phymorhynchus buccinoides. Next base: position 44,017,479 of record CM065689.1, on the reverse strand, counting down.
GGAAGAGCTTCTAAGTTATCATCATGCTAAGTCTCATGCTATCTCGACATGAATACCGTCCCTGGTATTTAGGTTAGTACTAGACTAGTAGTAGAATACCAAAAGTGTTTCTAGTTAGACGCAATTGGTAAATAAAATCATTGTCTAACCAGCACACACACCACAATACACGTCACACAGAATGAATAACCACACAGGTATAACCATATTTATATTTTGATCCATTTATTGCTTCTTTTTTCTCTCCAAACTAATCACTTGTACAAAGTGATCCATGAATTATAGTCTTGAAAACGAAAGAACTGTTGAATCTTTTTCACCATTGCTTCAGTATAATTGTGCTTAGATAAAGGTTTGCTTTTTTAAACAACATAAATAATTCTTTAAAATGTATGTACATACATAGCCGTTTCAAACTGCTATACGTGTACATACATAGCAGTTTGAACAAATTATATTATTTTTACAAAGAAAACTAAAATCTATATTTAACTAATTAAAAAATTTGGATTAATAAACTGTTACTTTTTCTACTGAATAGGAATTTGGTGATTAATTAGAAAACAAAAATTCAAATGCAAAATGTGGTGAACTGAATTTAAATGTCATGTATGGACAAGTTTTAAATACTTTTTATTGCCACAAATAATGCCTTTCCAAGGCTTTCTTCATATTATAAAAAGTTCAATTAAAAAAATAAAAATTGTAACATGATTTGACGGTGATATTTGTACCCTCCAAAAAAGAGACAAAACTGAAATGAACAAAAATAAAGACACAACTGAAAGGAAGAATAATAGCAAAAACAACAATGGTTGCAAAACGGGCAAAAATAACACACAACAGAACACATCTATCTGAACAGATTTAATAACTTCAGGCACAATCACATTTTTATGCAGGAAAACAAGTTCAAAATATGAGTTCTAAATAAAGTTGATACGCACAACGGAAAAGACGATTAATATCCATTCTTCGCATTTCTATATCTTCATTATCGGGACAAAATTCTCATTCCAATATGGGTTCAAAAAGTCAGCATGCATGCTAGTCTTCAATTTCAATGTTACAGGCAAACAATCATTTTCGGGAAACATACAACTGAAATTTTTGGTGAACTTTTTTTTTAAAACTCAAAAAGTGATTTTTCTGAAAATGGGTAACTTACTACAACAACTGTTTTTTTCTGGAGCACTCCCAAGCATATGAAAGAACAAAGTAAGTTTTCATTATCTTCTTTTATAAACCTGAAAAACCAAAAGACAGCTTGATTATTAAAACTTTATTTGCGATTTTGTGGCTGCATATTTTTTGTCACCCAAAAGATGGAACAAAAAAGCATTAAAAAAAAAAAGAATAAAAATTGCAACAAAGAGAAAATTTGTTTCCTTCTTTCTTAAAAAAGCCCATAAACAATGTTTTTCTTCTTCCAGTCACAAATAAATCAAAGTATATCAAACATCACAACTTATATATCACGTAAAGAAATGCTAAAGGCATTTAAAAAGAGGAGAAAACCCCCATAAAAAAAGAACAAAAAACGAAATAATGCTTTCATGCACAGTGGTTAAAATTTATTTTGCTCTTCCATGCATCGTTTAATGGTTGACAGTTGTGTTGAATAACAATTACATGCATAAAAACAAAAACAACAATAACAAAACTTATTGTTTCTATATTTAACACTTAATTTGAAACAATGCTTTTCAATCTCTCTTTTCATCTCCAATTTCCTCAATCCCTCAAATTTCCCTGGCTCTTCCCCACTCCCCTAAAGCAGCCTCATTTAATTTTTGAAAAAAACAACTTCACAGGGCCGGATCACAGACTTTTGAAGGGGGGGTGCTTGAAACCTTTTTTAGGCCGGGGTCCAGGGGCAACTGTTTTGTGGCATCTCCTGTGAGCTCAGAACAGAACTTCTTAAGAGCGTTTTATCAGTTTTGCACCTTGCTTAGCTTGCAGTCATAACACACAAAAAAGACAATCAAACATTATCACCTTATTGCAAGAGCATCTCCTTTGCCCTCAGTTGCATTCTTTTTTTTTTGACAGCCGAGGGGGGGTGCTGCAGCACCCAAAGCACCCCCCCCCCCCCCCCCCCCCCCCCCTAGATCCGGCCCTGCTTCAAAAAGATTTAGTCTTTTTTTCAAACAGATCTAAGAACAAGCCAACACTGTACAGAAATAAGTAAATAATAAAGATGATTAAAAAAAAAAAGATATGTTATTTCCTAAGTGGAATGTAATACATGTATTATCTCCACTATCTCCAAAGTTGAATGTAATACATGTACTAATTTGTTTCATTACTACATAAACACAGCTTGCAACCATTTTATTTTTGGTCCCACTTAACTGGCTCATTAAATGGTTAAATGGATTGTACGCAAGAGCGAGTGCGCGTTCACACACACACACAGCACAAACCCACCAAAAAATTACATAGGAATTGACTGGCGACTACTGAAAGCAACAGTGTGGATGCCAAAATAAGAATCAAATAAAAATACAGATAAAATTTAACGCAAAACTACATATACTGTGAAAAAAATGAAGCTAAAAAGAAACCAGAAGCAGAAGAAACCCAGGCACTTACTTTGTAAAAGACTATCTTACAGTCTAAACAGGTTGTATGAAGTAGTTTGCTGTTAAAACCAGCAATTTCAATTTTTTATGAGCTTCTGACATGAAAAATGGACAAACATTCAGAACATGTAGCATATTTTTCAGACTAAAAGACAATACCGTAATTTTCGGACTATAACAGTATAAGGCGATATTTTTTTCTCTAATTTCGACCTATGCGCCTAATAAACAAAATCGTGAGAAGACAACGATTGCCATACTCAGTACAGTCTACTGTGAGTCACAACATTTAAAGTGGTAACGAGTCGCCGATACGACAAATACTCACGTTAAAATGCTTCAAAATCCCTGTTATCGTCCGAGATACCGTCCAACAGATGCCACAACTCTTCATTGGATGTAAAAAGCATCGTTGTAGAGCTTAAAATGCCATAATTCTACCAGTTTTCGCGAAGAATTGTCCAAACAATAATGGCGGGCGGTAAGCGTTTACAGGACGTGTACGGGCTTCAAACTTCGACTTTCTTTTGTGAGGTGTGTAACGCCTTATAAACGAGGGCGCCTTTTACTTGGATTTTTCTTGAAAATTGCCCTATTCGCCTTATACACAGCAGCGCCTAATGAGCCGAAAAATACGGTACTTGTTTCCAAGAGACCCCTGCGCCCTATAATATAACTACTGATATAGTAAGAAAATTAGTGACAAAATCTGAATTTGTATGTGAAATTTAGGGGGCATGCCTTATAATAAGGTGCGCCTTATAGTCCGAAAAATATGGTAAGCATTTCGATGGCTTGGAGTCAAAACGCACTATCTTTAGATAGACCATTGACGTATTATTGGATTTATTACAAAGTAACTTGTATCAAACAATGACTGCAGAAATATATAAAAAAGGGGTTTTTGCTTTTTATATTTCAAGTCTTTTTTTTATATACAAATGTTTAGTTTTCGTAACAAGTTCAATAATATGGCAATGGACTATCTAAAGTTAGTCCGTTTTGACTCCAAGCCATCAAATTTTGTTGTGGGTTTCACTCCTAAAGAATTTTTTTTTCAGTTAAACAGTGTCAGTTTGAATACAAACTTGTGTGCGTATTATATTTTGTCTTGGAAAAAAAGAAAGAGAGAACACTATCAAAGCACAAATCAATTGACATTAATCCCTGTTGCAAATGGAAAGAGAGAGAGAAGGGGAGGAGGGTGTGGGGGGGGGGGAGGTGACTCGACACAACTCAACAATACAGTGGAACCTCCCTTATAACACTCCCTCCCATTAAGACCTACTTCTCTGAGATATTGCCCTTCTTTGTAAGTATTAAAATTACCTCCCTTATAAGACCTCATTTTGGATGATTTTTGAAGGTCTTTAACAGTTTAAGGGAGGTTCCACTGTACTTTATTACTCAACACAACTCACCTCACCTCCTGTACTTTATTACTCAACACAACTCACCTCAACAATACCTGATTATCTAACAACAGAAATCTGATGAAGGAAGGGGAGAGAGTGAGACAGACAGACAGAGAGAGAGAGAGAGAGAGAGACAGAGAAGGAGATAGAGAGAGTGGCAGACAGACAAGCATATATACAGACTGGCAGGCATGAAAATGGATACTCATGAGACATAGCATACAGACACAAAGAGACAAAAGGACGGAGAGAGACAGTTGAACAGAAAAGCTACCATTAAAAAGAGAAAAACAAATTCAGGTCAAAGTATTAAAAATAAGAATGCATGGATTAGAGTCAGCGTTCTGCACATGCAAACACACAAACTTTTGCAAGGGCATTTACACTACCATGGCAAAAATGATGGGAACGGGGAAGGGGAAGAGAGAGAGAGAGAGAGTGTGTGCGTGTGTGTGTGGAGCATAAAACCTAAACAACAACAAAAATGTTAATGTGACGAAAAGTATGGACAACTAATTTTAAAAGAAGGTATTAATTCAAATGACAGATACAGATACATAAGCTCCCAGACCTTTACTTTGAAAGCCTTAAAAAGATTGTACAAAAACAAAACAAAAAAACGTATATTAAGCTTTATTACAGCCATGCTTCCCACATTTGGAAGACGTAGCATAGCAAGGAAAGAGAGAGGAAGAAAGAGAGAGAGAAGGGAGGGGGGGGGGGGGGGGGGGGGGGGGGGGGGGTAATGGCTATGCACAAAATGTCTAAAAATATTCTAAAATTAAAAAAAGTACAATGCAAAAAGCATGCACAAACACAAAGCCAAATCAAAACAAAAAGTGGTTTTTAAACACATGAAAAAACACCCCCAAAAGAACATACACACCAGAAAAAGACTTCAAATACATAAAAAAGACTTCAGAAAGACTTTGGCACTCTGTAGATCATACCAAACAAATGTGGTGAATATGGATACAGTTTCAATATAAATGATTTTTGTTCACTCATTTTACATTTAAAAAAAATCTCTTTCAAAATAAACAAACATGCAGATCTTCAGAGAATCAATTTGGCTATGTGATCATCAGGAACATTGTGACCTTGTTGGTTTGACAAACTACACAACATGGCAAGTGGGCAGCAACATGAAAAGACACAGTAAATGCAACAATTTTAGAGATGGTAATTATGACAGATGATTGTTATGATAAAACAATGATACTAGTAATAACAAAACAACAGCAATGATAACATTTCTGATAATGATGTGGATATTGATGATGATACTGATAATAATTTTTTTTTTAAACCCCAGCTATTTTATCCTGCTGGATGCATGGTGAATAGATCTACCTTGAAATATGTATGACACACATACAGGAATACAAATACATAAACACTTATAACCAAGCTGACAGATGATACTAACAAGCCTCACTTATACTTTTGTTGTTGTTAAAGGACAACTAACTTTATGATACAGTGGAACCTCCCTTATAAGACCTCCCATTATAAGACTCCCTCCAATATAAGGCCTACTTCTCCGAGACATTGCTCTTCTTTGTAAGTATTAAAATTACCTCCCTTATAAGACCCCTCCCTTAACAGATCTCATTTTTGATGATTTTTGAAGGTCTTATAAGGGAGGTTCCACTGTATTACTGCTCTAAATGGAGTCAACTGAAGCACAGAGAAGGGGTGGCCTAGTGGTTTCCGTAATTGCCTATAGGCTATGAAGCAAAAGAAGAAGCCGCTGTGGCTCAGTTGGTTTGAGTCGCTAGCTCATAATCATGGGTTCGTGAGTGCGCAGGTTCGAATCCAGCTCCTGATCACAGTGGTGTGTCCTTGGGAAAGGCACTTTACTCCTGTTTTCCTCACTCCACACAGGTGTAAATGGGTACCTGACATCAGCTGGGGAAAAAGTCCTTCAGACGAGACGTTAAAAAACCCTGAGGTCCCATGTATGCCCCGAGGTCCCACGCATGCACAAAAAAAAACCTGAGGTCCCACGCATGCACAAAATCTTGCGCACATGTTCAAGCCCATCCCACTAAATACTGCAGCAAAAATCCAGGTTCAATAGGTAACGGGATAACATAATGCACCCAAGGGAGAAAAGGGTTTGAATGCTCAACTGCAAAGCACTCTCCTAAGGGCATGTACACATATAATACACGGAAACCCATGCACATGTCCCATCCACAATCCATAAATAAAGTAAGGAATTAAGCAGACTGGTTTTCCCTGTAAATGTCTTCTTCTTAAGCGTTCCCAGGCCACAATCGGTACGTATGTGACTGGTGTCCTCGCTACATTCAGCCGACATATTCCGATTTTGGAGGAGCTCGAAGGAGAAAACTATATGTCTAAGATTTTTATGGGGAAAAAAGGCAGGAGAATGGGCCAAAAAGTCAGAAAGATAGTAGATGACACAAAGCAAGGAAAAAGGCAGAGTCAAAGAGAGAGACAGATTAGATCTAGGAAGTTACAAGCACAGAACTTCCTGAAGGTGGGGAACTATTTGTATGGAAGACCCCCCGGTATTCCCAAGGGGGGGACGTGTATATGTCAAATGTGTACACGCCTTCATATTTCTTTCATCCAGATATGTTTTGTGTGGATTGCGAATGGGATATGCAGATAAGTTTTAGATTTTCGCGTTTATGTGCACCCACACTAAGGATATGGTAGCTGGAACTGTGATAATAATCTACATGCAACACAGTACAATGTACACAATACGTCTAATCCAAGGTGATTTTTGAACAGCTTTTATTTTGTTCCCTGAAAGTTTTTATGGAAGCACTAGGGCATATTATTCTGTTCATTTTGTTTTCTTGCACTGTTGATTGTCAACAGTCAGCACTTGCTTACAATGTTGGAAAAAATTATCTGCCTGAAGGAATGAAAATGGTGCTTTACATCCTCTCGGTCTGGGAGAGACACATATGGGACATTTGTAAATACAAAGATGGTGGGAACAATACTGGAGGCAATGCTCAGAGGCAGTGCAACTCCAGTAAAGTCCCGATTTTTTTAACAATACAGATAGGTGTAGCGGTAACCACGCCTCGGTTAAACCTCATCGGCTATGGCACCGCTACAAGTATTATATCTTTTTATTATCTGCCTGAGATAAAGAGACCCGTTTTATACAGTTTCATTTTCTTGTGTGCTCTCTTATCCTTGCTTTCCCCATCAGTCTCATTCTGTGAAAATGTTAAGGCTGCAGTACTAAGACTCTTAGCAATAGCCAGTGTTGTTGTTGTTGTTGTTGTTGGCTTACCCTGGCTAAAAGACTCCAGGGATCATCCCAACAGCGGAAGCACTTGAACACTATGGTACAAGTTCATCAGTTACGGATGAGAACATTACGTGTGTTTACCGTTTTTGATTACCCCGCCATGTGGGCAGCCACACTCCATCTTCGGGGGAGAGCCAGTGCTCATTCACAAAAGATTAAGCTGTGGCATGATTTTCTATTAAGAAGAAAATCAATGATCGGACATTTATCTCGCTCACTTAAAAGCCAAACCAATGATAATTTAGGCATCTTAGTTTATGGCCAGGTATTTAGGTTAGTACTAGACTAGTAGTAGAATACCAAAAGTGTTTCTAGTTAGACGCAATTGGTAAATAAAATCATTGTCTAACCAGCACACACACCACAATACACGTCACACAGAATGAATAACCACACAGGTATAACCATATTTATATTTTGATCCATTTATTGCTTCTTTTTTCTCTCCAAACTAATCACTTGTACAAAGTGATCCATGAATTATAGTCTTGAAAACGAAAGAACTGTTGAATCTTTTTCACCATTGCTTCAGTATAATTGTGCTTAGATAAAGGTATGCTTTTTTAAACAACATAAATAATTCTTTAAAATGCATGTACATACATAGCCGTTTCAAACTGCTATACGTGTACATACATAGCAGTTTGAACAAATTATATTTTTGTACAAAGAAAACTAAAATCTATATTTAACTCTTTTTTTAAAAAGGCAATTAAAAATTTTTGATTAATAAACTGTTACTTTTTCTACTGAATGCTTAATTAGAAAACAAAAATTCAAATGCAAAATGTGGTTAACTAAATTTAAATGTCATGTATGGACAAGTTTGAAATACTTTTTATTGCCACAAATAATGCCTTTCCAAGGCTTTCTTCATATTATAAAAAGTTCAATTAAAAAAATAAAAATTGTAACATGATTTGACGGTGATATTTGTACCCTCCAAAAAAGAGACAAAACTGAAATGAACAAAAATAAAGACACAACTGAAAGGAAGAATAATAGCAAAAACAACAATGGTTGCAAAACGGGCAAAAATAACACACAACAGAACACATCTATCTGAACAGATTTAATAACTTCAGGCACAATCACATTATTATGCAGGAAAAGAAGTTCAAAATATGAGTTATAAATAAAGTTGATACGCACAACGGAAAAGACGATTAATATCCATTCTTTGCATTTCAATATCT
>CM065689.1:43898276-44008479 GCA_017654935.2 Phymorhynchus buccinoides | reverse complement strand
GGCGCTGCTGTGTATAAGGCGAATAGGGCAATTTTCAAGAAAAATCTGAAAAAAACGCTTCTCGACAAACTGCAGCCCTCAGAATAAGGCGATACACACCTCGCAAATTCGAAAGTCAAAGCCTTCTGAAGCCTGCACTGGTTCCCGTAAAGCCCTTATCGAATACATTACTGCTGTCATAAACGAGAGTTGACTCCCCTTTCAAATAATCGAACTTCCGTTTTTGCGACTTCCGGTTGTTGTGTTTGGACTTTTCTTTGCGAAAACTGGTAGAATTATGGCATTTTAAGCTCTACAACAATGCTTTTTTCATCCAATGAAGGGTTATGGCATCTGTTGTACAGTGTATCGGATGATAATAGGGATTTTGAAGCATTTTATCATGAGTATTCGTCGTATCAGCGACTCATGACTACTTTCGATGTTGTGACTCACAGTAGACTGTACTGAGTACGGCAAGTTGCCTCTCTTCTCACGATTTTGTTCACTAATAGGGCGCCCTCGTTTATTAGGCGCATAGGTCGAAATTGGACACAAAAATATCGCCTTATAGTCCGAAAATTACGGTATATGATTATGATAATGAAACTAATTCAGTAATGTCCAGAGGCTCAGGTCATAGGACATGATGCTATTAACATTTAGAAATTGTCCTGTTGTGTGCCCCCCTGCTAGGACAAATGTCCTATTAAAATTAGACACTGCCAGACTTTGTCCTGTTGATTGTTTCAGGTAGGACAAATGTCCTATTAAAATTAGACTGCCAGACTTTGTCCTGTTGATTGTTTCAGGTAGGACAAATGTCCTATTAAAATTAGACACTGCCAGACTTTGTCCTGTTGATTGTTTCAGGTAGGACAAATGTCCTATTAAAATTAGGCACTGCCAGACTTTGTCCCTGTTTGTTTCAGGTAGGACAAATGTCCTATTAAAATTAGATACTGCCAGACTTTGTCCTGTTGATTGTTTCAGGTAGGACAAATGTCCTATTAAAATTAGACACTGCCAGACTTTGTCCTGTTGATTCAGGTAGGACAAATGTCCTATTAAAATTGACTCTGCCAGACTTTGTCCTGTTCATTGTTTCAGGACAGTTTGTTCTCATTTTTCCGTCCTTGGTGCGTCACTGCGATTTGTGCATGACCAGTCATGCGGTGCTTTGAACTAAGGAGAAAAAGAGACAACCTGCAGAGCAAGGGAGGACAAAAATCATATATCCATTTTCTTTTAAAAATAAGAAATCACCATTCTATGAAACTCAATCAAGACCTGTTCTGTATGAGTCATTTGTTCGCGCGTGTATGTACACATAACAACGACATACAGTATTTATACGGCGCTGAATCTTGATAGAAATCAAATCAAAGCACACACACACAAGAAATCAAATCAAAGCGCACACACACATTAGCATTCATAACGCATTCAAACAAAAACGCAAAACAAAGCGAACACACACGGATGACATAAATGGAATACAGCAGAAACAGACCTAATGGCAAGAGAGAGAAGAGAAAGAGAGCGGAGCTTTAATAACGGGGGAACAGGTGGGTCTTGAGGTTAGCTTTGAAAGCAGAGAGGGTCGGTCGCTGACAGAGGGAAAGGAAGTTTGTTCCACACACACACACACAAATCTTAAGCAAGCAACTACAGCCTCTTGCACCTATTCCTTACCTCTCTTCTTCTTCAGCTTTTTTCAAGATATACCACATTGTTGGGATCATGCTTGCCAGTGTTTTTAGCTTTCACTGATATAATTAATGGGATTTCAAACCTTTTTTTCCCGCTGTCCAGTCCCATGGGAGAAATTCCCATGCAGGGTCAGCATGGTCAGCTCCCAGTGCATTGACCAGTGGCAGGGAAAGTCATGGCTCTCCCAACGTCCATTCTGACCTGGTCACTCCAACCTCATGGACTGCAAATGACCGCTTGGACCGCTTGTCAGGTTGGTGTTGATATATCGATGGAGATGCACACTTTCAAAAAAAATATTATTATTGCAGTTTTTTAGAAAGGATGAAACAACAAAAACAACTTTTTTTTTATATCTCAAAGCAATTTTACGTAAATCTGTAAATGCGCACAAGGCCTAAATCTACTGTATTGTTAAGTATATATATATATCAAAATGTACTGAAAAGATATTGTATATTTTTCATTTAAGTTATGAATCAAGTTCAGTGTGATTAACCGTTATTGTTGAGCTTCTGTTCTACATTAAAAGGTATTTGAATTGGTTATAAGAGAATTGAAGCAAAACATTGAAAATGTAAAATGGTTACGAAATGTGTGATGCAAAACAAATGTTTGAATTTTTGACCATTTGTCTTCCTGTTTACTTGCAAAAGACGAGAAATATTTCTTTGATTTTTTTTTTCATATTCAGGTTTTCGAGCTTTTTATTTATCTCGTGTTAGATTCATTGCTAATGTTCACTGTCAGGCTTACTCTCCTTATTATTTTTTATTTATCAGATTATTTTAAAACTTTTTTCAACAAAGCCATAGCCATGATACATACAAAGGCATGCGCGCATGTATTTGCAAGCACCCATGCACACGCAGACACACATGAATGTATGCACATACACACACGCATGTGCACACACACACACACACACACACAGAATTCTAATGTCATTTTTGTGCATGTTTTCAGATAAAGCCTCAAAATCCAGTGTGAAAAGCAAGGTTGGTACTGTATCTGCATCTTACTGTCTTAATCATAATATTCAAGAATGACACAAACTGGCAACAACATATGCACAAAGCAGCACGCACACTCGCACACACACTCGCACATATTATGTTGTGTCATTCAGTTATTTAATTTAGGGCTTACAATATTAAATGGAATTGATATTGCTGTACGGTACTGTAAAATATGGTTATTGAGCAGTTTTGAGTTTTGAACCTTCAGATCCATAAGTAATTGCTGAAATAAAATAGTAATCACAGTACTTAGATGGTTTTCAATCTTCAGGCATCACATCAAAGCAAGATGATCACATCAAAGCAAGATGATCACATCAAAGCAAGATGATCACATCAAAGCAAGATGATCACACACCAATCGTTTTAAATGCAATAAACTCGTCCTTTAACTATCCTAGCACCATGGGCGAATACATTGGCCCAAGACATCACACTTCACTCCCACCAAATGCAAAGACATTCGCTGCCAAGTACCCTGCCATGTGTTTGTCTACCTTTAGAGCTTGTGTCGGTGATTTTTCTGTTAAAGCAATGCATGCACACTCGGAAAAACCCCCACATGTTAACCCCCTCTTGTCGTTTGAGTTGCAACGGACAACCAAGAACATAACAAACACATGTTAACCCCCTCTTGTCGTTTGAGTTGCAACGGACAACCAAGAACATAACAAACACACATGTTAACCCCCTCTTGTCGTTTGAGTTGCAACGGACAACCAAGAACATAAAAAACACATGTTAACCCCCTCTTGTCGTTTGAGTTGCAACGGACAACCAAGAACATAACAAACACATGTTAACCCCCTCTTGTCGTTTGAGTTGCAACGGACAACCAAGAACATAACAAACACATGTTAACCCCCTCTTGTCGTTTGAGTTGCAACGGACAACCAAGAACATAAAAAACACATGTTAACCCCCTCTTGTCGTTTGAGTTGCAACGGACAACCAAGAACATAACAAACACATGTTAACCCCTCTCTTGTCGTTTGAGTTGCAACGGACAACCAAGAACATAAAAAACACATGTTAACCCCCTCTTGTCGTTTGAGTTGCAACGGACAACCAAGAACATAACAAACACATGTTAACCCCCTCTTGTCGTTTGAGTTGCAACGGACAACCAAGAACATAACAAACACATGTTAACCCCCTCTTGTCGTTTGAGTTGCAACGGACAACCAAGAACATAAAAAACACATGTTAACCCCCTCTTGTCGTTTGAGTTGCAACGGACAACCAAGAACATAACAAACACATGTTAACCCCTCTCTTGTCGTTTGAGTTGCAACGGACAACCAAGAACATAACAAACACATGTTAACCCCCTCTTGTCGTTTGAGTTGCAACGGACAACCAAGAACATAACAAACACATGTTAACCCCCTCTTGTCGTTTGAGTTGCAACGGACAACCAAGAACATAAAACACACATGTTAACCCCCTCTTGTCGTTTGAGTTGCAACGGACAACCAAGAACATAAAAAACACATGTTAACCCCCTCTTGTCGTTTGAGTTGCAACGGACAACCAAGAACATAACAAACACATGTTAACCCCCTCTTGTCGTTTGAGTTGCAACGGACAACCAAGAACATAAAAAACACATGTTAACCCCCTCTTGTCGTTTGAGTTGCAACGGACAACCAAGAACATAAAAAACACATGTTAACCCCCTCTTGTCGTTTGAGTTGCAACGGACAACCAAGAACATAAAAAACACATGTTAACCCCCTCTTGTCGTTTGAGTTGCAACGGACAACCAAGAACATAAAAAACACATGTTAACCCCCTCTTGTCGTTTGAGTTGCAACGGACAACCAAGAACATAAAACACACATGGCACTAGAAGAGTTAATCATCATGCAGGAGACCAAGTAAGATAGCATACAATGGTCAACCTATGGCGATATTTGTCACGCCAGAGGGCAGTCAATGCACTAGGGGCTTATCACGCGATTTTCTTACTTGGGCGTAGTGAGAGAGAGAGTGATGGTAGGACCACTCACTGTCTCTCTCTCTTTCTTTATCCCCAACTAATAATATAGAGAGGATTAGCCCCACACGAGCGTCATGCCCTCTGGCGTGAGAAAAATCGCACTAAGTCTCTCATTGTGAAGTAACGTACAATTGTGAAGCAACATATAACTTCATACAACCAATATACAAAGTAAGACTGAGCTCGTGCTCAGGGATAGTGTCTCATGTGGTTATCGAGAAGCTATTAATTCATTTAGGTAATTGGGTACTTTATAGTCACAGAGGCTCCCACCTGGAGAGCGTGTCGCAGCCAGAGGGGCGTCACCCTTTTTTTTCCTTTTGCATGCGATTTTTGTGTGACTGATGAGGAGGGGGTGGGGGGTGTTAAATTTTGACCAAATGACAACTTTTCCGTTGCCACTGGGTTTAACATGTGCTAAGAGTTAATTTAGGATATTTATGCAGCGCATATCCAATGTGTTCTTTGTGCTTTACAATTTTACTAAAATCATATTAAAGTTTGCGCATGCTCTCTGACCCATGACCCCCATGCATTATTTCGCCAATATCTCTACATGCATTACACACAGAAGCGTCATCATAAACTAATATAGCAAACATGAAAATGCATTGTGCAAAAAAACAAAATGAGTTTTCATGTTATTTATTAATGTACAAAGTTGGGTGTCAAAGAAGGGGAAGAAAGGGAGGTGTATTACTGGCAGAATGGTCTAGTTCTGAAATAATAGCAACCAACTGTAAAAAAAGCAGCTTCAAATACCGTAAAAACTGGACTATAAGATGCACCTGTATGTAAGCCGCATCCCTTAAATTGACAAAATATTAGGTATTTATTCATATATAAGCCGCACTGGTTTATAAGCCGCAGAGAAAATTGTATGTGCACAAACCAACACAAACATAGAAATTCTCCTATCAGAACGTAAGCATTTAATGTTCTCAGACACTTTAAACATGAGATTTGAATCTATTGATTACCAAAACCAGTTTTGAGTCTAAAGAAGCTCAAAATAGGCTGAAGAATGTGGCCAGAAACAGATTTAATCATACTGATAAATGTAGAATGGAAAAAAATCCACAGATAAGCCACATCAGTCTATAAGGCGCATGGGCCAAAGTTGACAAAAGTAGCGGCTTATAGTCCGCATTTTACGGTAGACTGCAGGTTCTCAAGCATTAGGTACCAGTGTTGCGTTACATTGCATTACATTAGGTACAGTTTTACAGAAAAATGAAGCATACAAATCAATGTAGGAAACGTTAACTCGATTGAGTCACATACAGAATGACATAGTTTATCCCTCAGATCGCATTATTTTTTTTATAATTTTCCAAAAAATCAAATACACATCATACAAACATGCAACGTGTAATGAGTGAAAAATAAATCAGTATATTTTTGCATTACATTAGAGACTTCTTACTTACATTAACGAGTGAGCCGCATATATTTCACAATGTAAATAATCTGATGAAATTGCGCTTCGTCAGGAAAACAAAAACTTCCAACTCTACGGGCTGACCACTTTGTTATGATCTTGATCTAGTATCACAAAGCCACTCAAGTTTTGACAGACTTGGTTCAGTATGTAAATAAAAAAGGATTGTAAAAAGCCTAATATAAACTTTAAAAATAAACATTTGTGATGCAGTACGCGAATACCCAGCTAAAGTCGGCCAGCCACAAGAGAGAGAAAGAGAGAGAGAGAGATTTGATTGATTGACAAATTGTTCAAAATAAACTATTAGAGATAGATGAATTCTGTTTTTTGCCTGTTAATCTGTTGTCTCTGGCCTTTCTGAAAATATGAATAAGTCAAAAGTGATCATTTACGACATTAGCCTGGTTTTCCTGTGCTGCATCACATTTGTTTATTTAATGTTTGAATAAAGTGAGCTATAAGGTCGCTGCCATATTGAATGAAACAAATTTGAAGATGATTAGTTGATCAATTTAAAACCCTTTCACCGCCAAAGTCGCATTTTAGCACCACAGTGATTTAACACCTATGTCACTAAAAAGGCATCAAATTGGGGTCTATTATCCAAAAACCCTATTGTCTTAGTTTTGGGGAGTAATGATAGACCTTATTTTACATATGCCACAGAAGAATCCCCAATACTGCAGATGGATTTTGTTCTCTACCCAGGTAAATTATGGGAATTCTTGCCTGAAATATGGCTGGCAGTGAAAGGGTTAAAGAAGCCAAAAAAACGAAAATAGGACACACTGGAGACAGACTAAGGGAAGCAACTACAATGGGAAGGTCTCAGGATTAATAGGAACAGCGAGTTATTTCCCTTTTATTGGGTTTCACAACAGTCAAAATATGTCGGGGGGGGGGGGGGGGGGAAACCTCTGATGTGAGGAGTATCCAAAGTATCCAAAAGATGGGAACAGTGTCGGAATGACGTCTCCGACATGACACCATTGAGCTAAGATGCAGATGCTATTGCAGGCAACCAGTTCTACACTGAAGGGAAAGGCATCAAAGAGGGGAAGCAACTTGGACAAGAAATCTGCGAAATCGGCCTTTAGTCAAAGCCTGATGTCTTTGCTCAGTGTATGATTGGACAACCGTTTTGTTGGTTGGCATTTTGACACGTTTCCTATGACATTTTTTGTTTTTTTGTGTTGTGATGTGTTCCTTCTTGGATTCATTCTTTATTTTGGTGTGAATTTTTGTTCAATTTTTTTTTACATTTGGTTTGGTGTTGGAATGTACATATGTAAATCCAGAATTTGAGTTTTGTTTCGTGTTGAAATGTGAGATTGAGAAAGGTTTATTTGGTCATTTGGGGTTACATTTGATAAAACTGAATTAGAGAATACACAGGGTGGGCATACATTATGATAAATTTGCAACATGAATTAATAAAAAAAATTTAAATCAACAACACTAACACATGAAAAGATCTTATGAAAATGTAATAGTATAGTTTCACTTTCAGCCAAGGAAGAAAGAGAGATGGGGGGTGGGGGGGGGGGGTGATAGAAAGAAAGAGAATGATCAAGAGAGACAGAAGAGACACTTGACACGTGACACTTGAAAACTTTATTTCGCAAGGATTGAGATTTTAGGCCAGGCCTATTCTTACAATCTGTCCTTGAGACAGAAACAAGACTAGAGAGAGAGAGAGAGAAAGTTTGTCTTATTGATAAATAATGTAAGCTTACAAAAAACAAACTTGGTCATGAAATGAATTAGATGGCCTGTGTTCGCACATTCTTATAGTTTTTAAGTGAAATTGAGATGAAACAAAATACAGTTTAACCTCCCTTATAAGACCTCCCATTATAAGACCCCCTCCCACATAAGACCTACTTCTCTGAGACTGTGCCCTCCTTTCTAAGTATTAAAATTACCTCCCTTATAAGACCACTCCCTTATAAGACCTCATTTTGGATGATTTTTGAAGGTCTTATAAGGGAGGTTCCACTGTATGTTCATGGTAACATTGCCTTTATGTGTGCGCGTACAGGTTGTCAACAAAGGCCAAGACCTATGCTCTGAACATTCAGCCTCCTCAGGGGAGAAGGCCTGCGATCCTTTGGAAACATTGTCCCCCTGCTTCAGCCAGAACCCTTCACAGTGGGGCATGGACGTAGCCACACCCACGCCAGTGTCGCTCTTCGGCAGGATGGCTGCTGCACAGCTGCCACAGCCACAGACGGAAAGAGAGAGAGGGAAGAAAGGACAAGGAAAGCAAAGAAATGCAGGGAACAAAGGCAGTAAGTGTTGTTCGTGGATTAATTGTCCGCTGTTTGCATCTGTGGTGATGTAGGTTTGTGAATAAGTTGTGTGTGGGGCAGTGGGTGGATGCCTCGTGCCTCCATGGGGGGAGCTGGACAACCCCATCCCTTCCCACGAGTCTCTCCCCTTGGGGATACCGGGGTGTCTCGTAAAAAGAGTTCCCTCACCTTCTGGAAGTTCTGTGCTTGAAACTTCCCCTACTCTGCCACTCTCTTTCACTCTGCCTTTCCCTTTGCTTTCTGTCATCTACCGGTACTATCTTTCTGACTTATTGGCTCATTCTTCTGCCTTTTTTTCAAAAAAGTCCTCCAAATAATTTTTCTCCTTTGAGCTCCTCCGAAATCGGAATATGTCGGCTCCATGCAGCGGGGAGACCAGTGAAAACTGAAAACCGGACACATACGTACCTTACCCATTATGGCCATATGGCCTGGGAACACAGAAGAAGAAGAAGTTGTGTGTGTGTGTGTGTAGCTCTGTAAGTTGAACTGAAATTATAGGCTCAGGGTAAACAAAAAGACATGGATCACTTGCCGTAAAAGTATACCTTGTAACTTTCAGACTTCATTGAATGCAGACTGATATATTCTTAAATAAACAATAGAACTTTGACTAATATAGGACAGTGTGTTTTGAAGAGAGGACATGTCATGTTGTTGTTGACGTACCCTGGCTAAAAGACTCCAGGGATCATCCCAACAGCCAAAGCACTTGAATACGATGGTACAAATGCATCATCTAGGGATGAGAACATTACATGTATGACTGGTTTTTTTATTACTCTACCACATGGGCAGCCACACTCCGATTTCGGGGGACATGGGAGACTTGTTATGCTAGGAGCTTGTCATTTCTAAACAGAATCCCCGCATAACTGAGCATAGCATAGCAACATTTTGATGTAGCCTTGGTTAAAAAAAATCTTCCAAATAAATTTTCTCCTTTCAGCTCCTTCGGAATGTGTCGGCTGTATGCAGCGGGAAGACCAGTGAAAACTGGACACACATGTACCTTATCCATTATGGCCATATGGCCTGGGAACGCAGAAGAAGCTCCTAACTTTTAGTTGTAAGTCACACTGCCACAAAGGCATATCAAATTTTGGTGTTTTGTGCATGTTAAAAAAATAAGACTTTTATTTGTTTCTTGTCTGATTTTGCTGTTTGTGACGGATGTGTTGCAGGTTCTCTATCAAACGGTCACCCCACTGAAATGCTGCTGGACAGGGATGATGTATCCTGAAAACTTCAATCTTAGTTTTCATTCATACACTCATACTTTCTCTGTTTCTGTCTCTGTCTGCCTGTCTCTGTCTCTCACACTCTTTCTCACTCTCTCTCTCTTTGTGTCTCTCTCTCTGGGGATGTGGCCTTTCATAAATGAATCTTTCAACCTCTCTGTCTGTCTCTCCCTCTCTCTCTCTCTCTCTCTCTCTCTCTCTCTCTCTCTCTCTCTCTCTCTCTCTCTCTCTCTTTCTCTCTCTCTCTCTCTCTCTGGGGATGGGGCCTTTTATAAATAAATCTATCAATCTCTCTCTCTCTCTCTCTCTCTCTCTCTCTCTCTCTCTCTCTCTCTCTCTCTCTCTCTCTCTCTCTCTCTCTCTCTCTCTCTCTCTCTCTCTCTCTCTCTCATTGACTGTTATTCTCTGCACTCTCTGCTTTCTTTATTTCTTCTTCTTTTGCCTTTCCCAGATTGTCACTCCACCTTTATTATATATAACTCCCCATCCATGTGAGACGCTCTTTTCCTGCTCACGCTATTCATGGCTTAAAAAAACAAAACCTTGTCCACATACAACCAACAAAATGAAGTATGATCTTTGGAATGAATTAGATGTCATCCTTCTTTAAATGCTAAAATTGATTTATGTCTGAAGGCAATTTCTTCTCTGTTTGTAAAGAAAGTTTGTGCCGTTTTTGTGTGGATGGAAGTTCAGTTTAACGTTGCGTATCGGCTTTCGCCATGTACGACGGGCTGAACAAACCAACCATGGTATATACAAAAAATTATGTTCCTGAATCACTGTCCCAGCCAAAAGGCCGAGAAGCGATCAGAATTCTCGATAAAGTTTTTGTGTGGGTTTTTTTTATTGATTATAAGGCGCACCCCCCACCCCCCCCCAATTTCGGATTTTGTTGTCATAATTTCTTACTATATTATTAGTCATATTATAAGGTGTCTAGAAAAAAAAATGCCTTATTGTCTGTAAAATATGGTAATATGATGTGAAACGAACAGTTCTTAACTTGAAAAAGGATAGTGATACCAACATGGAGTACGGGGCTGGGAAGGATGTCGACAACATTCAGTCTACAGATTGGTCTCCAGATGTTACTGACCACGTGACTGGTAAGATCCCTACTGTGACTGTGCATTTGAAAGCGCTACATAAGTCGCTCTGCATGTTTTTGAACAAAAGTAAAAATTGTCAACCACCCTTTTTTTCATGGTCTATTTTTGGGGGGGTATTTCAATTTGGGGTATTTCACTAACGGATACCTTGTCAACAACTTTTGTCTTTGGAGAATTTAATTGTATGTATTGTAGATCTGGATCTGGATCGATACATTTGCAGGCGCCTCTTCTGACAATAGTTGCGACGGAACTAAGAGGGCGCATGTACCTAATGGAAAGATAGATGGGAGACAGACTTAGTTTAAGCATTTTATTATTAAAAGACAGTATAAAATGCACAATAACTAAACTGGAGCATCAACAAGCAATAGCTTAGGTGTGCTCAGGTGAACAAAATTGCAGCAGATAATACTGGCGGGATTTACAATGAGGCTTTATACTGAAAGTTCTCTACCCCTGTCTTGTGCACTGAGATGTGTGCGCCACCTACATAAGATTATCGCCCTTGTCTGTCACGAAGTAGTAGTATATAGCCACAGATTATCTGTGTGTCTGTCCATGTTTAATAATAATAATAGTAGTTAATTTATATAGTGCTTTACCTCAAATCACCCCAAAGCGCTTTACGACCAAATGCTCATCAACAAGCAAACACCATCTGAAAACTCATCTCTTTCCAAAGTAGCAACTGATCTCTCCCATCACAACCTGGCTTGTGTGTGTGGAGGGGTGTGTGTGTGCTCATGTAGGCTTGTTTGTTTGTTGTTATTTTTTAATTATTTGTAAACGCCTAGGGCATTCATTTGATTAGGCGTATAAATGCTCATCATAATAATAAAGCAGACAACAAAAATAGTATTCAAGAATGACACAAACTGGCAACAACATATGCACAAAGCAGCACGCACACGCACGCACATGCACATGCACACACACTCGCACACACACTCACACAGACACACACACACGTTTGTCTCTGTGGGGGCAGTGGTTCATTGGTGGAGAGAGGCAGGATAAAGTTTCAGTTGTGTTTCCAATGGTGGGTTGTCATTCCTGAGGGAAATGAATATGGATACTTTTCAGTGTGTGTAAAATGTCTTTCTAATCTTTCTTTTTTTTCAATTGTAATGATTCATATGCATGCTCAACAAAACATTTTTTACTAGGTTAAAGACAATAAAGATTTCTGTATTGAATTGAAGTGAATTAACGATTTGAAGTTTTCAGCCCATCTGCTTTCAGTGTCGCGAGCGGAGACCTCCAAAAGGAAAAGAAAATCCCATCCCCCGGCCCCTCAGCCTGTGAAGAAAATGATGCGGAAAACCGTCAGCCTGTCCCGTATGAAAACAACAGTGGACCTACCAACCGTACACTTCAGCGAGGATGACGATGTCTTGGGGATAGACACGGAGGAGGAGGAAGAAGAGGAGGAGGAGAGACGAGGGGGAATGGAGCTGAACGTGATGCAGCCTGTCTCCAGCGTCGGTTCCTTACTGCAGGGCTTCAACAAGGACATGCAGAAACAGCTAAAGGTAATAGTGTTTCACTGTTATACTTATTTATCTGTTTATATTGCAACTTGTCAACAAGGACATGCAGAAACAGCTAAAGGTAAGAGCGTCACTGTTATACTCATCTGTTTATATTGCAACTTGTCAACAAGGACATGCAGAAACAGCTCAAGGTAATAGCACTGTTATACTCATCTGTTTATATTGCAACTTGTCAACAAGGACATGCAGAAACAGCTGGGGTAATAGTTTCACTGTTATACTCATCTGTTTATATTGCAACTTGTCAACAAGGACATGCAGAAACAGCTCAAGGTAATAGTTTCACTGTTAAGTTCTGTGCAACTTGTCACAAGGACATGCAGAAACAGCTCAAGGTAAGAGCGTCACTGTTATACTCATCTGTTTATATTGCAACTTGTCAACAAGGACATGCAGAAACAGCTCAAGGTAATAGTTTCACTGTTATACTTATTTATCTGTTTATATTGCAACTTGTCAACAAGGACATGCAGAAACACCTGAAGGTAATAGCACCACTGTTATGCTCACAGACCCTCCCCGTGGGCATACCGGGAAGGGGTCTTTCATAAAAATAGTTCCCCCACCTCCTGGAAGTTCTGTGCTTGACTCTGCCTTTTCCCTATGCTTTCTATCATCTACTATCTTTCTGAGACCCTGCCTTTTTAAAAAGAATCTTCCAAAACCTGACAGCTCCTACAGAACCTTACCCATTATGGGAGACCAGTGAAAACTGAAAACCGGACACATTTGGCCTGGGAACACAGAAGAATACTCACAGACCTGCCTACCCCTACGATTTTTTCGTAGTTCCTACGGAATTTGACTATAAACTACGGAACTACGGTTGATAGCCAAATTCTACGATTTTTTGCTACCGCAAAGTACGTTTTCGAGCAAAACGGCATATCGGTTCGTTTGAGGTTCGCTTGGCTCTGCATCGGTTCATCTGAGTGGGCATGCGGCAAATAGGCTCTCATGCATGCACTGTCCGACATTAGCACGACTCTCTTCAAAATGGCTGCAAGAGAAACCATTCATCCATTCCGACGGGTGACATTGATTCATTTTGTGAAGTTTATTTCAGAAAAAAATATACAGATCAGAAAAAAAGAGTATATCAACATCTACTCAAACACACTGCACAATACACAGAAAGTTTTCTGTAATGCAGATAGGCAGAACACGAGAATGCTTGCACCGTGTGGCGATGTGATTTCTCAAGTTGGGGGCCGACGGGGTACTTGATGATTGACTGACAGCGGCAAGTTGAATCAAACAACGCGCATCGCAATCAGCATTAGCTGCACCGAAAAACGCCCAGAACATAACAAATTTCTTCGCTACAAACATCAAAACCGAGCTGAGTGTCGAAGATTTGACTCTGGCAGAGATGACGCTTGTTGAAGTGCTGATCACTCGCATGGCCATGGGGTTCGGCCAGTCGACACACGGAGGCATTCAAAATGGAACTAGGCCTGATGTTTCCCCATTCTCTCTCTCTATCTCTCTCTCTGATTTACTGTTGGTCTTTTTCTTTGTGTTTCTTTTGTTTGTTGCTGTTGGGATTTTTTTGTGGAGGCAAAATTACTGAGAGTAGAACTGTGGCCAGCCATTATACTGGTTATGCCGCAGAGGTATGTACATTTTGTGGATTTTGTCACTTCTAGTAGCACTGGCTTGTGTGTGTGTGGTAGTAAAAGGGAAAACGTGATACGATAATATGATTGGAATTGTTGATACACTCAGTGGTGGAGCCAAGATAGTTTTTTTCTTTTTTGGGCAGTCAAAAAGACTATAACATGATATGATTCAGGGTGCAATTCATGTGTAGTTGTTGGTTTTCCTTTTGCAGGAGAGAGAGAACCAAGTGCAAGAACTTGCCAAGGGGGCGGTGAAATTGGCTGGCCGACGCATCAATAATCACTGGGCAACGTGGAAAGCTAAGCGGTATAACATATATTTGGTATAATATTTCAGTCACATAGACTTACTTGTCTCTGTGAAATTCGGGCTGCTCTCACCTGGAGAGCGTGTCGTCGCAAGCGCAGCTCCACAAAGTTTTCTTCTTTATAGGGGGGAGGGGGGAGGACCTGGAGCAGACATGGGAAACCGAGCTATCAATTTGGTTCATACCAAGCAACAGGATTTCTCCCTACTCTTACCGACTTTTAACTGCCGTGGGATTTTTACGTGCGTAAAGCACACTGGTCAGACCTGCTTTACGTCCCCACCCGAAGGACTCGACATTCAGTTTGATTTTCCGGTCAAACTAGAAAGAAAGGGCGAGGCCGGGATTCAAACCCGGGTCACTCGTGCATTACAATTGGCAGGCGAAGGTTTAACCACTCTGCCTCCTTCCTTCCATTTGTAATTTTTTAGTCAGTCTTGAAACTATGTAACATGGAATGGATAATGCTTGATATTCCTCTGTGAGCAGCAAGATTTAGAATGTGATGTTAAACATTTGGTGATTAATTCAATGATTGACTCCATTATTCTGAAACTTTTCAAAAAAATATTATTTAACCCTTTCACTGCCAATGTCGCATTTTTACACCACAATGATTTAACACCCATGTCACTAAAACTCTTGAAATCAGGGTCTGTTTTTCAATGATATTGTGTTCCTAAATATGGGCAGTAAGGATTGACCCCATTCTAAATGTGTCACAGAGAAATCCAACAATATTGCAGACAAAATCTTTTCTGTAGCCAAGTAAATTTAATGGAATTTTTTTGCTCAAAGATGGCTGGCGGTGAAAGGGTTAATGTAATAGCTCTATCTGAATGCTGTGTTGGTTTCCAGAGGCAAGGTGTTCGGCAGCTTCAAGGAGCGTGTGCACACAGAGCTGTGTGATCTGGAGCAAGATGTGGCCGTGTTGACTGACCTTGAAAAAAATGCTGAGGTATTGTCATATAATATAATATCAGCCCATGAGTATTGATATACTACTCCACATTTGCTTTGCATCATTTCATGTAAATAAAGTCAACGTAAGTCAAAATATGGAATGCCTTTTTAAAGGTGGACCCTGACGGATGAGTTTTTGCAAGGAACACATTGAGATCACCAAAAAGACAGCCTTTTCAAGGATTGGAACACTCGCTTTGCTCTGGTTTCCTAGAAATCAAACCGTCAAAACTGCAATTCCTCCTTGGCGGAGATGCCGGAGAGAGAAGCCATTTTGGATGGGGTGGGTGGGGGCCACTCATTGTGGTTGAAGCTTTTTCTTTTTGGTAGTGCAGTAAAAAATAAAAATTGAAGCCATTTCCTTTGTTGTGAGCGAAACTCCTTTAGATAAAATGCAGTAAAATGCCTGTATTGCAAAAATTCTGTGCAAACAATTAGGTCGCCATTACAAAACACGTCTTCTCTTTCAGTGAAATAATTTGACTTCCAGCACCTCTGCCAAGAATGAATTGACGGTTTGATTTCTAGGAAACCATAGCAAAGTGAGTGTTGCAATCTTTCTAAAGGGTGTTTTCATGGTGATCTCGACGTGTTTCTTGCAAAAACTCATCCGTCAGGGTCCACCTTTAAGTGATGCAAAGCAAGTGTGGAGTAGTGTGTTTTAAACATTTTGCGTTCTGTTGATCTGTAGCCACCGGTTTGTTTGGGCGGTCTTTTATGTTCTGTCTTCTTTGTATGAACATTAAAACCAACACCCAATCCTTAGAATCAGGGTCGAGTTTCTCTAGACGACGGTCGCCGCACGCATAACTGTTACGCCAAGAGGGGTCTAAGAAACACTTTAGAAAATGTTTGCGGAAAAATACTACAAGCTCTTGTCTGATTGGTAAAAAAAAAAGTATTATTTTAACCAAACTTTAATGGACCAATCAACAACAAGAAATGTATTCACCCCCTACAAGTCACGTGATAGTTCCGGATAGTTCGCCGCTTGTTCAGTGTTTGGCAAGAACAAAACGTCACGCAAACAATAGGCAAATGAAGGGTGTTTCTTAAACCGTTTTTGTCGAATTGAGTGAGCGCAACGTAACGTTAGCCCTTGTGAAACGGACCCCTGGTGTCTATATTATTAGTGCATTTTATATTATAAAATAATGTACTTCTCTCACAAGAGCAGACCTGTTTACCATCCCGATTTTGCCGTAATTTTTACGGGGGAAAAGTCAAATTATGGTAACTACGGCTAGAGGAAAAAAAAATACGGGAAAAAAAAATCCTAAATATAAAAAAAACCGCTACAGTTGGGTCGGTAAGTGAAACTTTTGAAACGATGCGATGGAAAGTCATTTCACGCCATTTCCTTTTCTGTACCAAAATGGCGTCCAAGCGAGTGCATTCCGAAGCTTCTGGTCGAAAATCAAAAGAAAAAACATCAAAAGTGGCACAGAAATTCCGGGAAAGTTACCTCAAAATTCCAGGAATTGTTCAGCACTAGGTGACGAGCATGTGTTCTGTGTCTACTGCTCGACGGACATTAGTATTGCACACTCAGGTCAGTACGATATCGACGTTCATTGGTCACGCGTTGGATTACAGGTGTTTTTTTCAAAATTTCTTTTTTTTGTTTCAGAAATTACAACTTTGCAAAATAGGGGTAAACAGTTCTGCAAGAGTGAAAAAGAAGGGGTATTTCTTACCTCTTCCTTTACTTTTGATTTTTCAGTAAGATGGTGAAATTGTGTTACTGCTCAAAAGGGGCCAACTCACACCGTGCAACTGCAGTCTGCAACTATCCAACTGTGACATTTGTGAGGCACGATTCTCATGAAATACTACTGTATGAATGAATCTGATGAAATCCTACTAGTTTTGTTCACTATATTTGTAGTCCCCCGTACACAAATCTGATTAAATATCTGTAGTTTTGTATCGGACATTTATTGATATTCGTGCATTGGGATCTACATGAATGATAGTGAATGAAAATACCGTAAAAGCTGGACTATAAGACGCACCTGTATATAAGCCGCATCCCTTAAATTGACAAAATATTATTCATATATAAGCCACACCGGTTTATAAGCCGCAGAGAAAATTGTATGTGCACAAACCTACACAAATATAGAAATTTTCCAATCAGAACATGAGTATTTCATGTTTTCAGACACTTTAAGCATGAGATTTGAATCTATTGATCACAAAAACCAGTTTTGAGTCTAAAGAAGATCAAAATAAGCTGAAGAATGTGGCCAGAAACAGATTTAATCATACTGATAAATGTAGAATGGAAAAAAATCCACAGATAAGCCACGTCAGTCTATAAGCTGCATGGGCCAAAGTTAAGAGAAAAAAAATTAGTGGCGTATAGTCCACATTTTACGGTAGTAAGATTACATAGGATTCATTAAAACAATAGTATTTCATGAGAATCTTGCCTCACAGATGTCATTACAGTTGGGTAGTCATACGACTGAAATTGCACATGTGAGTGAGCGCCTTAAATGTCATAAAAATCAATATTCTTAACCCTTTCACCGCCAACGTCGCATTTTAGCACCACAGTGATTTCACCCTTTCACCGCCAGCCATTTTTCAGCCAAAATATACCATTAATCTTAGCTGGGTAGAGAAAAAAATGTTTCTGCAATTTTAGGAATTCCTCTGTGACGTGTATAACACTAGGCCTATCCTTATCTCCCAAAATTAAGAAAATAGGGTCTTTGGATAACAGGCCCTGATTTGATGCCTTTTAGTGACATGGGTATAAACCACTGTGGTGCATAAATGCGACATTGGCAGTGAAAGGGTTAACACCTATGTCACTAAAAGGCATCATAATGGGGTCTGTTATCCAAAGACCCTATTGTCTTAGTTTTGGGAAGTAAGGATAGACCTTATTTTATATATGTCACAGAAGAATCCCCAATACTGTAGACGGATTTTGTTCTCTACCCAAGTAAATTTTAATAGCAATTTTTGGCTGAAATATGGTTGGCAGTGAAAGGGTTAAGCTATTCTGATAATGGAATGGAGGTGTACTGCTAGGATATATTTCAGGTTTAGCTCCTCCACCAATAAAATGAAGCTATTCAGTGGACAAGTTTTTGCTGTAATGTGAAATCTTTATTTTATTTTGATAAGAGTCTAAGGAATATGGGCGGTATACATTTAATTGATGTTCACCATTACTGATTTGATCCAAACAAAATTCTTTTCTTTTTTTTCTTCTCAGATCACATTGATGAAACAGGTGAATGCTCTCCGTGAGCAGAGAGAAAAACTGCAGAACAGGTTTGTACCATACTTATTGCATTTTATTATTTTAATTTTTAAAGGAGCACCCTGATGGATGAGTTTTTGTAAGAAACACGTCGAGATCACCAGGAAAACACCCTTTACAGAGATCACAACATTCACTTTACTCTGGTTTCCTAGAAGTCAAATTGGTGATTCCTCATTGGCGGAGGTGCTGGAAGTCAAATTCTTTCACCCAAAGAGAAGGCGTGTGCCGTCTCTTTTCTAATGGCTGCCAAATCGTTTGCACCAAATTTTCGCAATACAAGCCTTTTTATTTATTTATTTTTTAAATTTTATACAGTTTATCTAAAGGAGTTTCGCTCACAACAAAGGAAATAGCTCAAATGTTTTGTTACTGCACTACAAAAAAAGAAAACGCTTCAACCACAATGAGTGTCCTCCACCCACCCCATCCAAAATGGCTACTCTCTCCGCCAAGGAGGAATTGCCGTTTTGATGGCTTAATTTCTAGGAAACCAGAGCAAAGTGAGTGTTCCGATCCTTGAAAAGGCTGTCTTTCTGGTGATCTTGACTTGTTTCTTGCAAAAACTCATCCGTCAGGGTCCACCTTTAAGAATGTTTTCTTTGTTTTATAAAGTTGTTCCGGAAGATTGAGTCTTCATTTTTATTTTAAGATTTTGTTATTAAATAATTTATATTTTATGTACATAAGCCATGGGGATTTCTGTTACATATTTTTTTTAATAACCTTAACTTGACTATTGTCTTTCACATGCCAGAAACAGTTGATGTTGGCATAATGGGAGCATTAGTCAAGCCATCAAATGTTTGAAAGAAACTGAAAATTTGTATTTCATTTTGATAGCCTTAGGCGGCTAACAATTTAAAAAAAAATGTTTACACTTCTACATTTGAGTTTACAGAAATCGATAAGTTGTGTAGAAGTGTTGACAACAGAAAATCGGATTTAAAACTAAATATTGACTTTGAAGTGACCTCTACTTTGTAGTGACCTCCATCAACTATAAACATGGATATAACAAAGCGTGCTGCTGCTGCAATGCACGTACATAATTAACTATTTTTCTTCTTCTTCTTCTGCGTTCCCAGGCCATATGTCCATTTTTCAGTTTTCACTGGTCTCCCCGCTGCGTACAGCCGACACATTCCGATTTCGGAGGAGCTCAAGGGAGAAAATGGAAGATTTTTTTTTTTAAAGGCAGGAGAATGGGGCCAATAAGTCAGAAAGATAGTAGATGATAGAAAGCAAAGAGAAAAGGCAGAGTGAAAGAGAGTGGCAGATTAGAGGAAGTTACAAGCACAGAACTTCCAGAAGGTGGGGGAACTATTTTTACGAAAGACCCCCCGGTATCCCCACGGGGAACATAATTAATAAAAGACATGAGCAATAACGAAGCATGCCAGTGTCTCGTGGTGTGTTGCAGAGTGAGGTCTGTGATGGAGTGCCACGAAGATTTCAGGATGGAAACGGAGCTGTTGGAAGATCAGAGTGCAGAGGCACAGGTAACCATTATTGCTTTCACAACCAGCCGCCATGGCATAGTGGTAAAGTCGCGGATTACATGGCTGGGAGGTCTCAGGGGGTTCGAATCCCATCAGAGGGCAGGTTTTTTTCCGGTCCTACCCAGAGTGAGTGGCTAGGGCTCAATGGGAAGACTGAAACCACACAGTCTAGCTTCATCCACTTAAGGACATATCCTGCACCTGGCGTCCAAATGAGAAAAATTCTGAAACTTTGCACCAGGTATATATTTCATGAAAGGAATTCAGAAATGAAAAAAAAATATAGGTCACCGTCATTTTGTTTATTAGTGAATTGTCTTTGTTACTTTAGTTTTTTGTAAAGTTGGTTTCATTTGGGATTATATTTTTCGTGGGCGATTTTATGTAAAAAACTTATGACATTTTTATTACTTTTTGGCTCACTTTTTGTCAATTAATCAAAATATTATTGAACATAACTTGTCATAATTTTATCTCCTATGAATGTACTTTCCAAACATTGCTACTATTAGTCAGACAATTGATTATAAATGGGAGGAAAAGCTGTTTATTTCAACATAGCGCTATTCTGGCCATTTTGTGAAAACCGCCATTTTTAAAGGGCAAAAACGAGCACGGTGACCTATATTTTTTTTTCATTTCTGAATTCCTTTCATGAAATATATACCTGGTGCAAAGTTTCAGAATTGTTCTCATTAGGTCGCCAGGTGCAGGATATGTCCTTAATGGATGCGATTCTGAGAGTGTTGCTCTAATTTCAAGACAAACTCTGCAGGTGTCTGTAATTCTCAGGCCTGGTTAACAGCAGGATATCATGATGAAAGGAAGCGTAGAATACAGCCCTATCACGTAGTCTCAGACCGATACGAAACTCCATAGCATCATCATCATTATTGTCATCCACCTCGTTTCCAACAATCATCAAAAAGAAAGAAATGTCTCAAATTCTGTGCTCTTGCATGCCCTGCTCTCATGGTGACCTCAGTTTCGATTACCAATCCAGTTTATGCTCTTGGTGCGTTCGGGTCAAAGTCATGGGGATCAGTGTGTTCTGGAGAGCTGTCAATGGCCGTAGTGGCGCCCTTGGAGGAGGACCTCCCTCATGTTGGCTCCGCGACTAAGACATTATTGTTGTCAGTAGGGGGCTTAGTAGGTAGTGTCCTGTGTACAGGCTCCACTGAACACCACCTAAGTGACTCAGCAGCAGTGCAGTGTCTCCTCGGTTGGTTGCCTCCTGACGGCCTAACATAGATTCGCTCCCCTTGGACTGCTGGTTTCAGATTCTGCGACTTGAACAAGCCGGGGTGTGGCTGCGAGTTGGGATTCAGAATGAGCGGCGTGGAAGCAACGCCACTGCCCCTCCCCCCCCCCCCCCCCCCCAACCTTTTTCTCTCTCTCTCTCTCTCTTTTTAGCTTTCATTTGAGTGGCCACACTTCTGAATTAAAAAAATATAGATACATGTGTATATCAATTGGTGTCAAGATCTCTCTCTCTCTCACTGTAAGTGTGTGAACAAACATGTATTCCCATCTCCCATCATTTGAAGAACTGGAGTCATGGCATTTTTGTACTATGATTCATACATGCCTGGAATGGTTCTCATTTAATTTTGCCCATGCTTCTATTGTGAACAACTTGTGCCATAATGGTGCTTTAACTTCGCAGAGAGGGCTGGAAGTGCACATGAAACAGGACATGGACAAGCTGAAAACCAAACTGCTTCTGGACTTGGTAATATGCATGTGTGTGTGCATGTGTGTTAGGTGAATGTGTAAGTGTTAGAATGAGTTAGAGAGGGGGAGGGAGAGAGTGAGAAAGAGAGAGAGATTAATAGATATTTTTAGTTTGCAATTGCATTCTTGTTCAATTTCTTTGTTATTTATTGCATTTCATTTTTTGTTATAAAAATGTTTTCAATGTCAGTACAACTTTTGTAGTTATTCTGACAATAAATTGGTTCCAGTCCAGTGTAAATCTGATTTAAAATGATGGTTTTGAAAATGTAGTCATAACCCATAAACCCGTGGAGCGCCCGCAAGAAAATTGCGGTCCGTTACCACGAAGCGCCCGCTTGTGCCCATCTTTTTTTTTCCTTTTTGGTTTTCTGAGAATCTCATCTCTGTATAAAATAACCCAGTGCTAAACAGAGAGTGCATAGCTGATTGAAAGTAGCAGCGTTTGCGTATGTACGTATGTTTATCCATTCATTTGATTCATGATTACGTTTGTTTCTTTGTTTTTTACAGCAACAGCAGCAGCTGAGAAGAGTGAAAGACTCCATGCAGAAACTCTTCATCTGAGCGTCCGCTGAGGAAACCTCCACACCAATTCTGAGAACACTTTTTGTGTTTGGTTAGCCCAGTCTGGCTTTTTCAACAACAAAAAAGTTGATGACAATGATGAGAATAGTTTTTAAAAAGTTGTTTTCTATATTTATGTAACTCATGTCTTGACTCCCAAAGAGCATAGAATTATTATTCAACTGCTTTGTGCCAATAGTTTAGACAGGAGGGGAAGGGGTTGATATAGGCATAATTAGACCCCAAACATGCGTTATTTACCACATTTGGTAGCTTGTTGGCCTCTCTAAACATGGGGTACTGGTCCCTTGATCGGTGAAGAAAAATAAGGTGTATTTAAAAACTAATTACTTTGAGATAATGGCAAGATTGACATCAGCAGCAATATTCGCTATGTTCCATCCAGATAACTATAGCTGTATATATAGAGGTTTGGCATTACTTTCAGATTTAATAATAATTATAGTACATTTATATAGCGCTTTACCTCAGATGAGCCCAAAGCGCTTTACAATCAATTATTCATCAACAAATAGACAACAAAAACAGCATTCAAGAATGACACCAACCAGTGACAACGCATATACAAAGCAACCCTCTCTCTCTCTCTCTCTCTCACACACACACACACACACACACAAACATTTTTCGACACCGACTCGTTCATCCCCCATTCAGTAAGCCCTTTTCTTCATCAGATCTATTACTTACATAAAAGAAGATTGATTGATTCTAACTCGAGGCTTTCCAGCATGTTGCAAGGTGTGGGCTTTTAAACTGGGATCAACAACTGTTTGTCCAATGGGTTTTTTGTGTGTGTTGTTTTTTAATTGTACACGAAACATGTAGGGAACTTTGTTTTTCAATTAAGGAAGTGGTTAGATATTACATTGTTATAAATTATTAAAATGGCATTGTTTGCAGTTTGTAGTTGAAGGTTTAAGTTTATGTGTTGTTTCAAACTGTTATTGATCTACAGGGGACTGATAAAATAGTTGATTTTACACGCATAAAATGATAGAATAGATTAGTTGATTTTACACGCATACACCCCTCTCTCTCTCTCTCAAACAACATTTGGATTACTGCTACAGAGTTCTGTTGCATGGTTAAATGTGTAGCATGATCCCAAAGACTGCTCAACACACACACACACATTAAAAGTTTCATATCTTTACATTTGAGTGTGATTGGTGGTTCCTCTTTCTTTGTTGGTTTGGCCTTACTCAGGTTTTTAAAGTTGTTAAGTTATATATTGTGTTGTTCCTCTACCATTGTTATAAATGTTGACGTTATTTTGCATTTCCATTTTAAGCTTGTTTTTCCTTCAACCTGGAATGTGCCTTATTTCCATTTTAAGATCTGTTATTGGTTATTTTTTTATAAAAAGGATTGTGTAAATAAAAATAAAAGATTACAAAAATCGTACTGCTGTTTATTTGTTGTTTCTAAAAATGGAATTCAGGTGTTTTTTCTATCATGTCTGCTCTGCTCGGTAGGGTGTACATAAATTATGTTTTGCCAAACTATATATGAGCCTGCATTGTATGCCAGTCGTTTCCGACTATGATGAGCCTGCATTGTATGCCAGTCGTTTCCGACTATGACTGCCAGTCGTTTCCGATATGATGAGCAGAGGGGACTATGCCTGCATTGATGCCAGTCTATTCCTGCATTGTATGCCAGGTTTCCGACTATGATGGCCTGCTAGAATTGTGTTTACTATGTGAGAGATGTTTCCGACTATGCCCAGTATGCCAGTACATCCTGCATTGTATGCCAGTCGTTTCCGACTATGATGAGCTCCAGTCGTTTCCGACTATGATAGCCTGCATTGTATGCCAAAGGAGCCTTTGATGCCACGTTTCCGACTATGATGAGCCTGCATTGTATGCCAGAAGGTCCCCAAAGGCCAACCAATCCCTTGGGCTGCAGCACCATGAGCTTACATTACTATGACTTTAAATACATAGCAAATAGAATGACTTTCCAGCAAAGAAGTACCGTGGAACCTCCCTTATAAGACCCCTCCCTATGAAGACCGCTCCCTTATAAGACCTCATTTGGGATGATTTTTGGTCTTATAAGGGAGGTAATTTTAATCCTTACAAAGAAGAGCAAAGTCTCAGAGAAGTAGGTCTTATATGGGAGGGAGTCTTATAATGGGAGGTCTTATAAGGGAGGTTCAACTGTACTTTCATTGGTAACTTCTCATGTAGATGCCAGTTGGCTTCAAGAAAGCAAACAGTACTCTGAAGAGCCTCCATTTCTCCAACCATATTATCAATAAGCACAAAACAAACATATATACTCCACAGAACACAACATACTTTTTTTTTAGTATTTTAATCAGTTTTTCCAAAAATAAGTTATGGTAACAAAATGAATTTCCTCTTCTTCCCCCTCCCAGCATCATCATCAACAACAACAAAACCAGTCATTAGCTTTCTGACAAACAGTATTCCAATGGAAACAATGACAAAACGGAGAACAGCCACAATAAGCATGTCAAGCACAGAAATCTACCCACTAATTTAAGAAATAAAACCACACACACAAAAAAAAAGTGCACAACCCTCACACTTTTCATGATCCCATGTATTGAAATGCAACCACCCATTTTTTTTTGTCAGACGAACGACATCAAATGTGATTCTCCGTTACAGAAACATGGTCAGCACAAAGATAGGTTTAAAAAAAAAGGGGGGGGGGCATAATTTTAAATAAAATATGTTCTTTTCTGCAACATTCAATGGCATGCGTTTGTAAAAAAAAAAAAAATTATATAAAAATTCAACAGTATGAGTTAGCTGCTGTGAGGTGTTAGAATGGCACAGTGATAACTCGTACACAGAAACAATGACATGTTTAGGTGGAGTTATGGCTCTTAGCCCTTGACACCATGGTGGCCTTCCGTTTCAAGGCATTTTGTCAAGTGACTGCAAACTCACTTTCTCTCTCTCTCTCGCACATGCGAGTAGTAAAAACAGATTATGCTTTCTATTTGATCAATGGAAATAAAGACTTGCCTCCCATATGTCCACCAGAAGATCTCGTTGCTAACCATGCCGTTTGTTGTCGGATACAAAAAGCCAGCAAAGATGCAGATCAACACCCCCTCCTCCATTTCTCTTTCCGTGTTTTCAGTCTTGCCTTTCTCACTGCAGATTGAGCACTCGTTTTCTATATTTAACGTTAATTTTCATCCATTTAAACAATTAAAAATATGCATTCACTAATAGAATATAAAGGCAAGATGGGTAAAAAACACAATGAACCAAGACTTTGATGAGGGGTGTTAATCTGGCCAAAAAGTCTTATTTAACCTCAACAAAGAGAACACCTACCGTATTTTTCTGACTCTAAGGCGATACTTTTTTTCTAAGACTCGGACCCCTGCGCCTTATAATGTGACTGATGAAATAGTAAGAAAATCTCAAATTTGGGGGGTGCGCCTTATAGAAAGGTGCGCCTTATAGTCCGAACAATATGGTATGTTTTATTGTTTGAACGGATGACACCAATCAATGTCATGATGAGCCATGTCCAAAGCCCTAAGTTGCTTCATTTCTCCCCGTGGGCATACCGGGGGGTCTTAAGTAAAAATAGTTCCCCCACCTTCTGGAAGTTCTGTGCTTGTTGTAACTTCTAATCTGCCACTCTCTTTGACTCTGCCTTTTTCCTTTGCTTTCTATCATCTACTATCTTTCTGACCTACTGGCCCATTCTCCTGCCTTTTTTCAAAATAATCTTCCAAATAATTTTTCTTTCAGCTCCTCCGAAATCGGAATGTGTCGGCTGTACGCAGCAGGGAGATCAGTGAAAACTGAAAACCGGACACATGTGTACCTTACCCATTATGGCCATATGGCCTGGGAACGCAGAATAAGAAAAAGAAGAAGCTTCAGTTACCGCTACATTAAATTGAAGAGTAAACTGCGATGGCTTGGAGTCAAAACGGACCAACTTTAGATAGTCCATTGACGTATTATTGAACTTATTACGAAACTAATAACTTGTATAAGAAAAAAAAGACTGCACAAATATAAAAAGCATAACGCCCTTTTTACATTATTTGCAGTCTTTTTTTAATACGAATTCTTAGTTTTTGCAACAAGTTCAATAATACGTCAATGGACTGTCTAAAGTTTTGACTCCAAACCATCGTAAAGTTGCTTGCGCGCGTAAAATTATCTACAATAAGGTTGAGTTGTTGAATTCTATACAGACAATGAAAGGATGGATAGCAAGCTCTCTTGGTTGGCATGAAAGATTAATTTAATGATCAGGTACTATGGTACACACACCCTTTCGATTTCTTCGTCTCCCCGCATTTTCAAACTTGCCTTTCTTAGCAAATATTAAGCTGTATTGTATCAACTTCTTGAGCTAATTATCTTTGTTGAATAATGTATTGCAGTAATAATAAAGGCCGCAATACATGGAACAGCCATGGAGCGTTTTTGTTCTGGGCTTTCCCGTTAAAACAGATTAAGCAATTAAATCTAGATCTAAATTTAACTGGGATGTTGGTGTGACTTGAACAGCAAATCGGGATTTTGGGATTTGTTCGCCTGTTTTATGCTACAGACAAACCTCTATTTTAAGACTTCCAAAATGTCCGGAAAAATCGGTCGTAAATTGGAGGGGTCGTATGACGGAGGTTTTCACTGGCAGCCGTAGAAAGAAAAAGTTCAGCACAGTTCATACTCTCTTCTTCATGCACACATACAATGACATATTAAAACTGGATTTGGGTCTTTCCAACTCCATAGGATTGTGCAATCGATGTATTACAGTTTCACTTCGCTGACTTTTGTTAATCACCTCCACTCTCGTCCAAAGTCTGGTTTTCTTTTTCAAAGTCAGTGGTTTTCGTGCTTTTCCTACGCTTTCCGCCATCTTTTCTACAACAAGGGAAGCTACTCCGCTTTCAGGCCCTTGACCATGGTTGTTTCCCTTTGCTCGAAGTCTATGCAGACGACAACAACGGTCGTAAAAACCAACAAAATGGCGGTCGTAAGTCGCGTTTTAGAGGAAGTCGTTTAAGAGAGGTCGTTTACATAGTAAAATGCATCCGTGCCAACAAATCCGGTCTCAAATGAGAGGTGGTCGCTTAACAGAGGGTCGTAAAATAGGGGTTTGTCTGTATTTCCAAAGTCAGGTATTTAATTGTTTAAATACACGAAATGTAACATAAAATACTGGAATCGACAGAGGTTGAAAGGCTTTATAAACAGTAAGAAAGGCAAGTCTGAAAATGCGGGGAAGCCGAGAAATGTAACATAAAATACTGGAATCGATAGAGGTTGAAAGGCTTTATAAACAGTAAGAAAGGCAAGACTGAAAATGCGGGGAAGCTGAGAAATGTAAGGGGGGCGGTGCTGATCTGCACCTTTACCAAACATTTTGTTCCACGTTAATAACGAGTTTTCTTCTAGTGGGTCAGTCAAAATGGGGGGAGGGAGGGGGGGTACAAACGTCATATATTTCATGCATGCTCATTTTTTCCTGATAGTATATCATGCATTTAATTACAAAAAATACAAATGTATAAATGACAGCAACATTGAGCTGATTTGCAGTGCGTTTTTTGTACATGTGAACATTTATGTACCCAAAAGTTATACAGTGGAACCTCCCTTATAAGACCTTCACAAATCATCCACAAAGAGGTCTTATAAGGGAGGGGTCTTATAAGGGAGGTAATTTTAATACTTACAAAGAAGGGCAGTGTGTCGGAGAAGTAGGTCTTACATGGGAGGGAGTCATAATGGGAGGTCTTATAAGGGAGGTTCCACTGTATTCATAATCTTTCTTTCACTTGCATCTCAAGAAAAGCATGTGCTCTACCTAAAAGATATCAAATTCTACCCAGCATAATTTTTTTATATTTCAAAAACCCGAGTTCTTTCAAATCAAAAGTGAATGGTAAAATTGCATATTTTGAAATATTGGAATGAATTTGACCAAAAGATTTATCAGCTCACACACACAATGGTAATTTTTTTGATGATGTTGGCGACGCAGAGCACAAGTCCAATGAGGGACAGAACATCTGAGCACAAGCATTAGCATGTAACAATTATCACACAGTCATTCACAAATCATATGCATGTATCAATATGTCTACAATCCATAGGTCAGTCGGTGTACAACGTGATAATTATGATCATGACTACAGAGTACATTTATTTACAACACACATCAATATTGCCACTGCTCAAATGTACACACAAACACTCCGTTTCAACTGATCTACATGCTTATGTTGCATTGCAGGTCTAGTCTATTGTTGCCATTGTCCACGGGGGGGGGGGGGGGGGGGGGGGGGGGGGGGGGGGGGGGGGGGGGGGGGGGGGGGGGGGGGGGGGGGGGGGGGGGGGGGGGGGGGGGTGGGGGGGGGGGGGGGGTCTTTCGTAACAAATAGTTCCCCCACCTTCTGGAAGTTCTGTGCTTGTAACTTCCTCTAATCTGCCACTCTCTTTTACTCTGCCTTTGTCCTTTTCTTACTGTCATCTATCTTTCTGACCTTTTGGCCCATTCTCCTGCCTTTAAAATAAAATAAAAAAATCAAATAAATTTTCACCGGACAAACGCCAAAGACACCACCACCACCATGACGACACCCAGCATCCTCCAGGAATTCATCCCCAGACCCTCCTCCTCCTCATGACTATCAACCGCTTTGCGGCCATCTCCACATCGACCCAGCACCAGAACAACTTGTCCCTAAAGGCTTTCTGCCATGAGGACGTAAAACCTCCAGTTAACAACAAATAATTTTTCTCATTTGAGCTCTTCCAAAATCAGAATACATCGGCTGTATGCAGCACAGAGACCAGTGAAAACTGAAAACCGGACACATACGTACTTACCCATTATGGCCATATGGCCTGGGAACGCAGAAGTTGTTATTGAACTGTCACAGCACATACAAAATGCAAAGGAAGGGAAACAACACCTTGAATCATCAACATTTACATGACCTTTGAGGATTCAGCAGAGGATAACATCAAAATGTCCAGTCAGGTTTTAAGAAAACATTTCATACAACCCATGACGGCCTTCCACGTGATACATGATTTTTTTTTTTTTACATTCCAAAGACACAAAAACATGTACGGAGGCCAAGACTGAAACACACAAATCCTGTGAATTTATTTGACAGAACAATTAAACTACTTAAATATGCTGATAATTGAGACCTGTCAAAGTGACAACAACAGTTCTACTAATTGAGACCTGGGTTACAATGACAACAAGCAATATACTTTATGCAAAGGTGGTGAGGACATACCAACTAAATATATATACTTTATGCAAAGGTGGTGAGGACATACCAACTAAATATATACTTAACGCAAAGGTGGTTTGTATGTCATATACAAATTAAAATGCTATCTAAATTAAGTATCACACAAGCTGTAAACCAATTTCACAACCAAATGTGTTTCCTTTATTGCCCATTGAAACAAATCGCTTCTTCAGAAATGAGGGGAACACGTAAAATTGTAAATGAATTCGGCATTTAAATTACATCTTGGCTACAACGTAAGTCTCAATACGCACGAAAATAAAAGTGTTTAAAGAGATGAGACAAAAATAAATCATTTCTGAAAAGAACCAACTACACAATAGGGCATTTGCCGCATGCCGGCAACCTTGAATTTCACCGAATTGAATTAAATAGGTCAACGCAACTTGGGCAGAACGAGTGCAGGCAATTTAGTAGTCTGGTATAGAGTACGAACACTCGTGGCAAATGCCCTATTGAGAAGCTGGTTCCTCTCTACAAATGAGATGGTTGACTGAGTTTAAGTGTTTACTAGTGAAAACCTTGTAGAATTGTCACAATTAAAGACTATGGACATGCTTTCACTCCGTGAAACTTGGAAAACACTTCTCACGCTGTCCCGGGCACTCTCATGACAAGTACGATTCCCTCAGTCGGTGCCTCTACAAAGTTCATTATCAGCAACATACATCTTGATACCATTTTATTATTCAGCCACACACCGCATCCTTTGTTGGATCATAACAAGAAACAAAGCTCAAACAATACAGATCAGGTCAAAAATTGCATTGAATCAAACAATATCTTGAGTCAAGAAAGACATCAACAACGCACCCGTACACTGAAACACGAAGGAAATGCACATGCACACAAAACGTTTATAAACACACCACTATTCAACAATACATTTTTTATGAGAAGGTACACACACTCGTTACATAAAGCAATATATCGATCAACATGCAACCAAGGTTTTATGAAACACACACATGTAGATGCACACACCGCATAATGGATACAGAAACAGTACAATTCACTAATAAGCACACTTGATTTATTTAGTCAAGCCCAGCCAATCTCACAGAGCCTCCTCGAGGCAATACCAAAATAAAGAAGTTTTTTTATGAAAAAATGGCCAAAGCTTAAAAATACAGACCACTACATGAAAACAAGAGTACATACTAACACAAATGATGAATTATTTTAATCCTACAGCAGATAACGCAAGGCCAATGCTGAAAGCGCCTGGTAATCTACTTATGCCAGGCATGTCGACTTGATTCAAAGGCATCAGATTGTAAGACATCTACAAGATGGAAAATGCTGGAAAAGCATGCATCACAAAGACACCAGTACATAAAGAAAGAAACAAATGGAAAAAAACATACCTGCACAAATATACTGGTACATAAAGGATGTACAAGCTAATAGGCACAGCAAACTGAACATTCTGAACAGTTCAATTTCACTATTTTAAAAATAAAAAAATCACTATTTCATCACAAAACTACAAAATCAAATACAGGTATTTCATAAACTGACTGGAATAGATTTAAAAATAATAAAAAGCACTGGTACAGTGAAAACCTCACCTAGAGGCAATTCTGTTTTATTGTAGTTATTTAGAGTCCATAAAATCAAACATGAAGCTTTGGAAGAAAGATAAAGCTGTTGGAAGTCTTCTGCAATATCAATGCTTACTTTGTATTACTCAAAAACATTTTTTATTTCAATTAATGAATCATCATCATACTCATAATCATACTAAGGAAAACTTTCAGCTGCTGTATGTAATAGCACCCAAACATTTATGCTAAACATGTAGACCTTTACAAAGAAGAACACACACGCACGCACACACAGCTTAGCACACTGTGAATTAACAATATGAATATGACTTATTTTTGGCATCCAAACACTGCAAATAGTTACTCAAACACCCTTTGTTGTTGCTAACATTTCCATTACTGCTGACATCATACAGTGTATTAGAGAAGAAAAAACCCAGACAAGCATTGAAGGAAAAAAAGACAGTACAGTGGAACCTCCCTTATAAGACCTCCCATTATAAGACTCCCTCCCATATAAGACCTACTTCTCCGAGACATTGCCCTTCTTTGTGAATATTAAAATTACCTCCCTTATAAAAACCCTCCCTTATCAGACCTCATTTTGGATGATTTTTGAAGGTCTTATAATGGAGGTTCCACTGTAGCATGCAAAACATGGTTGATTGAAGCAAAATATTTTTTGAAGAATATTTTACAAAGTAGAAAAAAAAGGACAATGCAGTAAATTTATTAACAAATTCATTTTCTACAGCACAGAACTGAGTAAGGTGCCGCCGTTTGTCCGTTCTCCTTCCATTGTATTAACCTTCTCTGAAGTGAATCAGATTCTGAATCACGAACATGATGAACTGAGATTAGAAGAATTTCAAGCCAGATCACCAGTACTAAACGGCAAATGTCGGCTTTGCAAGTAAATTCTTTAAGCATTCAAGTCTGCGCCACCCCCAACTGCTTCTTAGAGAAAAGAAGATCCCACACAGTGATACAGTTTCTCATGCACTTCATATTATCATGGATGCTCCTTCTTGCAGGATGTCCTGAATTGCAGGATTTTTAAATTGCCTAGAGCCGGCGTCGCCGGATTATGAGAATTTGAGAAGCAACGATTCTCTTACACACACACACTTGTACACACACATAAAAACACACACACACTTGCACAATAAAAAGGGCCTATATAAACATTGGCTATATTCAAAGGAATGTAGCACTTGTACTAGTCTAGAGGGGTGGGGGAAAAGCAGTAAATGTGTGTGCGCTGCCCCTGCACTCCGCCGGGGCCGCCCCCTTGCAGGATTTTTGAAATTTCCCAGGAGCACCCATGTATTATAATGGCTACGACTGCAATGAGGAC
The DNA here is from genome assembly GCA_017654935.2 of Phymorhynchus buccinoides. Classification (NCBI taxonomy): domain Eukaryota; kingdom Metazoa; phylum Mollusca; class Gastropoda; order Neogastropoda; family Raphitomidae; genus Phymorhynchus; species Phymorhynchus buccinoides. The sequence goes on along the minus strand of CM065689.1, from coordinate 43,975,903 downwards.
ATAAGAATAAGTACCAGGTAGTTTAGCTACTGAATAGCAAACACAATCTGGCACCCAAAACAAACCTGACGTTGCTGACATGGTGACTAATGGCATCTCCGTTCCACTTTTGTTGGGTCAACATCTTTTATGGGAAAATAGAGTTTGCTTTACCAAATTTCTCATTCTATCTCCTATATCTTCGGGAAAAAAACATGTTCAAAACATATCATCTACAATTAGGATTGCTATAATTCTCATCACCCCCCAATTTCTCAGTCGACCCCCTCTTTTAAGACCTTCAAAAAATCGCGAAAAATCGGTCGTAAAAGAGGGGGGTCTTAAATCAGGGGTGACCAAAACAATGCACTCAGTGACTCACTACACCGTATATGACGCACAGCACATGCATACACTAAAACTAAAACATGCTTTCTCCGTCTATACGAAAACGAGCGAAAACAGAAAGTATGCTCGACGGCCCGTGTTACACTCACACACAAGCTACACATAACAACAGTACAGACCTAATTTTCGCCATTTTACGCTCTGGCAGTTCATTTTAAGTCACAGTTTGCACACACGGAACTTTTACCGCACATACAACTCGGCTGACAAAATGGCGCCGCACATACCGCAAATACGAAATCACGGCAAACGCTAATGCGCCAGCTGCTTTCATTTATCGGATTTTGTTAGTTGTTTGCATTCAGTGAGTGTTTCAGTGCACACACTAACGCCGATTTATCAGTTTGATAACGGAAAGGAGCTGCTTTTCAACTTATTTTTTGTAAAGTGAGACCATTCACTGAGTTCCAACTTATGGAGTGTGACCGATCACCTAGTTTCAACTTGGGAGTTGACTTCGCATTTAGGCCTACGTGTGCACAGAGTTCGTAAAGATCGACACGATCGCGACTGTTTCAGTTCAAACTTTGATCATAAACTGCTCAGTGATGACACTTGTGCATAAAAGTGGTGACATTTAGTGGTCAGATCGTGATATCGCCGATTAAATTCTTCAATTTCGGCATGAGAACGGTTCGTTTTTACCGAGATTGACCCAACAACAGTGGTACCCCAGCTGTGCGTCGGCTCTAACTGAGGCCGAGGATAGATATCATACGTTTTTGCGACTGATAATTGTCAGAATGTGTTGCATCGCGTTAGATGGGGAGACGTAAATGAGGAGGCAAGTTTAGAAGAAAAACGATCCGTCATTCATATTTCAGTCATAAAAGAGGGGAGGTCGTAAATCAGAGGGCCGTTCGTGAGGGGGTTGACTGTACATCAAAGGCAAAAAGATACTTTTATACGTCCTGAACCCCCCGTGGGGATACTGGAGGCCTTTCGTAAAAATAGTTCCCCCACCTTCTGGAAGTTCTGTGCTTGTAACTTCCTCTAATCTGCCACTCTCTTTGACTCTGCCTTTTCCCTTTGCCTACTGTCATCTACTATCTTTCTGCCTTACCGGTCCATTCTCCTGCCTTTTTTCACAACACTTTCAAGATTTCCTCCAGCCAAAGTCGGACTTGTTGGGCCTAAGTATTTCTTAGTTCGGTGCATAATGGCAGCATGACACATTTGCGCTCATAATTGACAGGAAACTGCCTGAGCGATCGAAGAAGATGATACGTCCTGGGAAGAAAAAAAGTTTAAAAAAAGAAAAAAAACGGCTAACATAACCCATTTTGATGTACACATGAGTAAAGAAAGTCAACTTTTGTTTAAAAACAAAAACAAAAACACAGCCATAAACAACGCAACCCACACCCCCAGTCGAAAACAGCCCCAGACAACTCTCACTCCAAAAGTTGAAGCCACACGCAAGCAAAAAGATCAAGCACATCGTCAGTGAAATTTAAAAAACCTTGTATCTCGATTTTTGGAGGGTTTGAGTTAGATACATAGTCAGCTCTCTAATGTTTCCCGCCACCTTCCACCAAAAGGTCGTATCTCTAACGACTTCCTATCTGGGGTAAATGAGGTTGTGAAGATAGAAGAAAAACTCACTAAGTCCCAAATTCAGATCTAGTTAAGGACAAAAACCTCGTATCTTTGTTCTTTTAAAGTAAAAAAAACCCATGTGTTTAAAAGTAATTTTAACAAAATGCAAGACTAAACTCACAATGTCTTGAACAACATATTCATCATAGTTAATCAATTAATGTCAACGCAGTTAATTTTTAACCCTTTCACCGCCAATGTCGCATTTTAGCACCACAATGGTTTAACACCCATGTCACTAAATGGCATCCAATCCAGACCTGTTATCCAAAGACCATATTTTCTTAAGTTTGAGAGGTAAGGATAGGCCTAATGTAATATATGTTACAGAGGAATTAGCAATATTGGAGATTTTTGTTCTGTACCCAGCTAAGCTTAATGGTATTTTTGTTGCTGAAAAATGGCTGGCAGCGAAAGGGTTAATATACAAAAACCTCGTATCTTTGTTCTTTTAAAGTCTAAAAAAAAAATTAAAAAAAAAAAAATGGAGGACTAAACTCACAATGTCTTGAACAACATATTCATCACAGTTAATCAACTGTGGTCAATGCGGTTAATTTTTAAAAGGTTTTTTCATTTTTCTCAAAACTACCAAAATTGGTAGTTTTAGCGAAAGTTACGAGTGAGTAGAAACTGTATCGGTTGAGAGAATAAGCTTAAAAAAATTCTTCATTATGCCAAAATAGAGATACAAGTTCTCTTAATTTCACCAACATTATGCTCCTAAACAGGGGCATGGACAAGGGCATGTTCCTAAACAGGGGCATGGACAGGGGCATAAACAAGGGCATGGACAGGGCTAGTTGTTCCCCTAGCTGGAAGACTTGAGTATCCATGGCTTGGCCTTCACACGGTAGAACTTGGTGTTCACCGGAACCTTGAAGCGATTCTGGGCCTGCCACAACACAGACAGAAAGGACAGGTCAGCTAGGACAGGATGGTCAGAAACCACCGTCAACAAGAAAAGGTAATACAGTGGAACCTCCCTTATAAGACCTCCCATTATAAGACTCCCTCCCACATAAGACCTACTTCTCTGAGACATTGCCCTTCTTTGTAAGTATTAATATTACCTCCCTTATAAGACCCCTCCCTTATAAGACCTCATTTTGGATGATTTTTGCAGGTCTTATAAGGGAAGTTCCACTGTAATAATTATCTGCTTTGTAGATAATAAGGCACTTATTATACCAATATAAGGCGCACCTGGCTGCTCACGTGGCGGGGTAATAAAAAAAAACTTGTCACACATGTAATGTTCTCATCCATAGCTGGTGCACTTGTACAATAGTGTTCAGGTGCTTTAGCTGTTGGGATGATCCCTGGAGTCTTTTAGCCAGGGTAAGACAACAACAATAAGACGCACCCCCAAAATTTAACACAAATTTAAGATTTTATCATAATAGTATCTTACTATATTGACTGTCATAGTATAAAGCGTAGGGATCCCAGTCTGGGGGTAAATTGGCTTATAGTCCGAAAAATACAGTAAATGAAAATAGATAAATAGGGAAGGCGAGGAGCATTAACTTGGAAAGGATTGCATTTTATGTTCCAACACTTTATAATTGTAGAAAAGAGACATAATCTAAAAGCCTATCTAAAAATAGAGATTAAAAATTCTTATCGGCATGCGTATTATAATATAGATGACCACACAGAGAGAAAGAGAGTAAGTCACAGAGAGAAAGAAAGAAAGAAAAAAAGAGAATTTTAACACTAAGTATTTGTGATTTATAATTATTCTGGGGGGGGGTGAATGTATATGCGGAGAGAATTTTACCACTAAAAGGGTGTGTGTGTGTGCACGCGCGCGTGTGTTAAGTGCTGAATTGTAGGTGATATTGAACTGAGCGCGTGTGTATGTGTGGTGTGGAACTAAAATCTAAATGACGTGTACATGATGACAAAAGTTTGTGTATGACGTTTCATGCCTGTCACTCCCAGTAGAAGTCCAATAAAGGACGAAAATTTGGAATACAGCTTCACTTTTTTGGTTTTTTGGTTTCTTCTTTTATTGTTATAATCTAAAAGCCACAGGATATACATCAAAATTTCTATTCTTCTTCTTCTTCTGCGTTCCCAGGCCAAAAGGCCATAATGGGTAAGGAATGTATGTGTCCGTTTTCCAGTTTTTACTGGTCTCCTCGCTGCATTCAGCAGACGCATTCCGATTTCAGAGGAGCTCAAAGGAGAGAACTATAGGGAAGATTTTTTTGGTGGGAAAAAAAGCAGGAGAATGGGCCAAAAGTCAGAAGGATGATAGATGACACAAAGCAAGGAAAAAGGCAGCGTCAAAGAGAGAGACAGATTAGAGGAAGTTACAAGCACAGAACTTCCAGAAGGTGGAGGAACTATTTGTACAGAAGACCCCCGATATCACCACGCGGGTGGAGATTTCTATCGAAAATCTTACCCCAAAATTAAAGATAACAGCTCTATGACAATATTACAAAAACCTGAAAGTGAGAAAATATCAAACCAAGAAATCTGCAAACCTAACAAAATAAATTACCATTTTTTTTTTTACCAACTATAAGACGCACCCCCCAAACTTTACACAACATTCAGATGTTGTTATTATAGTTTCTTACTATATTATCAGTCACATTATAAGGCACCCCCTATTTTACACAACATTCAGATGATGTTATTATAGTTTCTTACTGTATTATCAGTCACATTATAAGGCGCACCCCCTATTTTACACAACATTCAGATGTTGTTATTATAGTTTCTTACTATATTATCAGTCACATTAAAGGCACCCCCCAAACTTTACACAACATTCAGATGTTGTTATTATTGTTTCTTACTATATTATCAGTCACATTATAAGGCACCCCCTATTTTACACAACATTCAGATGATGTTATTATAGTTTCTTACTGTGTTATCAGTCACATTATAAGGCGCACCCCCTAAGTTTTACACAACATTCAGATGATGTTATTATAGTTTCTTACTGTGTTATCAGTCACATTATAAGGCGCACCCCCTATTTTACACAACATTCAGATGATGTTATTATAGTTTCTTACTGTATTATCAGTCACATTAAAGGCACCCCCTAAGATTTACACAACATTCAGATGATGTTATTATAGTTTCTTACTATATCATCAGTCACATTAAAGGCACCCCCTAAGATTTACACAACATTCAGATGATGTTATTATAGTTTCTTACTATATCATCAGTCACATTATAAGGCACCCCCTATTTTACACAACATTCAGATGATGTTATTATAGTTTCTTACTGTGTTATCAGTCACATTATAAGGCACCCCCTATTTTACACAACATTCAGATGATGTTATTATAGTTTCTTACTGTGTTATCAGTCACATTATAAGGCACCCCCTATTTTACACAACATTCAGATGATGTTATTATAGTTTCTTACTATATTATCAGTCACATTGTAAGGCGCAGGGATCTCAATCTGGAGAAAACGTATCGCCTTATAGTCCGTAAAATACGGTACATTGCTTTGTGGACTATTAGGTGATACGCTTTTCCCAGACTGAGACTCAAACGCTTTATAGTATGACTGATAATAAAGTAAGAAACTGCAATAACAAAATCAGAATTTTGTGTAAAGTTTGGGGGGTGCACCTTATAAATATAATCTTGTGGTCTGAAAAATATGTATTTTCTTGATATTCAAGGAAAAATATTTTGAATCAATTGTCCCTATTAAGCCTAACCTCACCTCTCTAGCTCTCCTTTTTTCTCCCCCCCCCCTCTCTCTCTCTCTCTCTCTCTCTCTCTCACACACACACACACACACACACACACACATATATATACTGACTCTTATATTTGAGTGAAGTAGGACATAAGAATGCAAGGAAAGAAATGGTGGGGGGGGGATAGTGGGCGGTTTTCAATGTGTTGGGAAGGATGCTCACATCGACTTCAAAATGTCCTACTTTTTGTGAATCATCAGGCATCAGAATTGTCAGAGGATCAGAGGATTTCAGAAGATTAAGAATTTATGTCATAGGATTGGCTTCTCTTGTAAGAGGTTTTGCCTTTTTATTCAGTGTTATCCTTTGTGTTAAACAGCATTTGAAAGTGATTTATCACTATATTAAGCCTTTTCGGCGGTGTTCAGAACTCATTTCAGTGTTGTCCCTCTTCAGTCTGGGGCCTTGATGGCCCCTTTACCGCAGTTTTCAGAGGATTGGACTTCAGAGTATTCTGATGCCTGATCATGATTGGCTGTCCACTCCTTTCCCTTAGTTTTGTTTTCATTTTTAATGCATGAATGTGTTTTCTTGTTTGTACTGTGCTTGTTTGAGACCACACTGTAATTTCTCTTAACAAGATAATAAGGAATTTTTTCTTTTGACACACATACACGCACACACACAGTGACACACACACACACGATACCCTCACCTTCCTGGCCTGGCAGTACTCCCTCTCGGTCACCTCCGCAAGCACCCAGTTCTTCCTCAGCTCCCCCGCCGCTGTGGATGAACACACATCGCATGACGCCGCTTCAACATACGCCCACATGCCCATCCCCACCCCACCCCACCCCACTGCACCTTTAACTCATTCCGCCCTGCGCCCAACAACTTGTCAGGCGCCCTACTAGTGCAACTACCAGCGCCAACACCTGACAAATTGTCATGCACAGACCTCCATTTACTTTCCCTATCAATCTAAAAAAAAAAAATATATATATATTCAGGAGTAGAGTATGCTTATTCTGAAGCCATTTGTGTCGGAATGATCGCAAAACTTGTTGCGCGATTTTAAGTCATTTGCAGGGATTTAATTTTCGTTTTTTGTAATAACACCAATACCTCTCTCTCAGAGCCTGCAGGTGGGGAATGCAGTCCCACCTTCTTTTTTAATATTTGTTTGCATGTTGTCTTTCTCCATAAACTAATAAGAGAGAAACGGGGAGGAATGTTGCCCATTCACAACCTCTCTGTGGCCAATAGATTCTTTAGTATGCGCAAAACGCTTCAATCAGCATGATTATTATTGGGTTGCTCCCACTTGGAGAGCGCGTCGCAGCCAGAGGCGCGCCACCCACTTTATGGGACCTCGACTTTATCGCCTCTACCAAGGACCTTGGCCCTCAAGGCAGTAAAGCCTAGCTGAGGGTGAGCAAAAAAATCCTGCTGCTGTAAAAATATCAACATCAATTACAGTTAGTTACGAGATTAGCATGTTAATGTCAAGCTCATCCCACCACCTGATTAGTCCACATGATCAGACTGTACAGTGTATCATCTGATTGAAAAGTACTTTCTTATTCCAACTTTGATTTTCATTTGCTTTGTGTGAAAAGAATTTTGCTTGTAAAACTACAGTCTCTAATCATATATATGAAGACCACAGACATACCGTAATTTTCGGGTTATAAGGCGATATTTTTTTCATTGGATGTAAAAAGCATCGTTGTAGAGCTTAAAATGCCATAATTCTATCAGTTTTCGCGAAGAATTGTCCAAACACAACAACAGGAAACAGCTCAAACAGAAGTTGGATTATTTGAAAGGGGAGCCAGCTCTCGTTTATGACAGCCGTAATGGCGGTCGGTAAGCGTTTACAGGACGTGTATGGGCTTCAAACTTCGACTTTCTTTTGCTAAACGAGGGCGCCTTTTACTTGGATTTTTTTCAGATTTTTCTTGAAAATTGCCCTATTCACCTTATACACAGCAGCGCCTAATGATCCGAAAAATACGGTTCTTTACCCTCTATGGCCATGGCCTGGGAACACAGAAGAGGATGATTCCTTCTTTAAGTTTTTTAAAACACCTGTAAGCTTTCATTCTGAGAGAAAACTCGATGTACAGCTCACAGTGAAAATGTATATAGAAGTGCACACACACAACCATGATCAATAATCAGAGAGAGTAGAGTGTGTATGCGAGAGTGTGTGTGTGTATGTATGTATGGTGCGTGTGCATGGTGTGTGTGTGTATGTATGGTGCGAGTATGTATGGTGCCTGTGCATGGTGTATATGTATGGTGTATGCATGGTGCGTATGTATGGTGCGAGTATCATGTATGGTGTGTGTGTATGGCGAGTATGTATGGTGTGTGTTCATGGTGTGAGTATGCATGGTGCGTGTGTATGGTGTATGGTGCGTGTGCATGGTGTGTGTGTGTATGTATGGTGTGAGTATGTATGGTGCCTGTGCATGGTGTATATGTATGGTGTATGCATGGTGCATATGTATGGTGTATGTATGGTGTGTGTTCATGGTGTGAGTATGCATGGTGCGTGTGTATGGTGTGTGTATGAAATATGGTGTGTGTGAGTATGTATGGTGCGTGTTGTTGGTGCGTGTGTATGGCGTGAGTATGCATGCTGTGTTCATAGTGTGAGTATGTATGGTGTGAGTATGTATTGTGCGTGTGCATGGTGTGAGTATGTATGGTGTCAGTATGTATGGTGTGAGTATCATGTATGGTGTGTGTGTATGGCGAGTATGTATGGTGTGAGCATGTATGGTGCGTGTGCATGGTATGAGTATGTATGGTGCGTATGTATGTTGTGAGTATCATGTATGGTGCATGCCTTATGCTTGGTGAGAGGTGCAAATGTAGCACAAATGGTTCCACCCCCCACCCACCCTCGTCACCCTCAGCACACTTGGTGCCAAAAGCAAGGACAGACACAGCAGCGCGGTGCATGCACTGACCTGAGCGCAGGCCCAGGGGGTCAATGCAGTCGGTATGCAGAAAGTGCAGCGTGGTGCCCACCGTGAACACCACGTACTGGTCGTGGCGCTCGTCCAGACACAGCAGTACCAGGTCACCCACGTTACACCTGAGTTCACAGGGAGGAGGGGGAGGGTCAGAGAGAAAGAGGGAGAGGGGAAAAAAGAAGTAGGTTTGATTGTTATAACAGAGCGTATAATGTTTCACCATCAATGTTCTGTGTGGAAGATGGGATGGAGGTGGGAAGGGTGTAGGGATGTATGAAAGTGACTGCGTGTAAGCGGGCGTGCAGTTGTTAAAGTGAGCTGGGTGTGCGAAGTGTGAAAGAACACTTTTAATGCATGCATTTACAGCTTGTTCTTTTTATGACTTGTTTATTGTCTTGTGTGTATGTTTGACGCGTCCGCAAGGACATTATCCCTGTTTGATGAGGACAAAATAAAACAAAGTTGAGTTGAGTTGAGTTGAGGGGTTGGGCAGAGAAAAGCACACACCTGTTCAGGACTGGGTCCTACACTTGAGTGGCAGGTGAGGCAGAGAAAAAAAAACCTGTTCAGGACTAAGTCCTACACCTGAGTCAACAGGTAAGGCAGAGAAACAGACACCTGTTCAGGACTAGGTCCTACACTTGAGTGGCAGGTGAGGCAGAGAAAAAAAACCCTGTTCAGGACTAAGTCCTACACCTGAGTCAACAGGTAAGGCAGAGAAAAGCACACACCTGTTCAGGACTGGGTCCTACACTTGAGTGGCAGGTGAGGCAGAGAAAAAAAAACCTGTTCAGGACTAAGTCCTACACCTGAGTCAACAGGTAAGGCAGAGAAACAGACACCTGTTCAGGACTAGGTCCTACACTTGAGTGGCAGGTGAGGCAGAGAAAAAAAAACCTGTTCAGGACTAAGTCCTACACCTGAGTCAACAGGTAAGGCAGAGAAACAGACACCTGTTCAGGACTAGGTCCTACACTTGAGTCAACAGGTAAGGCAGACAAAAACACACAACACACCTGTTTCACCCTGCCCTGTGGTGGCTTTCAACGGTCGGTAAAACTATGTGCAACATGACGTCATCTGAATATCCCATCTCTCACATTTTGTCTCTGACTTAAAAGAAGGACATTTTCCTCCTCTCTACATACAGTGGAAACCCGCTTAATGGGCACCTCAGTATCGCGGACACCTCAGTAATCCAGACAGTTTTACTCAGTCTCTTCCCTTCTTATTCATTACTAAAAGAGTCTTCAGTATAGCGACCACCTGGCAATTACGGACAGCTTTGGCCAGTCTGTAGGGTGGTCGCAATACTGAGGTTCCACTGTCTCCAGTATAGCGACCACCTGGCAATTACGGACAGCTTTGGCCAGTCTGTAGGGTGGTCGCAATACTGAGGTTCCACTGTCTCCAGTATAGCGACCACCTGGCAATTACGGACAGCTTTGGCCAGTCTGTAGGGTGGTCGCAATACTGAGGTTCCACTGTATACAGTATAGCAACCACCTGGCAATTACGGACAGCTTTGGCCAGTCTGTAGGGTGGTCGCAATACTGAGGTTCCACTGTATACAGCATAGCGACCACCTGGCAATTACGGACAGCTTTGGCCAGTCTGTAGGGTGGTCGCAATACTGAGGTTCCACTGTCTCCAGTATAGCGACCACCTGGCAATTACGGACAGCTTTGGCCAGTCTGTAGGGTGGTCGCAATACTGAGGTTCCACTGTCTCCAGTATAGCGACCACCTGGCAATTACGGACAGCTTTGGCCAGTCTGTAGGGTGGTCGCAATACTGAGGTTCCACTGTATCCAGTATAGCGACCACCTGGCAATTACGGACAGCTTTGGCCAGTCTGTAGGGTGGTCGCAATACTGAGGTTCCACTGTATCCAGTATAGCAACCACCTGGCAATTACGGACAGCTTTGGCCAGTCTGTAGGGTGGTCGCAATACTGAGGTTCCACTGTATCCAGTATAGCGACCACCTGGCAATTACGGACAGCTTTGGCCAGTCTGTAGGGTGGTCGCAATACTGAGGTTCCACTGTACTCTCCTCATCAAGATAGATGAAAACCACGAAACAGGGAAGGGAAAACACAAAAGAAGCTGGAAGACATCTGCATGGGTGCTCCTGGGAAATTTTAAAAATCCTGCAAGGGGGCGGCCCCGGCGGAGTGCAGGAGCAGTTCACACACACACACACATTTACTGCTCTTTTTTCACCCCTCTAGACTAGTACAAGTGCTACATTCCTTTGAATATAGCAAATGCTTATATAGGCCCTTTTTATTGTACAAGTTTGTGTGTGTGTAAGAAAATCGTTGTTTCTCAAATTATCATAATCCGGCGACGCCGGCTCTAGGCAATTTAAAAATCCTGCAATTCAGAACATCCTGAAAGAAGGAGCATCCATGCATCTGTGAACAAACATGCTCGACCTTTGCCATCCGACCACAAAGGACAAACGAAGAAGGAACAGGGTTCAAAGATCTACTGAAACGCCCCAACACTGCTTGCAGCAGAGATACTGCACTGCTGCAGCATGATCCCAAGAAGGTTCAGACATGACCATCCTCACTTTCAAACTGCAGAACTGACAAATAACCTACCATCAAAAATCAAATGCTGCACTCAAACTGAGTCAGTACTTCTTCCTGGAGTAGGAAAGTAAAGAATCTGAAGAGAGCACTAGACAACGGAGGGTTCTCAGAGAAGAAAGCCCTGACAATAAAGCATGTGTTGTTGTTTTTTGGTTGTTTTTTCTTTTTCTTCTTCCTTTGCTTCTTGTATGTATGTTGATTGTTATTCTACTTTTATTTCATTTATATGAAAATGTAAAAAAAAAAAGTCTAATAAAAATTTTAAAAAAATAAAGCATTTCAGCCCTGAAGCCCTACTGTAGGCCTTACACTGAAAGGAAGCCGAGCCACACACCCAGAATGTAAAGAAACTGAAGAGAGCACTAGACAACAGAGGGTTCTCAGAGAAGAAAGCCCCGACAATAAAGCATTTCAGCCCTGAAGCCATGTAGGCCTTACACTGTAAGGAAGCCGAGCCACACCCAGGTCATGACCCCTGAAATGTCTCTCTCTGCTGTCACCATCTTTTTCATTTGCGAAAAATGCAGTCCCTGCCACAATTCAAACCACAGCCTACGGACCAGTAAGATTGGTTGATGGCTATCTTACCACTGGACTATGGCGACTCTTTGGGGCAACTCAAGATCTATGAGGTTCGCACAGCACCAAATAAAAGTAGTTCAACAAGTCTGGTGACCAATTTACATTTGTGACAAATGGAAAGAAATTAACACCATCACATAAAACAAGGGCATAATGTAGAACTGTTCATTTTAGCACATTAAAAAAAACCCACGTCACGTGTCACATTCCCTCTTATTCTTGGAAGATTTCTTACCAGCTATAAGAGGGAAAACACGTGAAAAACCATGATTTTGACACATGACGTGGTGGGTCTTTAACACTATAAAAGAAATTTCAATAGAAGGTTAGCTTAAATACAGTGGAGTACTCTTAACACGAAATTCAGGGGACAAAGATGTTCTTGTGTATTAACCATTATTTGGATTAACCATTATTTGGGTTAAGCATTTTCAACAAAATCGGTCAAAAATGTGAAACTGAAGTTCTACTAATGAACAAGCAGTAGTGCTGCAGACAACACACTTTGTGCAGGACTGCCGCCAGTTCATACTTTCCGACTTCCAACTTCCTGACAAGCACATGGCACAGTAGATGAACGTTTGAGCTTTGTGATGGCTTTTGCAAAGTTTGTAAGGAAACAGTTGGTGGCTCCAGCTTCATTTGGTGCTATCAATGCGAACTGTAGTACGATAAATAACAATCGGATCAAGCTTTTGTTTGTGTGTTAACCATATTTCATGTTGTGCTGAGAAGGATGTGTGTAAAACAATCGGTAAAGGTCAAGATGTGCCACCCCCCCTACATTTCTCGGTTAATTGTATTTTTCCGTTTTTGCCTTTCTTACCATACATAAAGCTGTATTTTAGGAACATTTTCACCAAATTATCTTTTTGGAATACTAACCCTAACCCTAGCCCTAAACCTAACCCTACCCCCCACCCTATAAGACGGGAAAAATGCAACGAACCACAACTGTGACAAATCGCGGTGTACTGCAGTACATAGTGAGGTTTAGGGCTAGGGTTAGGGTTAGTATTCCAAAAAGATAATTAGCTGAAAATGTTCCTAAAATACAGCTTTATGTATGGTAAGAAAGGCAAAAACGTAAAAATACAATTAATCGAGAAATGTAAGGGGGGTGGCACTTCTTTACCTTTACCAAACAATCTTTTTAAAATACTAATAATAAAGAGGGGTTTCGTCCATTCAAACAGATCTTTGTGTGTTAACCAATATTTTGTGTTATCCAGCTTTGTGTTAAGTGTACTCCACTGTAAAGAATTTGCAAAAAGAGTTACTTCAGTCAAACACATTGCGCAATAATTATCATTTTACATCATCATTTCACTGTTTTTAGATACGACACAAGACAGAAAATTTACTGCATGCTATTAAAATCCACACAAATTAGACCACATAAAAAGAAAACATAAAAAGAAAACATGCAGAAAATATAAAAGTGTAAAAACCAGTACCCCTTGTTAGAAACACTTTTCTGTTAAAAAAAAAAAATTCTTAGAAAAGACATCAAATTATTTGAAAACTGAAGAAAAAAAAATCATGGTCCAAAACTATGTTTTTTTTAAAAATCATGCATAATATTTAAACCATGCCTCATTTTCTCATTTCAAGTGTGTGTGTGTGTGTGTGTGTGTGTGTGTGTGTGTGTGTGTGCATGCATGCATGCGTGCTATTCTGTGTATGCTACTCTGTTTGTGCTACTGTGTATTTGTGTGTATGTGTGTGTGTATGTGTGTGTGTGTGTGTGTGTGTGCATGTGCGTGTGTGTGTGTGCGTGTGCTACTGTGTCAATGTACAGTTGTTCATATCTGCTTTCATTTAACACATTCCGCCCTGCGCCCGACAAACTTTCGGGCAGAGACCTCCATTTACTCTCCTTATAAATCTAAAAGCTATCAATGGTTAAAGGAAGCTTGCTTTGAACTATTTGCATCGGAATGACAAGCTAGGCTCGTTGTCCGATTTCAAAGCTTTTGGAAACATTTAAAACTCAGTTTTTGCAAGGTTTTTTTGTTACAATAAAACTGGTACCTCTCTTAGAACCTGCAGGCTGGGAGTGCAGCCCGCAGGGTAAATGGGCAGTGCACACTGTTGTGTGCTTCTTGAATGAACAATTACGTGTAAAGCGCTTCAGGCTCATTCGAGATAAAGCGCTCTATAAATGCATTTATCATCATTATTATTATTATTATTATTTGTTATAACATATTTTATTTCCCTCTCTCATCCCTCCACTCCACAATTCCTTCATTCTCCCACACACCCATCCATCTTTCAATATTAAGCAAATTAATTAATATCATTTGTGCATGCATAATAAATGTATGAATCAGTCAAACAATAAATTCCATTTACAATCTAAAGTGTTTCTTTGTGCTTCTGAGTTGAAAGTGTGAATGAGTGAGTGAGTTTGTAATAGTGTTGAAATGAGAAGGTTGGAAATGTTATATAACAATCACTTAGTGATTACCAAGAGTTTGGGTTTTTTCATTTTTAAGCAAACATGCAAACAAAAAAATGTAACATAACATGACTATAAATTTTCGCAGAAAAAACCACATACATTCACAAATACACATCCAGGAACATACATAAACTCTCTCTCTCTCTCTCTCTCTCTCCCCCTCCCTCTCTCCCCCCCCCTCTCTCTCCCTCTCTCTCCCCCTCCCTCTCTCTCTCTCTCTCTCCCCCTCCCCCTCTCTCTCCCTCTCTCTCTCCCTCTCTCTCTCTCTCTCTCTCTCTCTCTCTCTCTCTCTCTCTCTCTCTCTCTCTCTCTCTCTCCTATTCATATAAATATTATCTTCTAAAGCCTCTATGCCAAAAAGGCACGTCTCTAACTGTTAAAGCTAGACTGATGCATTTCCCCATTTCCTCAAATAACTAATAATATTATGAGACAAAAAGAAAATGTATGCAAGTGTGATTATTATTTAATATGTAGATAGTGCATTTATAGAAGGCTTAAGGGTGATAATATGATTGAAGTTTATATAAGATATGTCACCATTTATACGATTATTCTACTACTAACAGCCTACTAACTCTTTGTGAGAATGATAGAACCCGTGGCCATAATTTCAAACTGTACAAAAAAGATACTAACACCAGACTAGCACAAAACTTTTTTACTAACAGAGTAATAAATGCATGGAATAACCTTCCTGATGAAGCAGTTAATGCAAAGTCATTAAATTCGTTCAAAAATATCATAGACAAGTTTTTCCAAAACAAAATCTATTCAGTTAATATACAGATTTAAATGAATAAAACACAGATGCCTTAGTAGTCATCGGTGAATGAAGCCAAACCTAACAAAAATCAAAAACATATTTAGAAGGCAAAAGGCTAAACAAACTAGCCTATGGTGCCATTTATGCTATGCTTTGCTATTTGTTAGCACAAGGCAGACACACAAGAAGGCAAGACTTACGTGAGGATGGACACTCTGTCCCTGACTTCCCTGCGAGTGCTGGTCGTCATGGACATGTCGTTCTGCGCACAGTGAAACAGGGAAATGTACTCTCCGTAATATTTGGTATTTTCTTTCTTTTCCCTATAGAAAGTTGAACATTGACATCTAGTTAATAAGCTATGCACGTTCGTGATGTGTACTGCAAGCTATGTACTGTCATTTCCTGAAACCACAATCGAGGTTTGTGTCTTCATTTGTAACCAATGTGATTTCAAAAGACTTACCAATTTCTTTTCCAGGTCCACAATTTTCTGGTCCTTAGCCCGAGCCTCCTGAGATTAAAAAAAAAAGACATCAATAAGTCTTACAATCTTAGCCTACCTCTGTTCTTCACACACGTGCATGTCTTTTTCTCCACGCACACCGCATAATAACCTTCAATCCCATTCCAGTAAAGAAGTAAATGTCTATAAAGCAATGCTTTATGTTCACATGTAATTGGAAGTAAAAAGGCTTCTAATGAAATTATCATTAGGCATTAGTATTAGGTACTTTATAGTCACAGACATGTCTCTGTGAAATCCGGGTTGCTCCCACCTGGAGAGCGCATCGCAGCCAGAGGCGCGCCACCCAACTTTTTTTTTTGGGGGGGCATGCGATTTTTGTGTGACTGATGAGAAAAGAAAGGGGAGGGGGAGGGGTAAAATTTGACCAAATGACAACTTTTTCGTTGTCACTGGGTTTAACGTGTGCTAAATGCATGGGCACACGGGACCTTGGTTTAACATCTCATCCGACAGACTCTTATGAGGATAAAGCAGAGAAAAAGTAAAGTAAAAAAGATCTTCCTGTGTTTCAAACAAATACAAAAGTACCCTATTTTTCGGACTATAAGGCGATACTTTTTTCCCCCAGACTCAGACCCTTGCGCCTTATAACATGACAAATAAAATAGTAAGGAAATATAATAACAAAATCTGAAATCTGTTTCTATTTCTCTCTCTCTCACTCTCTTTCTCTCTTCCTTCATCCCTGTTTCTATCTCTCTCTCTCTCTCATTCTCTTTCTCTCTTCCTTCATCCCTGTTTCTATCTCTCTCTCTCTCTCTCTCTCTCTCTCTTCTCTCCCTGTTTCTCTCTCTCTCTCTCTCTCTCTCTCTCTCTTTCTCTCTTCCTTCATCCCTGTTTCTCTCTCTCTCTCTCTCTCTCTCTTTCTCTCTTCCTTCATCCCTGTTTCTATCTCTCTCTCTCTCTTCCTTCATCCCTGTTTCTATCTCTCTCTCTCTCTCTCACTCTCTTTCTCTCTTCCTTCATCCCTGTTTCTATCTCTCTCTCTCTCTCTCACTCTCTCTCTCTCTTTCTCTCCTTCATCCCTGTTTCTATCTCTCTCTCTCTCTCACTCTCTTCCTTTATCTCTGTTTCTATCTCTCTCTCTCACTCTCTTACTTCATCCCTGTTTCTATCTCTCTCTCTCTCTCTCTCTCTCTCTCTCTTTTCTCTCTTCCTTCATCCCTGTTTCTCTCTCTCTCTCTCTCTCACTCTCTCTTTTCTCTCTCTCTTTCTTCATCCCTGTTTCTATCTCTCTCTCTCTCACTCTCTTTCTCTCTTCCTTCATCCCTGTTTCTATATCTCTGTCTCTCATTCCTGAGCGCATGTGTGTAGGAAGACCTGGGACAGAAAACCAATGCAAGTCACAAGACCCGCTTTTGTCTTTTCATTTGCATTAAGAAAGTTAGCTAATCAAAAAGTTAAAGTTAGTCCAAAACAACACTCACTTCTTCCAAGACAGTTGACTGTGTCATTGTTTCCTCTGCACTGCTGGAAAAAAAAAATCAAATGATACAAGCATACCTACTCTTTCAGTCAGACTAGGAACAGACAAAATCATCAGGAACATCAAAATAACTCCATCAAACATTTCTTGACACGTTTCCCCAGCTACCACTAACATACACAAACACGCACGCGCACACACATGCAAGCATGCACATGGACAAGTGCGCACACACACACACATGACCACACATGCACACACACACACACACACACACACACACGTATGCACACAAGCACACACACACTTTAGATGGAGTTGAAGCCCAATAGGTACACCCTCTCTCTCTCTCTCTCTTTCTCCCTCTCTCTCACCCTATTGGCCACTGCAACTATGATTATTAACGCCTTTGACGGCAAGAGTTAAGCCCTTGTTGATCAGTATCCAAAAGGACATTCACTCTTGCAAAAGGCAGCCATTAAGTGTCCTCAAATAGGGTTATTGGCGAGAGTTATGCCCTTGTTTGGTCAGTACTCAACCATCTTCCCCCACCCACCAAGGGCATTCACTCTTGCAAAAGTGTTCTTTGCAGTGGCCAATACCCCAAAGAAATGTACTGACCCCAACACCATTGGATGCCAGAGTGTACACAGAAAACAGTGGAGGCAAAAATGGATCGTGACTGCCTGTATTGACATCCTCTCCTTCCATCCACCCCCCACCCCTCCCCTCTCTCCTCCCCCCATAAAGAGCTAAAGATTGTGACTGCTTGAGTAGACACTCCCTCCTTCCCTCTATCCCCACCACCCCCTCCTCCCCCCCAAAAGAGCCAAAGATAGTAACTGGTTGTGTAGACACTCCCTCCTTCCCTCCATCCCCCACCCTTCCTCCTTCCCTCTCCCCCTAGAAACTACAGCGAACTTGTACACTAGATACCTCTTTGTATTCACGACCATCAATCTCAAAGTCTGATTCTTTCAGTTTCATTAAATTAAGCCTTGCTTGATCCTAACCGCATCCCTTTCCCGAAAATGGCAGAATGTTGCTTCAATAATAATACAGTCGACCCCCTCTTTTAAGACTTTCAAAAAATCGCGAAAAATCGGTCGTAAAAGAGGGGGGTCTTAAATCAGGGGTGACCAAAACAATGTCACTCAGTGACTCACTACACCGTATATGACGCACAGCACATGCATACACTAAAACAAAAACATGCTTTCTCCGTCATTCTTGAATGAAACATCCGCGGTCTAGCTAATATACGAAAACGAGCGAAAACAGAAAGTGTGCTCGACGGCCCGTGTTGCACTCACACACAAACTACACATAACAGCAGTGCAGACCTAATTTTCGCCATTTTACGCTCTGGCAGTTCATTTTCAGTCACAGTTTAGCACACACGGAACTTTTACCGCGCATACAACTCGGCTGACAAAATGGCGCCGCACACACCGCAAATACGAAATCACGGCAAACGCTAATGCGCCAGCTGCTTTCAATTATCGGATTTTGTGAGTTGTTTGCATTCAGTGAGTGTTTCAGTGCACGCACTAACGCCGATTTATCAATTTGATAACGGAAAGGAGCTGCTTTTCAACTTATTTTTTACCAAGTGAGACCATTCACTGAGTTCCAACTTATGGAGTGTGACCGATCACCTAGTTTCAACTTGGGAGTTGACTTCGCATTTAGGCCTACGTGTGCACAGAGTTCGTAAAGATCGACACGATCGCGACAATTTCAGTTCAAACTTTGATCATAGCGTGCTCAGTGATGACACATGTGCATAAAAGTGGTGACATTTAGTGGTCAGATCGTGATATCGCTGATTAAATTCTTCAATTTCGGCGTGAGAACGGTTCGTTTTTACCGAGATTGACCTAACAACAGTAGTACCCCAGCTGTGCGTCGGCTCGAACTGAGTGAGAGAAGGTCAGAATGTGTTGCATCGGTCGTAAAATCAACAAGATTTACGGTCGTAGAACGCGTTAGAGGGGGAGTCGTAAATGAGGAGGCAAGTTTAGAAGAAAAACGATCCGTCATTCATATTTCAGTCGTTAAAGAGGGGAGGTCGCAAATCAGAGGGCCGTTCGTGAGGGGGTCGACTGTAATAATAATAATAATAATAACGAGAATTTATATGCGCTTATTCTTAAACAAGCCCTAAGCGCATACAATAATAAACAAATCCTATGAATAAACCCCCACCCACCCACCCAAAAAAGGGCAGTAGAAAATATGAGAATGTCAAAAATTGCTTCGCTTCAATCTCACACAAAACACACAACAAACAAACACCACACACACCCACACCACACCACACAACACACACCCGCACAAACCACACACTGCACACAAACACACGTGCACAGAAGGAACAATCTCAGTGAAAACTTTCAATGCAGCGTGACAGCCTAGTAGACGTAAACCTAGACTTACCCAGGCCCCATCCCCAAAATAGCAGAAAGTCGCTTCAATCTCAGCGAAAACTTTCAACGCAGCGTGTAAAGTGCGTGACAGCCTAGTAGATGTAAACCTAGACTTACCCAGGTCCCATCCCCAAAATAGCAGAAAGTCGCTTCAATCTCAGTGAAAACTTTCAATGCAGCGTGTAAAGTGCGTGACAGCCTAGTAGATATAAACCTAGACTTACCCAGGTCCCATGGGAGGGCCATCCCAAAAATCCCAAAAATAGCAGAAAGTCGCTTCAATCTCAGTGAAAACTTTCAATGCAGCGTGTAAAGTGCACGACAGCCTAGTAGATGTAAACCTAGACTTACCCAGGCCCCATGGAAGGGCCATCGGAAGCCAGTGTGGCCACAGAGACAGTGGAAGCCGTCATGGACTGCGACTGTTCGTTTTGCTGCAGCCGATACCTCACTTCCGACAAGTCACCCTCCAGTCGCGTGGTCTTACGTCTGTCAACAACAGCAACAATTACCGTATCTTACGGACTACAAGGCGCACCTCATTATAAGGCGCACCCCCCAAATGTTACACAGAATTCAGATTCTGTTAATATATTTTCTTATTACCGTATTTTACGGACTACAAGGCGCACCTCATTATAAGGCGCACCCCCCAAATTTTACACAAAATTCAGATTCTGTTATTATATTTTCTTATTATTTTCGTAGTCACATTATAAGGCACAGGGGTCTCAGTCTGGGAAAAAAGTATCGCCTTATAGTCCGTAAAATACGGTAAAGTTTATCTACTTTCCATAACTTTTGACTACACACATCTGACACCATTTCGTTTGTAATTTCTAGCAATACAGTATTTTAATTTTAATTGTCTGGATACTGTTTAATAACAGGAGTGGTGGTGAAACAACCCAGGTGACTGCATCAAAATAACAGATTCTCCAGTCTCCTGTTTCCAAGCCTATCAAAAACAGCAGCGATTCAATTTGACTTCTTTTGTCAACTTTGACCACACACATAAATCATAATTTTGCTCTAATTTTGAACATTACTTTAAAATATATCATCTGTTTCGGTACTATATATGAAATACAGGACTGAAAAACAGGAATAATTAAGAATAATCCAGTGTAGCACATCAAAATCATAAATAGTTATGGTCTTGATGTTATTGACAGAAACCAATCTTTTAATAATAATAATAATAATAATAATAAATAATAATAAATTGAGAATAATAGCCAAGATTCGAAGCAATCACGCTTTACACAAAACACAGTCCAATGCACGAATTGCCAAAGAAAACAAATCAAGTCGCTGATATAATTGTATCAAGGATCCTGTATGATATGAGAGTGTGAGAGAGAGAGAGAGAGAGAGAGAGAGAGAGAGAGAGAGAGAGAGAGAGAGAGAGAGAGAGAGAGAGAGAGAGAGAGAGAGAGAGGCGGCCGTGTGTACGCATGTATTGGTGCATTCCTTCCTGTTGCTTGTTTACATTTTCATTAGTTTCTGCGAGGGTGAGGTGTTATCAGAGAGTGACAGTGCTGGTGAATGAGGGTGGATGTCTTTGTGAGTGAGAATCGTGTTATCTTTGTTACTTTATTTCTTTGCAATGTTTGGTTGTATGACTTTCTTGATGATTTTAATGCATGTTTCTCATCTTTCATTGTTGCTTTTGTAAAGTGCATCGAGCATACTACTGTATGGATTTTAGCGCTATATGAAATAAAATTATTATTATTATTAAGTGTTAACCCTTTTGCATTCATAACACTCTAACTCGTCTATGCTGTTTGCATTAACCCCTTTCCTGCCCGGTCCTGTGTCTACTACAGGATGTGTGATGTCATTGATGATGTCATAACTTTTGATGTCATAGCCCTGAAATGATGGTTTGGGGTTTAGACAAGCCAGGAAAGATACATCTCTAGACCATTTTCTCAGATTGAGTCTAACAGGTCTCTTTTAAGTTTTATAATAAGAACTGATAATTTCTCAGTTTTCCTCTGGCAGTGAAGGGGATCACAATGCCCTGAACGGCTGGCTTTCTGATGAGAAAATCAAATTCCACTGGCCAAACCAGACTCCACACGTGGTGTCAGATTTCACCTCAGGCATACACTGGGCATTCCTGAAAGTAATCCAACCACAGGAGTGACTTTTTTTCAAGTTAAAAGAATGCAAACACTTGAAGGTACCGGGTACATGGGTTTTTTTCTGTGTTCTCATGACCACAATAGGTATGTGTCCAGTTTCTGTTTCTTGTTGTTGTTG
Source organism: Phymorhynchus buccinoides (assembly GCA_017654935.2). Classification (NCBI taxonomy): domain Eukaryota; kingdom Metazoa; phylum Mollusca; class Gastropoda; order Neogastropoda; family Raphitomidae; genus Phymorhynchus; species Phymorhynchus buccinoides. The sequence continues at coordinate 43,954,162 of CM065689.1, read as the reverse complement.
TTTTGCTGTCATCAACCAACAGGTTCCAATTTTGGAGGAGCTCAAAAGAGAAAACTGTTAAAAAAAAGTTTCTAGAAAAAAAAAAGATAAGAAAAGTAGGCAAATAATGCAGAAAAAAACAGATGATGACAGTAGTAAGAACACATAGTCAAAAAGAACATCATATTGGGGGAAAGTTGCCAGTCTAATTTCCAGAAGTTTGGGGAAACTACTTGTTCTGAAAGAGGCCCCGTTTTGCCCCTTAGTCTCGACTCACTTCAGCTGGGACTCTGCCTCCTTGATATCGGCCAGCTGTCGTCTGAGGGTTTGAACCTCCTCCTCCCTTTCCTGACCGTCCCCAGCCGGAGTACGCACATCTACACACACACAGACACGGCGCTTTGATATATCGTCGGTGAAATTCAAAAACCTCGTATCTCGATTTTTGGGGGTTTTTTTGGAGTCAGCTCTCTAATTTTTCCCGCCACCTTCCACCAAAAGTTCGTATCTCTAACGACTTTCTATCTGGGGTAAATGAGGTTGTGAAAATAGAAGAAAAACTCGTAAGTCCCAAATTCATATCTTTTTAAGGACAAAAACCTCGTATCTTCGTTCTGTTCAAGTCTAAAAAAAAAAATGTTTTAAAGTAATTTTAACGAAATGCAGGACTAAACTCGCAATGTCTTGAACAACATATTCATCATAGTTTGTGGTATAATTGTGGTCAACGCGGTTAATTTTAAAAAAAGTTTTTTTCATTTTTCTCAAAACTACTGAAATTGAGATACGAGGTTTTTGAATTTCACCGATGATATATTTTCTCTCTTCCAGTCCCATCTTCTGAGCTGTACAGTGTTGTTGCTCCCTTGCCGCTCATTCCAGGTCCCAAGTCACATCACTTAGACCTTAGCCATCAGACTGAGAAGCAACTGACAATACAGGTAAAAACACATTGCATACACCCACAGACCTGCCTACCCCAATTTCTTTTTTAGGTACTCCACGAATTCTGTATTTTGCAAGGAGACCCAAAAACGGAACATTACAGAACATTAAACCGCCATGCGAAATGACGAAGTCCGTTTGGCAGTACAAACACCGTGCCAAGGTACTTCCCAGTGAGGATGGTTGAATTCCGGGAATTTGCTTGTACCTTGCTAGAAATACCTGTTTTCTAGCCTGTTTGGGGGCCGAAGGGCCGCTGGTTTCACTGCTGCTGGGTCGCTTAGACATGATTTGCAATGTGACGATCCCGCCAAGCCATGAAAAAGTTAATATGGTCGACACTAACCGGAAGTTGGAAGTCGTGAAAGTGAAACTAGGATCGAATTACGGCGCATTGACAGACTCGATTTTGACCGATCTTAGAAGACCTTAAATTCAAATTTTTGCCATCTTAATTTTCCATTTACCGTACTGCGGCTCAAAATCGTGCACAAAATACGGAAAACTCGTACGGGTAGGCAGGTCTGCATCCACACTCTGTTAACATGCATATCGTTTAAATTTGCTTTCAGTGGAAAGATATTGAATTGAAGAACACACACACACACGCACACACTCACTCTCACACACAACTGAAGCATGCAAGCACATGTGCGCACACACTCATGCACTCACAAATGCACTTAAGTACACACACATAAGCAGGCACACATAAGCAGGCACATTCATTCACATAAACACACACTCACAAAAACGAAAAATCTTTCATAAATATTCACTATTCCATAATTTAAATTTATAACTAAGAGTAGTAAGACTATTTATCACATTAAGACTTAGTATTTGTACAGATTCTCTAAGCACAAATAATCATACTTCTGTTCAAATGTATATAAAAAGCAATGCTGGCATGTGTGCATGTGTGCGAGTGAGTGTATCATGTGTGTGTGTGTGTTCGTGTGAACGTTTGTGCATAAGCATGCCTGGCTTCATGTCTGTATGTGTGGCTGTACTGTTTGCAAGTACGTGAGCATGTATGCATGCATTTGAGTGACTGTGTTTGTGTCTGTGAAGTAAGTGTACGCATCACATAAATGTAAAGGGTTTGTTGTTGTTGTTGTCGAACCCTGGCTTAAAGACTCCAGGGATCATCCCAACAGCCGAAGCACTTGAACACTATGGTGCATGTCAGTTGCGTACCAAGTTGGACTTTAAATGTCGTAAGGCCCGGTCCAGTAACAGGAAGAAGAAGAAGAAGGTACAAATGCACCAGCTAGGGATGAGAACATTACGTGTGTGACCGTTTTTGATTACCCCGCCATGTGGCCAGCCACACTCCGACTTCGGAGAAGTAAAGGGTTTGACTTCCAGGTCTACTCACAGGCTGCCAGTTGATCCTTCAGCTCTGCAATCTCAGTGTCCTTCTCCTTCGTTGCAGCTTTCACAGCTTCCGCAAAGTTGATCTGAAAACAGAATAGCATCATGCTAGCCATAGACGTCGACTTCAACAACACACTGCTTAAAACTCACAACACCGATGATCAATGTTTGCAGTATGTGCGTACTGTGTGCATGTGTGCCTGTTTACTGGTAATTTATGCGAGTTTGCTGACAAGTGACACGAGCAACTGAATCAATGAGCATGTAATGTGCGAGTGTTTGCATGCCTTTTTAAGATAGAGTACGTCATTTCATTCACAATTTTGTCAATTCATTCTTACGTCAACAATTATCCATACGTCATTCATTCATCCAACCTATCTTTTGTTTAAAAACACATCGCCTCATCGCCTTGGAAAAAGCCTTTCTGAAGACAAAAATTTAGTTGTTTTTTTACTTTGCTTCTTTTCCCATCTTCACCTGTTTGTGTTAATGTGTAGCGTTGTGATGTTTTTTTAGTTCAATCATGTCTTTTTTATGAAAGAAAAACGAGAGAAAAGAAGGGGCAGGGGCAACAACATGACAAGAAGTACCCATGCATTTACAGAGAACTAGAGTGACATGACTGTTTAAGCATCCATGCCTTCACATTCTGCTACATCATTTACATAGAACTAGAGTCACATGACTGTTTAAGCACCCATGCCTTCACATTCTGCTACATCATTTACAGAGAACTAGAGTCACATGACTGTTTAAGCATCCATGCCTTCACATTCTGCTACATCATTTACAGAGAACTAGAATCACATGACTGTCTAAGCATCCATGCCTTCACATTCTGCTACATCATTTACATAGAACTAGAGTCACATGACTGTTTAAGCATCCATGTCTTCACATTCTGCTACATCATTTACATAGAACTAGAATCACATGACTGTTTAAGCACCCATGCCTTCACATTCTGCTACATCATTTACAGAGAACTAGAGTCACATGACTGTCTAAGCATCCATGCCTTCACATTCTGCTACATCATTTACAGAGAACTAGAATCACATGACTGTTTAAGCACCCATGCCTTCACATTCTGCTACATCATTTACAGAGAACTAGAGTCACATGACTGTCTAAGCATCCATGCCTTCACATTCTGCTACATCATTTACAGAGAACTAGAGTCACATGACTGTTTAAGCATCCATGCCTTCACATTCTGCTACATCATTTACAGAGAACTAGTCACATGACTGTTTAAGCATCCATGCCTTCACATTCTGCTACATCATTTACAGAGAACTAGAGTCACATGACTGTTTAAGCATCCATGCCTTCACATTCTGCTACATCATTTACATAGAACTAGAGTCACATGACTGTTTAAGCATCCATGTCTTCACATTCTGCTACATCATTTACATAGAACTAGAATCACATGACTGTTTAAGCACCCATGCCTTCACATTCTGCTACATCATTTACATAGAACTAGAGTCACATGACTGTTTAAGCACCCATGCCTTCACATTCTGCTACATCATTTACAGAGAACTAGAGTCACATGACTGTTTAAGCATCCATGCCTTCACATTCTGCTACATCATTTACAGAGAACTAGTCACATGACTGTTTAAGCATCCATGTCTTCACATTCTGCTACATCATTTACATAGAACTAGAATCACATGACTGTTTAAGCATCCATGCCTTCACATTCTGCTACATCATTTACAGAGAACTAGAGTCACATGACTGTTTAAGCATCCATGCCTTCACATTCTGCTACATCATTTACAGAGAACTAGAATCACATGACTGTTTAAGCATCCATGCCTTCACATTCTGCTACATCATTTACAGAGAACTAGAGTCACATGACTGTTTAAGCATCCATGCCTTCACATTCTGCTACATCATTTACAGAGAACTAGTCACATGACTGTTTAAGCATCCATGTCTTCACATTCTGCTACATCATTTACATAGAACTAGAATCACATGACTGTTTAAGCATCCATGCCTTCACATTCTGCTACATCATTTACAGAGAACTAGAGTCACATGACTGTTTAAGCATCCATGCCTTCACATTCTGCTACATCATTTACAGAGAACTAGAATCACATGACTGTTTAAGCATCCATGCCTTCACATTCTGCTACATCATTTACAGAGAACTAGAGTCACATGACTGTCTAAGCATCCATGCCTTCACATTCTGCTACATCATTTACAGAGAACTAGTCACATGACTGTTTAAGCATCCATGCCTTCACAATCTGCTACATCATTTACAGAGAACTAGTCACATGACTGTTTAAGCATCCATGTCTTCACATTCTGCTACATCATTTACACTCAATTCTACAGGAACCAGAAAACAATTTGCTATTAGAACAAAAGCCTAACACAGACCTGTTTACTCTACTCTTTTTTAGTAGTATTCTACTCAATTTGGACCTCTACTACTCTTCAAAATTGAAAATAATCCTCTAATTACTCATTTTCAGTGAACATTGTTTGATCTCAAGACTTGTGTAGGGGGTAAACAGGTCTGCTAACATGAGCTTCTTTGTCTCTGATTGGCAGATAATCATTGACTTGTTTGACTTTGATAAGAGCGATACTGGATCATCATGCTCTTAATGGATACAACAAAAAAGCTTCATGTCTCTAGTCGTAAAGCACCAGGCACCAGGCAGAAACATTAATCTCAGTTTTTATTAGAAATTTTAAGCCAGTTTTCCTAAATTTAGCAATGATACAGGCAAAGTTATTCATTCTGGATTTACAGAACTTCTGGTCCCATTTAACCCTTTTGCATTTGCATTTGTTACAGACAAAACTTCTTCTAGTGTTCAGATTCTTTCAAACATTTTCGGGAAAATCTGTCTTTTGAAGCACACATAGCGCCATACAGTTATCATCACATCATTGCAAGTGAGAAGCTTCTTCATAATATGTGCATAACAAGCCAGAACTTAGTGTGTGGTGAAAATGCCATCAGAGGGGGTCTTAGAGTGGGGGCAAGCTACAGGCAGTTTTGGGTGGAATATATCGTCGGTGAAATTAAAAAAACTCGTATCTCAATTTTGGTAGTTTTGAAAAAAATGAAAAAAACTTTTAAAAATTAAAACAATTGACCTCAATTAATTAACTATGATGAATATGTTGTTCAAGACATTGCGAGTTTAGTCCTGCATTTCGTTAAAATTACTTTTTTTCTTTAATTTTAGACTTCAAAAGAACGAAGATACAAGGTTTTTGTCCTTAACTAGATCTGAATTTGGGACTTATGAGTTTTTCTTCTATCTTCACAACCTCTTTTACCCCAGAGAGAAAGTCGTCAGAGATACGACCTTTTGGTGGAAAGTGGCGGAAAAAATTAGAGAGCTGACTATGTATCTAACTAAAAAAAACGAGATACAAGGATTTTGAATTTCACCGACAATATGCAAGAGGGGTAAGCAGATCAGGACTTGCTAACTTCTTAAACTGATACCTGCAAAACAAAACAAAAATCATTAATCAGACTTAAGACTTCAGTAAAAGCTTAAGCATGATCAACATGGAGTTCACCTGTCTCTGGGCGTGGAGGGACCTGGTGCACTCATGCACGGCCTCCTCCTTCTCCCTCTGGTGCTGCTCCTTCAGCTCCACCACCCTCCGCTCCATGGAGTCCCTCTCCTCAGCCAGCGCCTGTGCAAAGCCACACAAATATTGCCCCATTTTCGATCATCACAAATCACCCACATTGTGCATTCTGTTGCAAGCAGAAACAACTCGTTGCTATTGAATCCCTCTCCTGAGCTAGCACCTTTCAACGCCACAGAAATTTTCTCAAATTTTTCAATTATCATTAAACACTGACAATGCGTATCCCCCCCCCACCCCCTTTCATTCCCAGTCACACAAAATCACATGCAAATTTTTTTTTTTAAATGGGTGGCGCGCCTCTGGCCGCGACGGACTCTCCAAGTGGGAGCAACCCGAATTTCACACCTCTGTGACTTTAAAGTACCAAATACCAAATACTTCGGTAATCAGGGGCACCTCAATGTCAATGACATGAGACTTCCTCTCGGAACTAGTGCCTATTCAAAGCCACAGAAACATTCTCACATTTTTCAATTTTCACTAAACATTGACACTGCGCAAACCTTTACAAACAGAGACAACTCTACGTCAATGAATCCTTCTCCTGAGCTAGCGTCTGTCCAAAGCCACAGAAACATTCTCACATTTTTCAATTTTCACTAAACATTGACACTGAGCAAACCTTTACAAACAGAGACAACTCTACGTCAATGAATCCTTCTCCTGAGCTAGCGTCTGTCCAAAGCCACAGAAACATTCTCACATTTTTCAATTATCACTAAACATTGACACTGCGCAAACCTTTACAAACAGAGACAACTCTACGTCAATGAATCCTTCTCCTGAGCTAGCGTCTGTCCAAAGCCACAGAAACATTCTCACATTTTTCAATTTTCACTAAACATTGACACTGCGCAAACCTTTACAAACAGAGACAACTCTACGTCAATGAATCCTTCTCCTGAGCTAGCGTCTGTCCAAAGCCACAGAAACATTCTCACATTTTTCAATTTTCACTAAACATTGACACTGCGCAAACCTTTACAAACAGAGACAACTCTACGTCAATGAATCCTTCTCCTGAGCTAGCGTCTGTCCAAAGCCACAGAAACATTCTCACAAATCACTGACATTCCACACATTTGTGCATAGATTAGATGAAACTATTTAAGGCAAAGAAAATCATAAATCTACTATTTGAGATTCTCACTAAGCTCAAAGATTGAAAAAATAGAAAATTTGGGCTTGACTAGAAACATCACACTACACTGCAAATTTTCCTAAGCTGATCCTTCTTCATTCACTTAATAAGGGCACACAAGATAAGCTGTAGACTGTCTTTCTTTTCTTTTTTTTCCCCACATGGCCGAAAGGCCGAAGAGGGCGTAAAGCCTTATTTCGTCGTCGGCTGTAGACTGTATAAAACAGAAACACAATGAAATGAACACAACAGACATAATAATACAGTCTTCAACATACAGAAACACAATGAAATGAACACAACAGACATAATAACAGTCTTCAACATACAGAAACACAATGAAATGAACACAACAGACATAATAACAGTCTTCAACATACAGAAACACAATGAAATGAACACAACAGACATAATAACACAGTCTTCAACATACAGAAACACAACGAAATGAACACAACAGACATAATAACACAGTCTTCAACATTCAGAAACACAACGAAATGAATACAACAGACATAATAATACAGTCTTCAACATACAGAAACACAATGAAATGAACACAACAGACATAATAATACAGTCTTCAACATACAGAAACACAATGAAATGAACACAACAGACATAATAATAGTCTTCAACATACAGAAACACAACGAAATGAACACAACAGACATAATAATAGTCTTCAACTTACAGAAACACAACGAAATGAATACAACAGACATAACAGTCTTCAACATACAGAAACACAACGAAATGAACACAACAGACATAATAACACAGTCTTCAACATACAGAAACACAACGAAATGAACACAACAGACATAATAACACAGTCTTCAACATTCAGAAACACAATGAAATGAATACAACAGACATAATAATACAGTCTTCAACATACAGAAACACAATGAAATGAACACAACAGACATAATAATAGTCTTCAACATACAGAAACACAACGAAATGAATACAACAGACATAATAATACAGTCTTCAACATACAGAAACACAACGAAATGAACACAACAGACATAATAATACAGTCTTCAACATACAGAAACACAATGAAATGAATACAACAGACATAACAGTCTTCAACATACAGAAACACAACAAAATGAATACAACAGACATAATAACAGTCTTCAACTTACAGAAACACAACGAAATGAATACAACAGACATAATAACAGTCTTCAACTTACAGAAACACAACGAAATGAATACAACAGACATAATAACACAGTCTTCAACATACAGAAACACAATGAAATGAACACAACAGACATAATAACAGTCTTCAACATACAGAAACACAATGAAATGAATACAACAGACATAACAGTCTTCAACATACAGAAACACAACGAAATGAACACAACAGACATAACAGTCTTCAACATACAGAAACACAACGAAATGAATACAACAGACATAATAACACAGTCTTCAACATACAGAAACACAATGAAATGAATACAACATACATAATAACACAGTCTTCAACATACAGAAACACAACGAAATGAACACAACAGACATAACAGTCTTCAACATACAGAAACACAACGAAATGAATACAACAGACATAATAACACAGTCTTCAACATACAGAAACACAACGAAATGAATACAACAGACATAATAACACAGTCTTCAACATACAGAAACACAACAAAATGAATACAACAGACATAATAACAGTCTTCAACATACAGAAACACAATGAAATGAATACAACAGACATAATAACAGTCTTCAACATACAGAAACACAACGAAATGAACACAACAGACATAATAACAGTCTTCAACATACAGAAACACAATGAAATGAATACAACAGACATAATAACAGTCTTCAACATACAGAAACACAATGAAATGAATACAACAGACATAATAACACAGTCTTCAACATACAGAAACACAATGAAATGAATACAACAGACATAATAACAGTCTTCAACATACAGAAACACAATGAAATGAATACAACAGACATAATAATAGTCTTCAACATACAGAAACACAATGAAATGAATACAACAGACATAATAACAGTCTTCAACATACAGAAACACAATGAAATGAATACAACAGACATAATAACAGTCTTCAACATACAGAAACACAATGAAATGAATACAACAGACATAATAACACAGTCTTCAACATACAGAAACACAATGAAATGAATACAACAGACATAATAACAGTCTTCAACATACAGAAACACAATGAAATGAATACAACAGACATAATAACACAGTCTTCAACATACAGAAACACAATGAAATGAACACAACAGACATAACAGTCTTCAACATACAGAAACACAATGAAATGAACACAACAGACATAATAACACAGTCTTCAACATACAGAAACACAATGAAATGAACACAACAGACATAATAACACAGTCTTCAACATACAGAAACACAATGAAATGAACACAACAGACATAATAACAGTCTTCAACATACAGAAACACAACGAAATGAACACAACAGACATAATAACACAGTCTTCAACATACAGAAACACAATGAAATGAACACAACAGACATAATAACACAGTCTTCAACATACAGAAACACAATGAAATGAACACAACAGACATAATAACACAGTCTTCAACATACAGAAACACAATGAAATGAATACAACAGACATAATAATAGTCTTCAACATACAGAAACACAATGAAATGAATACAACATACATAATAACACAGTCTTCAACATACAGAAACACAACGAAATGAATACAACAGACATAACAGTCTTCAACATACAGAAACACAACGAAATGAACACAACAGACATAATAATACAGTCTTCAACATACAGAAACACAATGAAATGAACACAACAGACATAATAATAGTCTTCAACATACAGAAACACAACGAAATGAATACAACAGACATAATAACACAGTCTTCAACATACAGAAACACAACGAAATGAACACAACAGACATAATAACACAGTCTTCAACATACAGAAACACAATGAAATGAATACAACAGACATAATAACAGTCTTCAACATACAGAAACACAACGAAATGAACACAACAGACATAATACAGTCTTCAACATACAGAAACACAATGAAATGAATACAACAGACATAATAATAGTCTTCAACATACAGAAACACAATGAAATGAATACAACAGACATAATAATACAGTCTTCAACATACAGAAACACAATGAAATGAATACAACAGACATAATAACAGTCTTCAACATACAGAAACACAATGAAATGAATACAACAGACATAATAACACAGTCTTCAACATTCAGAAACACAACGAAATGAATACAACAGACATAATAACACAGTCTTCAACATACAGAAACACAACGAAATGAACACAACAGACATAATACAGTCTTCAACATACAAAAACACAACGAAATGAATACAACAGACATAATAATACAGTCTTCAACATACAGAAACACAATGAAATGAATACAACAGACATAACAGTCTTCAACATTCAGAAACACAATGAAATGAATACAACATACATAATAATAGTCTTCAACATACAGAAACACAACGAAATGAATACAACATACATAATAATAGTCTTCAACATACAGAAACACAACGAAATGAATACAACATACATAATAATAGTCTTCAACATACAGAAACACAATGAAATGAATACAACAGACATAATAACACAGTCTTCAACATACAGAAACACAACGAAATGAACACAACAGACATAACAGTCTTCAACATTATGGTCAAAAAGGGATTCCCACCTGTTGGTGTTGCTGGTTCATCTCCTCCTCCACCTTCTCCACAGCCTGACACACCAGCTGCTGGTGCTGTTCCGCAGACACCACCCCCTCCCCTTCGCTCTGCACCCCCTGCTCACTCAGGGCCACCCCCTCACTCTGCATGCCGCGATCCCGCACACACACATCGTCGCTCTGGGTGTCGCGGTCAGAGACATCCGGTTGCCCGTTGCTCTGCACCCCCTGCTCCGACACGGACAGAAGATCGGTCTGCACGGCGCAGTCCTCCGTCCCCCAGCACATGTCCCACTGCGCGCTCTGCTCCCGGATCTGGCGGGCTTCGCTCTGCACGCTGCAGTCCATCAAGCTGAACGACGAGGACTCGCTCTGCGTGCCTTGGTCGTAGGACAAGATTTTAGATTCCTCCATTTTCAGGGCAAACTCCCTCTGCAGGTCAGCTTCCCGGGCGGCCAGTTTGTTGGCCCACTCTTTGTTCACAGAGTCCAGCTCCGCTTGATGCCTGCCCCGTAACTCCTCCTCCTTCTCCGCTAGCTGTCTCTCCAAGGAGGATTTCAGCTCTTCGATCTGCCTCTGCATCTCCGACTGTTTCTGCTCGCTCTCTTTCTGCAGCAAGGATTCCGTTTCTTTCCTGGATTCTGCCATGAGGGCGGTGCGGGCCTGCTCCAAGGCGTGGGTCTGCTCCTGCTGCAAAGACTCCTGCAGCTGTTTCTTCTCCTCCTCAAACTCCCGCTGCAAGGTCTCCCTGGCTGTCTCTTTCTCTGACAGGGCCTGCAACACACGGTTATTCATCAGTGCTGCGAGGAATAAAGCCTTTAAAAACAAACAACCAACCAAATACAAAAATCTACTGTGCTTTAGGAGACAAAGGTGATCAAATGACTGGCTCCGCAGAGCAGGGAACAAGTGACAGAAGACAATATACAATTAACAAGCTAGTGGACCATGAGGAAGTTCAAATAAATGCAACAATCGCTATTCATACATTACACTACACTATGCGTTTGACATCGCTAAATGAAAAACCAATGCAAAAAAAAAAAAAATGGCATTGATGTTCACACCAGCTTTCAAAGATTCTAGGCAAGACACAGGCACATAGTGATATACACAAGGCTGGAAGAAAACACTGGCTAAAAAGTCTTCACAAAAACACCTTAATAAAAGCAATACAAGCGTGTCATTCCAACTCCTACAAAGAGAAGTGTGATTCAGACAATCCAAAGCTTGGTGGGTGTTTTCTTTCTTTCAAAAACATTCTTAGTAGTTTGGATGTGCTGAGCACTGAAAGAAACTGACATGGTGAAGGTAAAAACACCTGAAAAGAAACAACAACAATCAAACAAAAATATACAATCTGCCAACAACAAAGCAGTATCAAGACTTCCAAGTCTAGAGCATGCAGAGACCACTTGACGTGTTCAATCAATGCTTTAGGTTGTGAGTACCCCATAACTTACATAAGAAATAAGCAGAGGGGATTGCGCATGAGCTTCAGTTTGTAATGTACAGACTCTTTCATATTTTTGACTTCCAGAATTTTTTTATACGGATTGCGCATGGGTTTCTCCATGAAACTTCCGTGTATGTGTGTGCGTGCCCTATTGGTTATAGAATAATCATGTCTTCAGCAAACATTTCTTCTTATTCTTTTTTTCTCTTATGGATTATGCTTTAAAATCAGTGCTCTTTTTTTCTCTCTCCAGAGATCGCCTTCGCTTAAGGCTATGCCAGACCAATTGACATAGGCTAGAACACCAAGGCTACATCAAAATGTTGTTATGTTCTGCATAGCTATGCAGGGATTGTCTTTAGCCGTGACAAGCTCCTAGCATAACATCGTCAGTCTTAAAAATCCGCTGAAGTCAGAGTGTGGCTGCCCACGTGGCGGGGTAATCAAAAACGGTCACACACCGTAAAGTTCTCATCCCCAACTGATGCATTTGTACCATAGCGTTCAAGTACTACTATGGCTGTTTGGCTAGAGTCTTATAGCCAGGGTATGACAACAACGTCTCCAGAACCTGCTGGGCCTGCTCCAGCCGTTCCTGCAGCTGTTTGGATGGTCCCTGGAGTCTTTTAGCCAGGGTACTTCAACAATGTCTCCAGAGCACTACCTGCTGGGCCTGTTCCAGCCGTTCCTGCAGATGTTTGGATGATCCCTGGAGTCTTTTAGCCAGGGTACTTCAACAACGTCTCCAGAGCCCTACCTGTTGGGTCTGTTCCAGCAGCTGTTTGGATGATCCCTGGAGTCTTTTAGCCAGGGTACTTCAACAACGTCTCCAGAGCCCTACCTGTTGGGCCTGTTCCAGCCGTTCCTGCAGCTGTTTGGATGATCCCTGGAGTCTTTTAGCCACGGTACTTCAACAACAACAACAACAACGTCTCCATACCCTACCTGTTGGGCCTGTTCCAGCTGTTCTGCAGCTGTTTGGATGATCCCTGGAGTCTTTTAGCCAGGGTATGACAACAACAATAACAACAACAACGTCTCCAGAGCCCTACCTGCTGGGCCTGTTCCAGCAGCTGTTTGGATGATCCCTGGAGTCTATTAGCCAGGGTACTTCTTCAACAACAACGTCCCCAGAGCCCTACCTGCTGGGCCTGTTCCAGCAGCTGTTTGGATGATCCCTGGAGTCTATTAGCCATGGTACTTCTTCAACAACGACGTCTCCAGAGCCCTACCTGCTGGGCCTGTTCCAGCAGCTGTTTGGATGATCCCTGGAGTCTATTAGCCAGGGTACTTCTTCAACAACAACAACGTCCCCAGAGCCCTACCTGCTGGGCCTGTTCCAGCAGCTGTTTGGATGATCCCTGGAGTCTATTAGCCAGGGTACTTCTTCAACAACAACAACGTCTCCAGAGCCCTACCTGCTGGGCCTGTTCCAGCCGTTGCTGCAGCAGCGCCGTCTGTGCCTCCTGGGCGTCCAGAGCGCCCCTCATCTCCGCGTGCACGCTCTCCTGCTCCAGCTCCACCTCCAGCAGGTTCCGCTTCAGGGCCTGCACCTCCTGCTCATGGTGTTCCTGCAGGACCCGCACCTCCTGAGGAAGTAGAGTGGCACAGAGGTAATGCGTTCGCCTCGCATACAATAACACCCCCCCCCCCCCCCCCCCCCCCCCCCCCCCCGAGTTTGAACCTGGGTACAGGGGATTTTTCCTCTCACTCTGCACTAGGCCTTACGGTCTGAATGTGGAGTCTTTCGGATGAGACGATAAAGTGAGGTCCCGTGTGCCCATGCACTTAGCACACAGTAAACCCAGTGGCAACAGAAAAATTGTCATTTCGTCAAAATGTACACACATTCCTTCCTCATCAGTCACACAAAAATCGCACGCAAATAAAAAAAATTAAAAAAGGTGGCATGCCTTTGGTTGCAACACACTCTCCAGGTGGGAGCAACCCGAATTTCACAGAGACGCCTCTGTGACTATAAAGTACCAAACAGCAAATACCTTTTCCTGCTGCGCTTTAAGAGCCTGCACCTCTTGCTGGTGCTGGTCTTTCATGCTCTGCGCCTCCTGCTGGTTCCTCTCCTGCTGCTGCTGGAGGTCCCTGGTCAGACCCAACACGCACTGGGACACATCCACCATGGCCTGCAGAAACACAATATGCACACGTTAAACCCAGTCGAAACAAAAAAGTTGTCATTTGGTCCAAATTTAACCTTCCACCCTCCCTTTCCTTCCTCATCAGTCACACAAAAATCACATGCAATTACCAACAAAACAAAAAGGGTGATGCGCCTCTGGCTGCGATGCGCTCTCCAGGTGGGAGCAAACCAAATTTCACAGAGATGTATCTGTGACTATAAAGTACCAAGTACCAAATACCAAGGTTACAGGTCAGCGAGCGCAGGGCTTGCCAGCCCAGGCACTTTCCATTGAGGCAGAGTGTCGTGTGTGGTTGGCCCATTCAGTGGACAGTGTAACTGAAATGAAGGGATGATTAACCCTTTGCGCACTGCCCATTTGCCCTGCGGGCTGCACTCCCAGCCTGCAAGTTCTGAGAGAGAGGTGCTAGTTTTATCACAAAACACACAAAAATACAACAATGAAGTGCTTGCAAATGATTTAAAATCGCGCAACGAGTTTAGCGATCATTCTGACGCAAATAGCTTAAGAATAAACGTATTTTAGTCATTAATAGTTTGTAGATTGATAAGGAAAGTAAATGGAGGTCTCTGCCCGACAATTTGTCAGGTGCAGGCGCTGGTAGCTGCACTAGGGCGTCCGACAAATTGTCGGGCGCAGGGCGGAATGAGTTAAAAGGATCTGTCTGCCTGTGTGTGTCTGTGTGTTAGATTAACACATGGTAGGGTGCTTGGCAGTGAATGTCTTTGCAATTGGTGGGAGTGTAGAATGATGTCTTGGGCGAATACATTACTAGTACTAGCGAATACATTACTAATACATGGTTCTAGAAGAGTTAAACCGTCATGGGCTTCAATGTCAATCTGATTTTTAAACGACGACGAAGATTCACCAAGAGTCGACCTGGTATTGCAGTACCTCCAGGATCAGCCCACATATTATGAAGACTAACGCACCAGAAGAACTTGGCCCAAAGGGCAAAAGCCATGAGGACGCAAAAGTTCCTTTCTACTCCAGGTTCCTGAATTTTTCCTCTCTTAAGGGGTACACTCACCCCCTGTTTACAATTTTAAGGGGTATATTCACACACACACACACACACCCATTTCAAATTCTAAAGGGTCAAAACAAAAACATATGAACCTCTTACCGCGCATGTTTATAAGACACACGCTTCAAAGCTTTTAGAGCCATGTCGATTAACAGTATATGAGACGATTATATTGGAAGCTAAAAAAAGCGATTTCTGCACTATCTTGTAGAATTTTAGGCATAGGCTAGCGACTCCAGTTTGTGGCACTCACTGGTAGTGGCCGTGATGGCCTAGCAGACAAATGAAACGGAGCAACCGTAGTTAGCTTACTGAAAAGTGACTATTGTGTTAGACGCACAAATCATCATTTTAATGCGTCATCAATGCATCTCACCCTCTAATTGAGATTTTAAAGGGTAAATCTCACGCATATTTTGCGATTCTAGGGGGAGAGGGGGGGCGGTGAGAGACCTAATGCATAAAAACGCACAATGTCTGCATTTTCAGAAACCCTGCTAGTACAGCTGTTATTATTACCTGCTCCAGATCGGCCATAGACTGGCACTTGGCCTGGTAGCGCTGCTCCATCTCCTCCACACTCCTCCTGCCCGCCTCCCTCTCCTCCCTGGCCACCTCCTCCTTCTCCCTCTCCACCCGCTCCCCGACCCACCCGCACAGCCGCACCGCCGCTTCCTGCGCCTCCCTCACATCCTGCCTCCGCTGGCCCTCCCCCTGCCGCATGCACTCCCTCAGCGCTCCCAAACTCTCCTTGAGAAACTTCATGTCGTTCTTTAGCACCGAGTTCAGACTCCCCAGTTTCTCCTGCATCGAGGTCAGCTTGCCCTGCAAGGAAACCACCTCCCCTTCGAGTTCGTTCACGCGCCGGCTCTTCTCCGCTAAAGCTGCGTGGGTCTCGTCGCTCGTTGAGATCTTCCCTTCGTCGCCCCCTTCTTTGTGCGCTTTGTTGGGCGGGGAGTCGGTCATAGAAGAAGGCAAGGAGTCCTCCAAGTAGAAATCCTTGGTGGAGAACTCCTCCGTGGAGGTTTCCGCGTCCGGGGAGGTGTCAGAGAGCCCCTTGACGCTGCGTCGCTTGCTGCGGGGTTTGCGGTCAGATAAACTCTCGTGGCTGACGACGTCGCTGTCCGAAGATTTGGTGGGTTCCAGATCGCCTGAGGAGAGAAGGACTCCGTCGGATCCTCCCTCGGAGTGTTGTTGTTGTTGTTGTTGTTGATGTTGTTGTTGCTGTTGTTGTTGTTGTTGTTGTTGGGGAGGCTGAATGGGGTCTTCTGATGCTGAGAAGAATTGGTGAGACTGAGGGGAAGAGGATAGGATGCTCACAGAGGTGGGGCTCATGGCAGCTGAGTTCACCTGCGACAGGTCCAGAGAGAAAGTGAACAGGCTTTCTGAAAGGTATCACTGATGAGAGCTCTGAGAGAGAGAGAGAGAGAGAGAGAGAGAGAGAGAGAGAGAGAGAGAGAGAGAGAGAGAGAGAGAGAGAGAGAGAGACACTGACACTGACACTTGTTTATTATCATTACCACCGGGAGCGGTCTATGAGAGAGAGAGAGAGAGAGAGAGAGAGAGAGAGAGAGAGAGAGAGAGAGAGAGAGAGAGAGAGAGAGAGAGAGAGAGAGAGTGTGTATGCGTGCATGCACACATGCGGTTGTGTCTATGTGTGCACACATGTGTCTGTGTCTATATGTGTGCATGTACGCACATGTGTGTGTATGTGTGTGTG
This sequence comes from Phymorhynchus buccinoides, assembly GCA_017654935.2. Taxonomy (NCBI): domain Eukaryota; kingdom Metazoa; phylum Mollusca; class Gastropoda; order Neogastropoda; family Raphitomidae; genus Phymorhynchus; species Phymorhynchus buccinoides. The sequence continues at coordinate 43,936,901 of CM065689.1, read as the reverse complement.
AATTTGTGCATTTGTACCATAGTGTTCAAGTATTTCGGCTGTTGGGATTATCCCTGGAGTCTTTTAGCCAGGGTATGACAACAACAACAACAGCAACTAACCAGTCAGATAGGTTTTACTAGTATATACTATACTCGTTAATTGGACAGTACTCTTGCTTTACTGTTTGCCCAATACAAAGGGTAGTTGACCACTGATGACATTTGAATGATTAGTGTTTGGATCAACAACAAAAATCCTGAAAAATCTATAATAACCAGCAAGGTTTTGATTACCAAAAGGAACCTTCCTTTTTAAGATGCCTACCCCTCTGCCAAATTTGATTCTTCTTCTTCTTCTTCTTGATCACTCAGATAGGGACACCAATGGCATGAATGAAGGGTGCCACACATTGAAGACTCTCCTATGGGCAGAAAATTTGGATTGTCCTCCATGAAAAAGTAGGACAAACACAAGTCGTTTGTCAGACGGCCATGTCTCTTCTCTGAGGTTCTGGAAGTTGCGACAGTCCTGAAGAAGACGTTCTACTGTCATGTCAGCGACACCACAGGGGCACACAGAAGAGTCTCCGATGTGGAGGTTTGTGAATATATCATATGACACCTGAGTCTGGAAAATGTGATGCAATTCGGTCCAGTAGTTTATGAGATAACGATTTTGAGATAATCAGAAGACAGACATACAGACACGCGCACACACATATCCTAAAACAATACAATATTCATCACAGACTCTGTTAAGTCTGGCCGGGTAATGAACACCGTAAGTACAAAACTAATGACCACATCAAAACAGACACAGCCCCATGCCACTCCACACTGACTCACCTCAGCTGTGACCACATCAAAACAGACACAGCCCCATGCCACTCCACACTGACTCACCTCAGCTGTGACCACATCAAAACAGACACAGCCCCACGCCACTCCACACTGACTCACCTCAGCTGTGACCACATCAAAACAGACACAACCCCACGCCACCCCACACTGACTCACCTCAGCTGTAACCACATCAAAACAGACGCAACCCCACGCCACCCCACTTCAGCTGTAACCACATCAAAACAGACACAACCCCATGCCACTCCACACTGACTCACCTCAGCTGTGACCACATCAAAACAGACGCAACCCCACACTCACTCACCTCAGCTGTAAGCCTCTCCGACAAACACGGGTGCTCCACATCTTTCTGCTGCAAGGACGGGAACATGCGCTCCTCCCCCTCCCCCTTCTCCCTCCACCCCTTCCCTCCCTGGTAGCTCAGCGACAGTTGGTCCCGCTCTCCTCGCAAACCCAGCGGACCCTGGGAGATGGGGGAGTGGGTGGGGGAGAGGGTGGTGAAGGAGACTGAGGCCAGGGGCTGGGAAGCCTCGATCATGAAGGGGTCCACAGCCGTGGCCAGGTCCCCCTCCAGACCCGGACCCTGCTGGAAGGAGGAGGAGTCCAGGGAGGAGGAGCCCATGTCTGTGGGCACTCTGAGAACATAGTGAGAGAACGCTTCAATATGGGGATTCTATCTACCATATTTTCTGAGAACATAGTGAGAGAACGCTTCAATATGGGGATTCTATCTACCATATTTTCTGAGGACATAGTGAGAGAACGCTTCAATATGGGGATTCTATCTACCATATTTTCTGAGAACATAGTGAGAGAACGCTTCAATATGGGGATTCTATCTACCATATTTTCTGAGAACATAGTGAGAGAACGCTTCAATATGGGGATTCTATCTACCATATTTTCTGAGGACATAGTGAGAGAACGCTTCAATATGGGGATTCTATCTACCATATTTTCTGAGAACATAGTGAGAGAACGCTTCAATATGGGGATTCTATCTACCATATTTTCTGAGAACATAGTGAGAGAACGCTTCAATATGGGGATTCTATCTACCATATTTTCTGAGGACATAGTGAGAGAACGCTTCAATATGGGGATTCTATCTACCATATTTTCTGAGGACATAGTGAGAGAACGCTTCAATATGGGGATTCTATCTACCATATTTTCTGAGAACATAGTGAGAGAACGCTTCAATATGGGGATTCTATCTACCATATTTTCTGAGGACATAGTGAGAGAACGCTTCAATATGGGGATTCTATCTACCATATTTTCTGAGAACATAGTGAGAGAACGCTTCAATATGGGGATTATATCTACCATATTTTCTGAGGACATAGTGAGAGAACGCTTCAATATGGGGATTCTATCTACCATATTTTCTGAGGACATAGTGAGAGAACGCTTCAATATGGGGATTCTATCTACCATATTTTCTGAGAACATAGTGAGAGAACGCTTCAATATGGGGATTCTATCTACCATATTTTCTGAGAACATAGTGAGAGAACGCTTCAATATGGGGATTATATCTACCATATTTTCTGAGAACATAGTGAGAGAACGCTTCAATATGGGGATTCTATCTACCATATTTTCTGAGAACATAGTGAGAGAACGCTTCAATATGGGGATTCTATCTACCATATTTTCTGAGAACATAGTGAGAGAACGCTTCAATATGGGGATTCTATCTACCATATTTTCTGAGAACATAGTGAGAGAACGCTTCAATATGGGGATTCTATCTACCATATTTTCTGAGGACATAGTGAGAGAACGCTTCAATATGGGGATTATATCTACCATATTTTCTGAGGACATAGTGAGAGAACGCTTCAATATGGGGATTCTATCTACCATATTTTCTGAGGACATAGTGAGAGAACGCTTCAATATGGGGATTCTATCTACCATATTTTCTGAGAACATAGTGAGAGAACGCTTCAATATGGGGATTCTATCTACCATATTTTCTGAGAACATAGTGAGAGAACGCTTCAATATGGGGATTCTATCTACCATATTTTCTGAGAACATAGTGAGAGAACGCTTCAATATGGGGATTCTATCTACCATATTTTCTGAGAACATAGTGAGAGAACGCTTCAATATGGGGATTCTATCTACCATATTTTCTGAGGACATAGTGAGAGAACGCTTCAATATGGGGATTCTATCTACCATATTTTCTGAGGACATAGTGAGAGAACGCTTCAATATGGGGATTCTATCTACCATATTTTCTGAGGACATAGTGAGAGAACGCTTCAATATGGGGATTCTATCTACCATATTTTCTGAGAACATAGTGAGAGAACGCTTCAATATGGGGATTCTATCTACCATATTTTCTGAGGACATAGTGAGAGAACGCTTCAATATGGGGATTCTATCTACCATATTTTCTGAGAACATAGTGAGAGAACGCTTCAATATGGGGATTCTATCTACCATATTTTCTGAGAACATAGTGAGAGAACGCTTCAATATGGGGATTCTATCTACCATATTTTCTGAGAACATAGTGAGAGAACGCTTCAATATGGGGATTCTATCTACCATATTTTCTGAGAACATAGTGAGAGAACGCTTCAATATGGGGATTCTATCTACCATATTTTCTGAGAACATAGTGAGAGAACGCTTCAATATGGGGATTCTATCTACCATATTTTCTGAGGACATAGTGAGAGAACGCTTCAATATGGGGATTCTATCTACCATATTTTCTGAGAACATAGTGAGAGAACGCTTCAATATGGGGATTCTATCTACCATATTTTCTGAGAACATAGTGAGAGAACGCTTCAATATGGGGATTCTATCTACCATATTTTCTGAGGACATAGTGAGAGAATGCTTCAATATGGGGATTCTATCTACCATATTTTCTGAGGACATAGTGAGAGAACGCTTCAATATGGGGATTCTATCTACCATATTTTCTGAGAACATAGTGAGAGAACGCTTCAATATGGGGATTCTATCTACCATATTTTCTGAGAACATAGTGAGAGAACGCTTCAATATGGGGATTCTATCTACCATATTTTCTGAGGACATAGTGAGAGAACGCTTCAATATGGGGATTCTATCTACCATATTTTCTGAGAACATAGTGAGAGAACGCTTCAATATGGGGATTCTATCTACCATATTTTCTGAGGACATAGTGAGAGAACGCTTCAATATGGGGATTCTATCTACCATATTTTCTGAGGACATAGTGAGAGAATGCTTCAATATGGGGATTCTATCTACCATATTTTTGGGACTATAAGGCGATACTCTTTTCCCCCCGAGACTGAGACCCCTGCGCCTTATAACAAGATTAGTAAAATAGTAAGAAAATATAATAACAAAATCTGAAATTTGGGTAAAATTTGGGGGGTGGTGCACCTTATAGTCAGAAAATTATGGTACACTTTAAATATAAGAAGAACATACAAGCTTAAACTTGTATGAGGGAATGGGCTGAGGGATCAAGGGATTGTAATCAATGAAAGTGTGAAAAACAGACTGCTTACAATTATGTTCAGTTCTTCATCACATTACATCACATCACATCACATAAAGCTATAGGCTATAAGCCTTTTGCCCTAATTAGTGGTGATTTTGGAATCAAATATCAATTGTTTTTTGAATATTTTTTATTTGCCCGTGGATTTATTTTTGGCTTGAGTGCATACTAACACTTAGCTTTGTTTTTCATATATACATCCAAATTGGTAGAAAAAGTATATTTTGATAATTCTTTGTCAATACGATTTTTAAATGCATTTACTGACGGTGCATTGCAACAGGGCATTTGCCATGAGCGAAAATAAATTAGAGAGTTGAATTAGAGAGGTCACCTACGTACAAAGCATGCGAGCAATTTTGTAGTCTAGTATAGAATACGAACACTCATGGCAAATGAGGAATTTTTATTAATTCTACTATCTATTTTATCTATATACTTACCATTCCACTACAAAGTGCATATTTGTACAAGATTAGCTTGGAAGACAGAAATAAAACCAAGAGTGTCTTACTACCACAACTCCCAATCCAGGTAACTTCCGGTTAAGCAGACTACTCACTTTCTTGAAAGCAAGCATCTAATAAAAAGGGAAGGTACACGTTCAAAAACCATTAGGAGGGAGGTGGGTGGGTCAATTAAATGTAGTGGAATGGTAAGTATATAGATAAAATAGATAGTAGAATTAATAAAAATTCCTCAATCTATTCTATCATCCTTACCATTCCACTACAAAGTGCATGATTACCAACAAGGAGGTGGGTAATGGTTAAGCACTACTCTGAGAACCATGGAACAAACCATGACAGAGATACCACATAAACACACACATACCATCTAAAATAAGAAGGTAAAACAGCAAATCATGTTTACATATCCCCCAAAAGACATAAGTCTATAAAAACAAACAGACAATAAGTCAAACCTCAAAAGGACACCGTCTTGGAGGACAACACAGCACATCGAATGCCAAACGTGTTGTCCTGCCGGAGAGTAGAAAACTCGCGCAGGCAGAAAGAGGTAAATGTAGTCTCCGACTTCCAGAAGGCGGAGGACATAAGGAAGGGACTGGAACACCCCTGACCAAGACTAGTGAGGTGCTAATAGCCCTAACTTCGTGAGCCCGTATACCTGGGGGCGCAGAACGATCGGCGTGGGAGTAGGCTAGTCGAATCAACTCGACTAACCAGCGAGCCAAAGTGGCCTTACGGATATCATTTGAATAGTTGGAATTCAAAGAAATGAAAAGGCGGCGTTTCTGGCTACGGAACGAGACTGAACGAAGGAGATATGCCCGCAAACAGCGAACCGGACACAGACATTTTCCTCATCGTCCGGAGCGAGGATGTTAGAGAGACTTTCGATAACAACCAACGGAGAAGCTTGCTGAGCCGATTGATTTTTCGCACGGAATTCCGGTAGAAAAGCCAGGGAGATCGAGGAACCATCCTCCGCGAATTCATAATCATTAACTAAACCGCTAAGAGCGTGGATACCACTCACACGTCTCGCTAAGGCAAGACTAACGAGGAAAAGCGTTATAACAGAAAGAAGCTTAAAAGATAACGAAGAAAGCGGTTCACATTCTGACCTGAGAAAGTGAAGCACAAGAAAAAACGTCCCATTCGGAAGTCTGATGGTTGGGCGAATTACTTATTACGCAAACCATCCAAAAAATGGGAAACCAAGACAGAAGAAGCAAAGGAAGGTTGACGACCAGTAGCAATCGAAATAGTGCTAACTGCCGACTTATAACCTGACAAGTTTGGTCCAAGAGGCCCTTCTCATTATGCAAATGAGACGAAAAGAAAACAAACTGAGCACCAGTCGGGTGCAAAGGAGAAAAAGACTCATTGAACAGAAATTGAACCAAGAGGTCCAACGCAAGGAATACAAGGTATTCATGCTTTGACGACGGGATTGAAGAATCACTTCAATGGTTTCACCTTTCAGACCCTGTGACCGCAATCCTGACCGCAAAGTAGCCAAGCGGTCAGGTGAAGGACGGCAGGATTTCGATGTGGAACGCCTGTCCGCGGTTGAACAAGTGACTTGGTGACAACTGGAGGGGAACACCCGGAACGTGGGTGAGAGCTAACAGCTCGGGGAACAACGGACAGTTTCCCATCCTGACGCTATGAGGATCAGAGCAGGACGCTCCCGAGCACACCTTTCCAACACCTTTGGAAGAAGAGCTGTGGATGGGTAGGCGTAGGCCCACAGACCCGTCCACTGGAGACTGAAGGCATTTCTTGCCCATGCCAAGGGATCTGCCAACGGGGAGACGAAAAGCGGAAGACGCCGGCTGAAGCGAGTTGCAAACAAGTCGATGTGTGGGTTTCCCCACATTGACCAAATGGGTTGAAGGACCTGATGGACGAGAGTCCACTCCGTTGCAATCACCTGGTTGGAACGGCCCAGCTGGTCGGCGAGAACATTCAACTTCCCGGGAAAGAACTCCACGGTTAGAAGAATGGAATTCTGTGCAGTCCAAAGCAGGATCTCCTCTGCCTTCCTGGAGAGTGAAGACGATTTCGTGCCCCCCTGACGCCGAAGGTACGAGAGGCAAGTGGAGTTGTCGCCACAAACTGTGACCCACTTGCCTCGTAGCAGGGGAAGTAGCGCTTTGAGCGCGAGGGAAACCGCCTCCATCTCCAGAAAATTGATGTGGAGAGACGAATCTGCTTGGACCACAACCCCGAAACCTCTCACCGGTCCAGATGAGCCCCCCAACCTTCCTTTGATGCATCCGTGAAAAGGAATTCTTGATGGTGGAGAGGCCGACTGGGAACAGAGGACCCCAGCCAAACCAGATCCAACCACTGGAGAACTGAGCCGCGAAACCACGCCCAAAACAATCTGAGATTCCAGAGGAAGATGAGAAACCCTGAGTTCCGCACACTTTCGTTGTAACGGACGCCTGTGCAGACGTCCCAGAGGCAAGAGGTCTGCCAAAGACTCCATGATGCCCAGCAACTTGAGAAGTTGACGAACCGTTGCTGAACCTGCCAACAGAACACTTTCCCGAAAGGACTGAATGGACTGGATCTGATCCGGAGACGGACAGACCGTGAACGTCTGGGTATTGAAGACCATCCCCAGAAATTTGAATTCCTGGGCCGGAGTCTAATCCGACTTTTTGACGTTCATGTTGAAAACCAACCTGGACGGACAGGTCCTGGAGCTCCGAAGTGTGTTCCTGGCACCGGTCCCTGGACTGAGCCGAGGTGAGCCAGCCGTCCAGGTACACCTTGAGCCGGATCCCTCTGGACCCGGCCACGCCGACGAACTCCCTGACCACCATGGTGAAAATCCAAGGGGCCAGAGAGAGCCCGGAGGGAAGGGCTACGAACTGATAAGTCGTGTTCCCCCATACGAACCTCAAGAGATGCCTTCGATCTGGGTGGATGAAATATGGAAATAGGCATCCTTGAGGTCTATGGAAGTCGCCCAATCCCCCGGCTGGATGAAGTTGTGAACCGAAGCAGCCGTCTCCATTCTGAACGCCATGGGGCGCAGAAAAGCATTGAGAGGAGACAAGTCCAGCACTGGACGGAACTCACAGTTCTTCTTTGGTACAGTGAACATGCGCGAGTAGAAACCCGGGCCTGGGTTGGGTACTGGAATCACAGCACCCTTGTCCAGAAGGGACTTGACCTCTGCATCCAAGATCTGAAAGCGAAGAGGATCTGCAGGTGGAGAAAAGACAATCGGCACCCACGAGACAGAAGGGTACCGAAAGCATCATCCTGGGGCAGAACCTGAGTGGACTCCACCGAGACAACATCCTGGAAAAGCAGCCAGGAGATGACAAACTCCGCATGGAGTCACCTAGAGCAGCCAAGGCCGATACAAAAACGGACTATGAGTGGCCGGACCGGGCCACCACACGCTGCTACGCCCTTTCGAACCAGAAAAATCGAAGTGGCGAGTCTGAGTCAAAAACAAATTGGCCCACATCTGGACAAGACTTGTTCAGAATGGGCAAGCAAAGGATCGATGACGGGAAGAGACAGCTAGTACTAAATGATTAAGATGAGAATCCGCAAAACAGCAGATTCAACCTCTGAACTAGCAAACTGAGAAGCCACGGTACGAATGTGCGACTGCACTTCGTAACCAACTCTACATGCTAAGACCGTTGGAAGGTAAAATAAAAAACTGTCTGACGTAGGGACAGACCGAAACAGCAACATAGTTGCTATCGCATGACGTCAAATCTAACCAGATGACGCGGAAATGTCCCCACCGAAAAGGAAAACATGTAGACAAAAGGCGAAACAGTGTGCAAACGTGACGTAGACTTAACCCATTTCAACGCCACCCAGTCAAACAACTGAGCTGACGGCTGGGCATGGAAGATCATGTTAGCCGGACAGTATAGTTCGATCGGGACGGAACCAGACCAAAAAGGATTACTGGAACGGGTGAACGAGACAACTGGTTGAACAACTCATGGTTGTAATCAGAAGAAACCATGCCTGCCAGAACAGACATCATTCGAAAGAACGGCGAAGCCGGGGCCGTTGCCCCCGCAAAAATTCGTTCAGAAGGAAGACAACAAGGGTACGGTTGAACAACTCTCGGTTGCAACCGTGAAAGAAGGAGCGCAGTAAGGCTGCAAGGCCGCCAGATACCCTTGAATGACAGAAACAGAAGGATCTGAAAAAACCTCTTCCATAGAATCCACCGTGTGACCCGAAGTCGTAACTGACGCCGCTGGTTGAGCTGACTGACCGAAGGAAGAACAACCGACAAAAGGTCCATAACCTCCTGGTGAGAGTAGGTCCGCTGAAGAACCATACCAGCGGTAACGGGCGTGACCGGTACGGGCTGAGGCAAACGTCCCATGGACTGACTGCCCGCCGTCGTACGGCCCTGGGCCTGGGGACTACCCACGGGAGAGGCCGTAGCCGCCGTGACCGTGGTGGACCCGCGAGACCATGTCGCCGTGGCCGGTCCGCTCCGGAGAACCCCGGGTGCGGATGCCGGCCCGGTGCCTAAGGCACCGAGGCTGCCGTCGCCAGGGACCACCCACGGGAGAGGCCGTAGCCGCCGTGCCCGTGGTGGACCCGCGAGACCATGTCGCTGTGTGCCGGTCCGCTCGGAGAACTCCCAATGCGGATGCCGGCCCGGTGCCTAAGGCACCGAGGCTGCCGTCGCCAGGGACCACCCACGGGAGAGGCCGTAGCCGACGTGCCCGTGGTGGACCCGCGAGACCATGTTGCCGTGGCCGGTCCGCTCCGGAGAACCCCGGGTGCGGATGCCGGCCCGGTGCCCAAGGCACCGAGGCTGCCGTCGCCAGGGACCACCCACGGGAGAGGCCGTAGCCGCCGTGCCCGTGGTGGACCCGCGAGACCATGTCGCCGTGGCCGGTCCGCTCGGAGAACTCCGGGTGCGGATGCCGGCCCGGTGCCTAAGGCACCGAGGCTGCCGTCGCCAGGGAAGCTACCCCCATTAGCGGCATCGTCCGTTTTTCGGCCGGCATCACCAGGCGTAATGGTGGCATCGGTGGGTACCGCCCGGTTGTCTATAGCTCTGTAAGACAAGTCGGACAGCATACCGGTTTCTTCGCAGCTTCTTCTTCCAGAACCGGAAGTGCCCGTGCGGTATCATGAACGCCAGGAACCAATGGGGTACGGGAGCTAGCTTGGCTAGAAGAGCCGTACTGACCTTGTTCGGGAAAAACCCGGATGCCGGTTGCAGCTCCATCCGTGAGAGATCTTCAACGGACAACGAATCCTGGAGTGGAAGACCAACCGTTGAAAAGGCCGGGTCAACGTCCAAAAACATAACATGAGAATCATCCACCGAAATGTGCTGGACCAAACCAGCCGAATCCACTTGGGAGAAGGAGAACGGCATGGCCGAAGACTATTCGCCCGTAGAACGCAAATGAGCCAGCAATTCCGACACCACTTGCTTTGTATCTTGAACCGAACGCGAAGAATGAGACTTACTCGAACTTCTTGACCGAGATTTGACTTGGACAAAGACTTTTCTGAAGGACTAGATTTTAGAAAACGGTCTTTGTCATCCCTGGGAGGAGAAGGCTGAGGTTCCTTAGTTGAACTACTTGAAGGTTTGCTAACTAACGCCGAAGAATCTACAACCTTCTTTAGAAGGAGTAGATTCCATAACGCGAAACCCGAAGCCAGAAGCCACGCCCACCTTTTGACCAACAGGCCCGAAATCTTCACAAAGATTACAACCAAAAAGGGGGGAGGGCCGAACGAACTTACCCAAGTAGCAAAGCAACACAAGGAAAACCAAAGGAAAACAAAAGACACTCATTAAGCTGAAAGCAGGAGACAAAATTCCTGGAGAAACAGAAAAACAAACCTGCCTTCCATGCTAGCTTGAAAGAAAGTGAGTAGTCTGCTTAACCGGAAGTTACCTGGATTGGGAGTTGTGGTAGTAAGACACTCTTGGTTTTATTTCTGTCTTCCAAGCTAATCTTGTACAAATATGCACTTTGTAGTGGAATGGTAAGGATGATAGAATAGATTGCCCTATTAGATCTCAACAAAGATAAGAGTGCATGTCTGTCTTCACAACAGCACATGAGCTGTGCGATTCCAAGAGTCTCTACAGGGCTCCCAGGGACCCCCATTTGGGGGTCTATGAAGCACTAAAATTCTAAAGGACCCTCTAAAAGAATGTGCAGAATCCCCAGGGATGCACTGACAAAATTATTTTTAGCATTCACAATGCCACTGGGACCCTCTATCCCGCTTCTAGGACCCTCTATTCTGTAAGTGAAGGAGTCCGTGGGACCCCTTGTTTTGTGGGACGATTGGGAGCCCTGCTCTATGTCCTTACTTGAGCAGGTGCTGGAGTTCAGGGACACTGTTGGACAGGCGAGTGATGTCCTCAGCAGAGACGGCTGGCAGTTCTTCGTCTATGTTCTTAGGGGCCTCCGCCTGCGAATCACAGCACATCATCAACTCAATTCCCCTCCATGGGTATACCATGGTCTTTTGTATAAATAGTTCCCCCACCTTCTAGACATTCTGTGCTAGTAACTTCTTCTATTCTGTCACTCTTTGACTCTGCCTTTTCCCTTTGCTTACTGTCATCTACTATCTTTCTGCCTTACTGGTCCATTTTCCTGCCTTTTTTCAAGAAACACTTTCAAAAAGATTTCCTCCAGCCGAAGTTGGACTTGCTGGGAACTGTTTCTTAGTTTAAGTTAGGCACATAATGGCAGCATGACACATGTGTGCTCATAACTGACAGGAAACTGTCTGAACGATCGAAGAAGAAGAAGAAGATCAACTCAATATTTAGTAAACTGCTGCATTCAGAAAAGTCAAGCAAGCACATAAATATTGCTTGATTATCATGAATGCTTCAACCAGAAATAAAATAAATGCAATCAAAGTTGTCCAAATTGCTGATTCTTACATTTCTCTTATTACCCAACTAATTTCCCGCTCTTTTTCATCATTGCGAATGCGAAATCAGTCTTTGTCATGCTATCCAGAGATTAAATTGTTTTTTTGGAAAAGTTGTTTGATTAACAAATAAAGGTCTCTTTTCAAAGAGTCACATTAAAAAATGCACAGAGAACAATGCGACTACACTAAACTTATTACACACAGAAAAGAAAATCTCTCAGCTTTCAAATTTCACTACATTGTCGGTGAAATTCAAAAATCTTGTATCTCAATTTTTTTTTTTTTTTTGAGTTTGCTACATAGTCAGTTCTCTAATTTTCCCCACCACCTTCCACCATATCTCTAACGACTTTCTATCTGGGGTAAATGAGGTTGTGAAAATAGGAGAAAAACTTGTAAGTCTCAAATTCAGATCTAGTTAAGGACAAAAACCTCGTATCTTCGTTCTTTTCAAGTCTAAAAAAATGTTTTTGAAAGAAATGTTAACGAAATGCAGGACTAAACTCGCAATGTCTTGAACAACATATTCATCATAGTTAATCAATTGTGGTCAGCGCGGTTACTTTTTAAAACAGTTTTTTTCATTTTTCTCAAAACTACCAAAATTGAGATACGAGGTTTTTGAATTTCACCGACGACATGTTTTTAAATTTGAACAAATTCTATCTTTTTCACTTACTGCAAACTTAGGGACGTGATCTTTAAAGCCTACAAACAGCTTTTGTAGGAAATGTGTTCCTGCAGAAAGAAAACCAAAAAGCAAATTACACAATCATAAACAATATTCAATTAAGGACACAACACTTCATCATCATCAAATCGCTAAGAGGAAATAAAAGTGCCATATTTCATAAAACATCACTTTATAGGAGCAGAATTTTTTTTTTAATATTTCAGTCATTTTGTGTCAAATTAAGTCAGATTTGTTGATATGGCATAAACGTCAGTGTTTTTATCGTTGGAAATTGTCGTTAACAGTTCTTTCAGATGATCAGCCTTGCCTTCATCAAGTGATCAGCTGCATCAGCTCAATTCCCAGGCAGCGAAATATAAACATGTCAAACTATTGCTGTTTTCCTCCAAAATAATCTGTACTAAATTAAACAATGTTGACTCCAATGCTACACTCTGGTTCCATTTTTACATTCTATTTGCATTGGCAGCGATTTCATAAGGGTTTTTGTAAAAAAAATTTACTGTATTACACTTTATTTGCATTGTTAAACACTCTAATTCCATTACTAAACTTTATTAGCATTAGTAAGTTTCACACTTTGTTTGCATTATTTGTATAACACTCTGATTGCATGCATTACTGCATTTCATTTGCATGGATTTTTTTTGGTATGTTGTTGTTGTCGAAGGCTTTGTTTGTCCGTTTATTTATTTTTAAACAAAAATTTTTACTTTTTCATTGTTTATATATATATATATCATATATATATATATAGACACACAAAAAGCGAAGAAAGATAAACAAAACACCTTCAATATTCCCAATATTTCAGTTTATTCAACTTTCCTCGGGGGATTCCAATGATCGAGTGAAGCCAGGTAAGTTTATCTTCAGTTAAAATGAGAAGATCTCACATTCACATCACGACCTAATTTCGCAGGCACCTGAATAGAAAGACGTGATGTGAATGGAACCTGGCGATTTTGTCCGTCAATCTCCTCAACCCTTTGGCTGAGTCGAAGAGATTGGATACCATGTTGGTGGATCCAGTAAAGGATTCGAAGGGGGAAGTCACAAAGTTGAAGTAAACACCAACAGACACCCGGTGATATATTTATCTTTTTTTTTTTCTTTCTTTCCATGTACCCCCAAGGGGCTTTTTTGGGAAATAAAAACCTTGAACCTTGATACCATTTCACACCTCCTTTGTATCAGAACATTGTGAGTTCTTTAGCTGGAGCCTAGACATGCATACATCTCAAGATCTGTTGCTAAGCTGTCTTTTCCAGAATTAAAGTTTAGTTGGATGTAACAATAATATGGTGGCCAGGCATGACCAGAAAGAGAAGATAACAGATGTCAACTCCGATGTTAAGGTCTCCAATCAATACTTTGGTAATAGACGATTTTCGGATAAATAGAATATGTCTTTCTACCACAAAATTGGATTGTCCTCCATGAAAAAGTAGGACAAACACAAGGCGTTTGTCCTTCCAATTAATGAAAGATCACTCGCGCAAACCGTGAAATTATGTCCCTTGGCTATTTGTAAACATTTCCTATTAAGACGGGATCTATGATCCCATTTCAAAGCAAATGAATGTTAGCAACTCTTTTCTTTGCTTATACGTCAACTTCTTCTTCTTCTGCATTCCCAAACCATATGGCCATAATGGTTTTCAGTTTTCACAGGTCTCCCCGCTGCATTCAGCCAACACATTCTGATTTTGGAGGAGCTCAAAGCAGAAATTATTTCGAAGATTTTTTTTGAAGCAGTATGAAGCCTCTGAAAATTCTCTGCCCTTGACTCGTATACTGAATTGTGCACATCACCAACATAAAATCATCGCCCTTACACGCCACGAAGAAGCAGTATGAAGCCTCTGAAAATCATCTGCCCCTGACTCGCGCTCCACCTACATAAAATTATTGCCCTTGTGCTTCCCCCGAATTTGGAGTGTGGCTGCCCATTGGGCAGGGTAAGAAAAAAAACGGTCACACATGTAACGTTCTCATCTGTAGCTAATGCACTTGCACCACAGTGTTCAAGTGTTTCTGTTGTTGGGATGATCCCTGGAGTCTTTTAGCCAGGGTAAGCCAACAACAACAACAACAACAATTGCCCTTGTGCATCATGAAGGATTTGTGCATCATGAAGGCCAGCACTCACCACACTGTTTTGAGAAGGCTCTGCGAAGATGAACCTCTTTCTTGTGCTGCTTTTTGGACTCGCCTGTGACGCCAGTTGCCCACTACACATAGAAACAACGCCAGGCATAAAGCGTTTCATCAAGGCAAAGATATCCTTGACACTGAATGACTTCCACCATGCACAACTCACACCAGTGACCACACACACACACACATTCCATAAACATATTCACAGATTCAGATGAATCACAATAATGACCCCTCTATATCTGTTTGCCTTAATGAATAACTGGAAAGAAAAGTGTAGAGTGGTTAAGACGCTCACCTGCCAATTAAATGAATGACTTGTGTTCAAACCCTGGCCTCGCCCTTTCTTTCCAGTTCCATGGGAAAATCAAACTGACCGTGGAGCCCTTCGCAAGAGGACTTCAATCAAGTCTGATGTGTGGGCTTTACGTATGTAAAACACCCACAGCAGTTAAAAGTGGAAAAGAGCAGGGAGAAATCCAGCTGCCTGGTACGAACCATAGTTTTCCACTTCTGTCTCACATTGAAAACGGGCTTACAGCCCGAAATGTCTGTGTCTTTATTTTCTAATAACATGCTACCAGACTCTGTTGTGTTTTGTTGGGAACAAAGAGTCCTTTCCAGGAACTACCATTTTCTCCCGTTATGAATACTTTTTCTTCTTTTTCTGCGTTCCCAGGCCATATGGCCATAATAGGTAAGGTATGTATGTGTCCAGTTTTCACTGGTCTCCTCGATGCGCACAGCCGATACACTTCTATTTCGGGGGAGCTCAAAGGAGAAAAATTACTTTGAAGATTTTTGTTTTAAAGGCAGGAGAATGGGCCAATAAGTCAGAAAGATAGTAGACGATAGAAAGCGAAAGAAAAAGGCAGAGTCAAAGAGAGTGGTAGATTAGAGGAAGCTACAAGCACAGAATTTCCAGAAGGCGGGGGAACTATTTTTACAAAAGACCCCCCGGTATCCCCACGGGGAAGCTATGAATACAAGAGGGTTAAATTAAGTGCCCACCTCCATGTAGTTGTTGGAGAAGTCTCTCCTCCTGACCACCTCGACCACCATCCTGGCATAGACCTGGGGCGCCCTCTCCACCTGTCGCAGGAACTCCACGCGCTTGGTGACGCGCCTCAGCAGGCTGCCGTGCAGCAGCAGGTTGTTGCTGCTGGTCGTGATGTTCTGGTGCGCATCCATCAGCCACCTGCCACACAGCACCACCGACCTGTTTACCCCCTACAAAGTCTTGAGTACCACATTTTTCGGCTCATTAGGCGCTGCTGTGTATAAGGCGAATAGGGCAATTTTCAAGAAAAATCTGACAAAATCCAAGTAGTCGAAGTTTGAAGCCCGTAAACATCCTGTAAACGATTACCGACCACCATTTTTGTTGTCGTAAACGAGAGTTGACTCCCTTCTCAAATAATCGAAACTTCCGTTTTTGCGATTTCCGGTTATTGTGTTTGGCCAATTCTTCGCAAAAAATTGTAGAATTATGGCATTTTAAGCTCTACAACGATGCTTTTTACATCCAATGAAGGGTTGTGGCATCTGTTGGACGGTATCTCGGACGATAACAGGGATTTTTAAGCATTTTAACGTGAGTATTCGTCGTATCGGCGACTCGTTACCACTTTCGATGTTGTGACTCACTGTAGACTGTACTGAGTATGGCAATCGTTGCCTCTCTTCTCACGATTTTGTTCACTTATAGGGCGCCCTCATTTATTAGGCACAACAGTATTTTTTAAAGTACAGTTTTAAAATTTTGTGGCATCATTTACATTATTAAAGGCTAACGTCTATTAAAGTTCCAAAGCAATTTTTTTTACATTAAAGGCCCATTAATGATGTTTTGCAAACAACCTTGATAAAGAAGACAAAGACAAGGGTAGGCCCTCGTTTTTATTCATTGCTGTCCTTAAAATAAATTAGAAGTAAATTAATTGGTTAAAAACTACTAACAGATCATAGAAGAATGCTTTCATAACAGTTTGGGTTGCATGGGTTCGCCGTGTTGTGAACTGTGAATGCTTAAACACGATGTACGCGTAAGCGTAATCTTGAGTTAAACGGTTGTGCAAGGCATGTACGCTACAGCATACTCTCATGTAGAGACAGAGTTAATTTTCATAAAACCTGATCTGCAGGCAGAGGCGACTGCAAAACAACCTGAGCACAGGCACACAGCCTGAAGAGAGCCCTTGTAAATACTGAGAGGTTACAGCGTCAATTTTATCTTCAACATTTGGGGGTCAGAATTAAGGCACGAAATATGCCTCTAGATTTTTTTGATGGTCACTTGGATACTATAGATGATCTCGTTGTTGTTGTTGTTGGCTTACCCTGGCTAAAAGACTCCAGGGATCATCCCAACAGCGAAGCACTTGAATACTATGGTACAAGTGCATCAGCTAGGGATGAGAACATTACGTGTGTGACTGTTTTTGATTACCCCGCCACATGGGCAACCACACTCCGTCCTCGGGGGAGGGGATCTCTATAATTGTTTTTTTAATCATGTGCATCAGATTAAACTTAGCTACATTTTGTGACAGGCCTGAAATCCAATGCGTCAGATGGGAAATTTGAGCGTCATAGACGCAAGACTATGTGTAAAAATTAACACTGTGGTATATACTTTACAACAGAACCCCCAAATTCACTTTAAGTTAACCATGGATGAGGCATCCGCTGTACTGAATGTTCCTGTTCAGATATCAACACAATAAATGCATACAACCCTAAAAATAATAAAAATTAAAAAACACTGAGAGACGACTTACGGCAGGCAGTCCTGGATGATGGCAGACAGCTCTCTCTTGGTTGCGGCGCACTTGTTCTTGAGATCCAGGAGCTTCTTGTGGCGCACCATCACCTCCTGCATCTGCCTCTTGTGGGCGGCGCACAGGTCCGGCAGGATGCTGCCATCCTTCTCCGTCTCCAGCCGCGCCCAATTTTGCTGGAACCCCTGCACACATCACCACATTCACACTGGAAATTAGCCCAGTTATGCTGGAGCCACTGAGGGTGAGTATGTTTTGTATAAGTAGTTTCCCCACCTTCTGGAATTTCTGTGCTTGTAACTTTTTCTAATCTGTCACTCTCTTTGACTCTGCCTTTTCCCTTTGCTTGCTGTCATCTACTATCCTTCTGCGTTTCTGGTCCATTATCCTGCCTTTTTTTCAAGAAACGCTTTCAGAAAAATATTTCCTCCAGCCGAAGTCGGACTTGCTGGGCCTAACTATTTCTTAGTCAGGCGCACAACGGCAGCATGACGCATCTGCGCTCATAATTGACAGGAAACTGAGTGACCGAAGAAGAAGAAGAAGAAGAACTAGTGGTCAAGCACCAGGTACAGACTGACCTCCTTGATGCAGTTCTGCTGAACCATGTTGTCCTTGGCATTGCTGGTCAGCCTGTCCAGGCCGAAGAGGCGCTCCTCGATGCCCTTGATGTGGAGCACCTCCTTGTTGCCCGTCGCGTGGTTCCACACACCCTGCACGTTCTCCTTCACTGAATACTGCAGGGCCTCTCCCATCTGGGCAATGAGACGACAACAGAGTTACTATATTAACAGGGTTCCCAGGTTTGGAACATGAAATGAAAAAAGGACCTTTAAAGGACTTATAAGGACCTCAAAAGATTGTAAAAGGACCTTTGTCAACCTGATTGTATGACATGTTCGACATGAGAGAAAGAATGCCTGAATGCCAATTGTTGACCAGGAGCACAATTCCAATACGCATGGAATGAATCACTACGTCTTGGTGCGGAAAGACTCACACAGCTAGTAATGAATTGTCTGCTCTGATCTGTGACACTGACAACTTTGCATACTGCCAGTTTTTTTGTGAAATTTTTTTTTAGATGCTAGTCAGTTTCTTTGTCACTTTTTTCTTCATAAAACAGGACTTAACAATACCTTTCAAAAATTAAAAGGACCTCCTGATGCATTAAAAGGATCTACTTGCTGAAATAAAGCACTTAAAAGGCCTGTTGACCAAAAAACAATTCATAAGGACTTAAAAGGCTCCTGGGAACCCTGTATATAAAAACAAATATAACACATTGGCAACTGAGAGAATGGGTGGTGGAAAGGGAAGATTAAAAAGAACAACTCCCCAAAAGGAAAAAAACAAACAAAGGCAGGTGCAGGCATGAGATTGAGAGATCACGATTTAGGCTGAAAAGCGGCCAAAAAGGCTGGAAAAAAAGATGAAGCCCCCTGAAACTGAAGCTTATTTTGTCATCTAAACCTTGGAAACACCAATGGAAGCAAGTTATATATTTAGTTCATTTTAATTCACTCATAAGAAGCATTTCTATTCTCAGTTGCTCTTTTTTTAATATGAAAAATGACCTCTGGGGCCATCAAAAATCCTGAAATCAACCTAAAGGCTGAAAAATCTCATGCCTGGGGCCACCCAGGGCCCCGGTGTGGCGGTGTATTTTTACCTCTATGAGATAAGTAGTCCTAGCCGGAAGTAGTTCTAGCGTAGCCAATCAGAATCGTTTGTTTGTCCGCCATTGTGAATTTTACGAAACTAAGTGCATGGCTTTTCTCAGCAAATATGTAGATTTACACCCTCCTGCTCTATTTCTTGGTTCTTTCCGTGGTTAGGGATAGGGTTAGGGTTAGGGTTAGGGATAGGGTTAGGGTTAGATGGGTACTGTTCGCATGCGAGAGGTAGATATTTAATGACAGGTACTTATTTATCATGACACCGGCAGGGTCACAGCTGTTCCGTTGCACACAAATTTGATCTGCTTAGTTAAATGACTGAATCTAAAAATCTTAGATAGAAAACTACACCAAGCATTTCTTCTTAAAAATATTTTGGCTTTATGTTCTTCGCAGTATTTGTAATATATTTTTTTCCATCAGATTTATTTAAAAAAATATTTTTTGTTGAACAGTACCATGCTACTTATTAATAATTCAAAATCATTGCGATGCGAATGAGTTACGGTGACTCCACATCTTCTGGATGTCCTCCTTCACAGACCATGTCTAGTTTGACTGGCCAACTTCAATGTAGCTTTAACCATTGTGATTTTTTTTTTTAAACAAACAGACCATGCTTACAATATAATTGCCTATGATTTTGCGATAACAGTTGGAAAGAAAAGACTGAGTCTTTTACTTCTCAAAAGCTTGGATACAAAATTGTTGCCAACATAATTTTGCACTGCATGGGTTGAATTGGAAAAGAAGAAAAAAACAAATTTTGCTTTGTGGTAGTCAATAAATATAGTACCTGTTCTGTTCCTGTGGTCACATCGTGAATCACTTCCTCCAGACGATGCTTGGGATCCTGGAACACAAGTACCAACACACAAATAAGTACCACGTTTTACAGACTATAATGCGCACCCTATTGTAAGCATGCAGCCCCAAATTTTACACGAAATTCTGATTTGGTTATTATAGTTTCTTACCATCTTATCAGTCATACGATAAGGCACAGGAAAAAAGTATCGCCTAATAGTCCGTACAATATCTACACATACTATTCAAAGACATTTTCCACACATTTTTTATCTTTTTTATCTTCCCTTTCCACCACCCATTCTCTCATTCTCCATTCTTGTTCCATCTCTTGTCTTTGATTTCGCACTAGCTTGTAAGAGGCTGTTGGGTTTTTCCTTTGTTTGCCTTACACGCCAGGAAAAAAAAAGCCACTTAGATCTTAGTTATACGCAAATTACATATACAGCTTTGAATGCCATGAGAGTGCACAGTTACAATTGAGGTATGATTGTGAAATTAATAACAGACCTGTCAGTAACCAACAGTTATCTGAAGCTTTCACTTACGCCCCTATAAAAAAATAAAAACAAAAAAAAGCAAATAACAATAATAATGAGGAACATCTATATATTGCCCATCCTAATATGTAGGCTACAGGGCGCTTTACATATAACAATATTAAAAAGTAGAATAAAAACATGTAACAGAATCTAATAACGTGAGCAGCAAGTACACATAACAGTAAATAACAACATCTACTTCTACAACTTGTACTACTACTACTACTACCACTACTACTACTACTACAACAACAACCACACCACTACCATTACTACTACTTTAATAGGCCTAAGACAATTAAACATGAAATGAAACTACATACTCACATGAACATATATAACATATGAACCCTCTCGATACATGCACACAATATACACACACACATACAGTGAAACCCGTTTAGTACGAATTCCACTTTACTCGTTGTAAGCATTGCTCGTTCAAATCATTTTATTGATTTTGGCAACCCTGACGAACCTATCAATCGCTCCTCACATCTACTGTGATGTGCGTGTTGGTAAAGTGTGAAAAAGACAGAAAAACGGAAACAACACACTTACCCAACAAAGCATGGTTGTAAGCCCAGTATCCTGTATCCATAGGGTTTTTAATAAACATACACTTTAAAACAGTTTATTAACACACGATAACATCAAAAACATAAAATACACACACGCGCTTTAAGAGAAAGTTAAAATTTCCCAGAAGTCACAAGATCAGTGCGCAAAGAGCGAGTCCAGTGTCAATATCGGCCAATCAGAATGCCGCTTACATATCGAGGTGTACAAGATGGCGATGCTGTTGTCAGCGTGTTCTCACTAGCCAGGTAGTTGTGCAAGAAAGCTTGACACAAGTGCGTTCTCGTTCTAACCGCGTAGTTTTTGCATAAAAGCTTGACTTTGGGAGTCAATAAATTGTACGTTATATGCATTGCTCGTTGTAGCGAGCTCGTTGTATGCAGAATTATTTAACAAGGAAAAAGAAGGCTTGTGGTCGGGAATTTTGAAACCACTCGCTAAACACGGGCTCTCGTTTAAACCGTACTCGTACTAAATGGGTTTCCCTGTATATATATATTGCAGCCAGGTGTTTTCAGGTACACAGTGTGCATGCCAGTGTGGGCAGTTGTGCATTTAGTCCTTGTCCTTTTTAGCCGATTGAGCACAAGACAAGGCTTGTATATATTTGTGTATAAAAATTGTGTTGTATTTTTTAATCATTCTTTCGTATATGGTTTCCATGTTTATTATGTTTGATATGCATAAATGTCGGTTATTCTGTGTATTTTGCTTTTCATGTTTAATTATTATGTGTTGTGTATTTGCTTACATGGACGAGGTCTAGTTCAGGGTTTCAGAAGGAGACCTGTGGTTTTGTGCCGTTGATTTGGTGAGTCAACGGGAGATGTCTTTTCTATTTAGTCTTTAAGGTTACACAGTGTACCTGAAAACACCTGACTCTACCAAATTCGCTCACAAGGGACATAAAGCTCTCATTTACCTGTGAGTTCATCCAGGTGTACAAAGTGACGTTCCCAGAAGGTAGGGGTGGAGCCCCTTCGAGAGGTCCTCCTTGCTGGCTGACTGAGGTCCTGGAAGACAGGCCCTCCAGACAGGACAGCACGGGGATCTTCCCCAGCAGCACCACCACCTGCCCTATTCTGTGAGCGCAGACAAACTTTGTTAACTTTTTCGCAACAATCTGCTAGAGTACTAGCAACGCCTGTGTGTACCGTTGCTGCTAGTATGTTAGCAACAGGCAAAATGCCCCTGAGGCTGACAGTGGTGTGGCTGCTTTCAACTCATTCAGTTAAGGCTTTGGGTTTTGGCTGTTGCTCATACTGTGCTAGGCGGTGGTGTCGGAAATAACTTTGGTGGAGGGAGTTAATTAAATAATGGAGAGTTTCTTCCCTTCGTTCATTTCACTCAGTTTGTTAAGGATTTCCACTTTAAAGCTGGGGGAGAAATTCCAGGAATTTCCATGTTTTTTCATTGGGAAATGTCTTTCTTTTTCTTTCTTTTTTGAAGGGAACTGAAACTGAGTGATAAAAAAAAACCCACAAAAATTACCTCTCTTTTCACTGCATACTCTTTCCAATTAAAATGTGCGCACACACACACACAATTTCATGATCAAAGTGAATTTGAAGTCTCTATGTTATTGAGTTTTACAAACAAATTCAACCCCCAGACGATTTTTATTTCACACAGTTCAAGTAAAACTCAGCCCAAGAATGATTTTCAAGAGGATTTCAAAGGATGATGGACTTGTCTTTTTTTCCAAGGGTTTTGAAGCACCTTTTTTTATAGTCAGGTTCAAATTTAAAGGGGTTTTAAGGGATCTCAAGGGGAATAAGAAATCTGTTGTACTGTAGTATTTTTTGTTTTGTTTTCACACATTATATTTGATTAACAACCATAATCAAACATGCAGCACAGTGTACATTGATTTGCATTTGTGCGAATGAGAAAGAGGAGGAGGGTGACGAAGATGATTATAATGATAATGGTGTGTGGGTAGGGGGGTGGGGGGTGCGCACGCACACACAGCATGCATGTATGTATGTGCTCATGCATGCATGCGAGCAAAGGTGTTATATTTTGTGAATGCATGGTTCTGTTTGTATGGCATTGTGCTGTATGCATATTAGTACGTGCATGTAAGTGTGCCTTTTTTGAGTCGGTATATTATTTGAGAGTCTGAGTGTGTCTGCATGCACCTATACAGTATGCATATGAATACAAAGCAGTCATTTGGGCTGCTTATTTATTTTCTTTACCTACAGAAAATAAATACTTTCAACACAGTTTCAAAATAGTTTCAACAGCACCATACCTCTTCACCAAAGCCCGAACATCTTCACGCACTTTCAAAAAGTCGTCCAGTTGCTTCTCGAATGCATTGGCTTGTTTCTCAAAACCGCTGAAATGGACAACATCAGATAACATTTTTAAAAGAAAGAAATGGGTTACCTTCATTTTTAAACAACTAAACAACCAGCCCTGTGTGTAGAGAATAGGGAGAGTTGAACAAACAAAAGTGCTCAGAAAAGAAATCCCTCTCAATCAAGTTTTTCAACCCAAACTCTAACACTCTAGGGTAAAATTAATAATAATAAAAAGCTCCAGAAATATACCAATGGTGCAATTAGCAACTGGAAAACGGTGTCCTTGAACTATATTCCATGGATACATTCCTTACAATTTTTCAACATTTGTTCAATGAGTAAAGCTCTAAACTGAGGGTTTCTATAAAATGCATGCACACCATCTTTTCATGCAAATGTTCAATTCCATATTAAAGAGAAGGACTTTTTGCGACAGTGAGCTTGGAATCTTTTTCATTGGTATACCCGAACGCTTACGTATTTGATTTCATTTTTAGACTCAGGCATTAATTTCATATCTAGGTTTTATCTAAATGAAAAGTTACAAGACAATGAAGGACAAGGAGAACAGTACTAGAGGGAATGAATCATAAGGTCAATGCCTTTTCAGCATACAAAAAGGTACCCATATTTTTAGCTCTAATTTGGCAGGGGAGCTCAAAGTGTAATTTTGACATATTGTGCATTCACACGCACACACACACAGAGTCACACACACACACGAACAGAGTCACACACACACACACAGAAGGAAATAGCTGTTTCTACTCACCTACAGACATAATCATGGTTAGCAACCACAACTGCCCCCCCCCCTCCCCAACACACACACACACAGAAGGAAATAGCTTTTTCTACTCACCTACAGACATAATCATGGTTAGCAACCACAACTGCCCCCCCCTCCCCCCGCCCACACATGCATACACTCCCACCCCACCCCCCCTCCCCCCACCCCCACACACACCCTCCCCACACCCTCAAATCCAGAAAAAGAAATGACAAGGAAAACACCCAAACTTGCCGGTGGGACCCAGAAACCCCCTCGCCCCGCCTGCCCTACCAAATAGGAGAGCACCAATGTATCGGGTTTTTTCTCCACTGACCTGAGGACATCCTCGAGGTTGGCGGCCACGGCGGCCCAGCCCTGCTGCTGCAGGTGCTGGTCAAACACCAGCTGCTCAATGTCCTTCAGCACACCACGGTCAATCTCACAGATGTACTGCACAAGGGGGAAAATAAACAACCCAACGGGTCAAACAGAAAAGCATGTATGATTATTACAAACATGCACACACACACACACATGCACGCACATGCACCAGGGCTCCCATTTGGGGGTCTATGAAGTACTAAATTCCTAAAGGACACTCTAAAAGAATGTGGAGGGGGTCCCAGGGATGCACTAGAAAAATTCCTTTTAGCATTGGCAATGCCACTGGGACCCTCTATCCCTCCTCTAGGACCCTCTATACTGTAAGTGAAGGAGTCCCTGGGACCCCTTGTTTTGCGGGACGATTGGGAGCCCTGGCACACACACGCGCACACACACACTATTGCCAGTTGATCAAATAAGAGACAAAAATTATTAAATAGGGGATAAGACCCAAAAACAATTTTCACAAAAAATGAACTTAAACTAAAGTAACTCAGACACACACAAAATGATTTTCACAACATTGTCATGACATTTTTGGTTCTGATTTTTCCAATTCGTTTGTTTGTAAAAGCAACGTGAAATCACCAAAAATGAAATGAAATCGCTGCATCATTTGAATTTAATGGCTATGTCATTCACCGTCAATCGCTCAGACAGCTTCCGGTCATTTGAGCACAGATGCGTCATGCTGATGTTATACGCCTAGCTAAGAAATAGGTGCGCCTACCTAAGAAATAGTTGTGCCCAGCATATCCGACTTCGGCTGGAATCGCTACGTTATGCTAATGGTTAACAGTTATATTTTCAAATACCTGTACTCACAAACAAGATTGTTTTTAAGAAGTAATAAATTTGAAATCTGGTGTGTCTAGCACAGAATGTTGCGCATCATTTTATTGTTTTAATTTCTTTTACATAATTGTATGTTTGTTTGGGTGTTGTTGTTTTTATAGAAAAATACCTGTTTTCAATTTTTTTTTCTCACATTTTTTCGCTTTGGCCTCCCCCGTCTTTTCAGTTGCTTTTGTTTGTTTGCTTTGTTGCTTGCTTTTTTTTTTTTGGGGGGGGGGGAGGGAGATTGGGTGAGAGGGAAATCTAAATCTTTATATGGCTTTTTTTCTCCTTTTTTTTTATCTTCAAGACATCATCTTTTTTATCCACATAACACATTTATAATTCAACCAAACCTATTCATCACTCTTTCAGCCTTACTTTAACTTAAGCTGGACACTTTTGTTTCATATTTTAATGTTAAAAAAACCGGCCATATATACAAACCATAGAAAGTGATCCTATAATTTTTTTAATAACAGAGATAGGAGGCTAATGATTGCGATCTTATTGCAAGTGACTGTGATTTTAAAGTGTAAATTAAACTTGAATCAAACAGCAGAGCTTAATCTAGGATTTCTGAAAAAGGGGGGCAGTCCCCCCCTCATATCAAAAAAAGGGGGGCACTCCCTCCTATCCAACCCCACATCACATACATAAGAACCAGTACCTCCCTGTCTCAATCTTCGTCAGCCACGGCCACTTTTTCATCCAGTCATTTTGGAACTGATGTTCCTTTGCACTGCCACTGTTGTCATTCTTTTCCGACGTTTTAGATGTAGAAGCCTTTTCTTCGAGGTCTTCACACTCGCTTGGAACAGGGTGGGTTTTTTTTTACTTTGCCTCCGTGAAAATCAAAATCAAACAGGGTCCCTGCCCGCTTCATTTTGAAGAACATTCAAGATGGCGGCCGAAACTCTCGCAACTTCCTTTTGGTAGAACGAGAAGAACGCGATTGGTCGATTAACACTAACATTTTGTCAAGAACCAATGAAATGTCGAGAAATCCTTCACTCCTGCTCGATACTTTCAGTTTGTCCAGACGACGGGTTTAGCAGACGACGAAGGTCTTCCCGCATCGATCGGTAAAAACAGCGGGCCGTTCTGCAAATATGCGGGACTCAGCCCGCTCCCCGCGCCGATTATCGCGGGAAGGAACAAAATTTCAGGGGATTTTACCAATCCCGTGCTCTAGATTAAGCTCAGAAGAGTAATGCTTTGGAAAATAATTACAGACAGTGATTGTTTTTTCACTACATATTTTTTACGAAAAATTTTTCAAGGCAACCAGTATTGATGTTTGCCCCAAGCAGCGACGTTTTGAAGAGGTTACTGTATTTTACGGACCAGAAGGCGATACTTTTTTTTCCCAGACTGAGGCATCTGCGCCTTTTATTATGACAAGTAACTTAGTAAGAACGTACTGGAGCAAAATCTAATTCAGGTGTAAAATTTGGGGGGTGCGCCTTATAATCCAAAAATATGGTAATAATTTACCTCCACAATCTGTTTGCGTTTCCGCACAGTTTCCAGTGCTGCAGGAAGCTTCAGGGAGGATTCTAAGCAGGTTGCCAGTTCTTGCTCTGAAAATGACCAAACACAAACAAAGGCAATTATAGAGAATGAGCTTTAAAAAAACAAAAACTTATGACATACATGATACACTGATCAGACCTGCCTACTTGGAATTTTCCCAATCAGTAGCCCAGCCATCAATTTTCAGTAGCATGGCAAATTTTTTCGTAGCATCCACAAACGACGGCAATCGATTTGTTCTCTTCCTGAGCCGAAATGCACTGCTTCTATGTTTCGCCGATTGAACGTGTTGACGGCAATCATCTCTACCGCCATGATTCACAGAGAAGTCCGCATGGCAGAGGTTGCACTGCAGCGAGCATGGTTCGCACCGAGTCAACTTCTGACGATGCAAGGCCACTCCTCCGTGTAAGCTATTTTGAAAACTTGTGCGGCAGGCCGATGTGTTTCATTAGAACAAGATGGTGTGCCAGATGAGTTTCGTTTTCTGGTTTGGGTTCGTTTTTCTTCGTTTGAAACATCTCCCGAATCGCTACTGCTGCTGGAGTCCGCCATTTTTTTCAGAGAAAAGTAATAAGAATGCATGCCCAGTCACTTTGATAAAAACGGAAGTGACTAGGTTATCGCGCGTGACACGGCGTCTGCTCTTAGAAACAGACAAAACCGGGAACGGCATTATATACTTAAAGCAAAAATAAAATGCGGCGGCAATTTGTTTTTTTCCGTAGCAACGTTAAGGTTGCCGTAGCTCCATAGCAAAGCTTTATTTTTCGTAGCTGCTATGGCCAAATCGTAGCAGTAGGCAAGTCTGACTGATATACGCACTTCCCTTGAGCTCAGAATGGGTGAGATTTTCAGAATGTGCAACTATTCTCGGTTACATGTACAGACAATAAAATAATGTTATTTTTAAAACATTCTAATTTTAGGAAAATACACACACATATTAGTTTAGGTTATTTGTACACTGTTGGATGTCACAATTCAAAGCATTCTTCTTCCCCCTCATTGCTCCTCACTCACCTACCCCCCCTCCTCATCAACGTTATGAAAAAAATATTTTTAAAAGTTGGTCTTCGTTAATGTGTCAAAGGTTTTGTAGTGGAAACACAAGCATGAATACTAGCACATATACTCCTCACAAAAAGTCAAGCAACAAAACTTCTCACTGCAAATCCACTTTAATCATAAATCATAGGTAAATTTTTACTGTTGCGATTTCATCTTCAACATTTCATTACGTGAAACTGAGTAAATCACATAACAGATTCATCTCAATCTCAGGATACTGAGCAACAAAAGAAATGGGTGTCAAAAACAGGGGTGAAATAAAGCCAACTGCCAATTTCAAATTCAAAGATAGCAGTGCGCAAACAGTTCATAACGTCATTAATAGCGAGTGTGACCTCCGTGGGCATGAATGCAGGCTTGGATGTGGCATGGCATTGAGGCAATGAGTCCGTCCAGATGGTTCTGTGGGATGGCTCCTCAATCCCTAACCAGGTCTGCTTCCAAGGCATCCAGTGTCTGGGAACTGGCGGGCATGCCGTAATCAGCTCACCTAAGCATGTCCCATGCCTTGTTCAATCGGGTTGAGGTCAGGGAACTGGGGTGGCCAGTCAAGATGGGCGATGTTGTGGGTGTTCAACTCGTTGCTGATAACATGAGCCCTGTGACATGGCGCGTTGTCGTCCACAAAAACAAAGCTAGCATCATGCTATTTCATCAGGGGGATCACTTGAGGTCTGATGATGTCATTCAAGCAGTGCCTAACGTTCACAGTGCCCCTCCAGATGACCCCTAGGTCGATACGTCCTCCAGTCCAAATGCTACCCAGACCATCAGATTGCCACCTCCATAACGGGCATGCTCAGCAACAGCAAAGGCCAAACATCTCCCCCCAGGCCGTCTTCACACTTGCTGACGCCCATCATTAAAATCCAAACGCATCGTTTCACATTAAAAGCTAGCCCGTGCATTTTCAAAGGGTGACAAACACCAATTTGATTTTGTTGCTTGACTTTTTGTGAGGAGTATAGTTAAAACTAATAATGCTGACAACAAATTCATCTTCTGAATAATACTATCAATTAAACAGACAGGTTATGAATATAATAAAAGAGAAAACAAAGCAGCGAGCTTACCGGAATACTTGCGGTTGGATGGAGGGGGTTTGGCAATATTTGGCACTTTTGACTTGCACACCAAGTAGACTGTGTCATTCTGAAATCAACCAGCAACGAATCACGTAGTTCAACAAACACATTTTGTTCCAATTCTGCTTCTATTAATTTAACTTCCTCAATTCACTTTATATTTGTAAATAAAACAAGGTATGCTGCGAATAAGTGTGTCTCTATAAAAGGACCAAAATCTTTTTACGCTGTGAAAGTGAATAAATATTATTGATCAAAAGAACAAACTTAAAAATTTGCAGCTTTACCAAAGCAAAATAATTAAAGCTTTGAACAGCAAATAAAAGCAGAAACCGTTTCATTTCTTTAGGGAGAACTACTGTGTCAGTGTACCATTATCTACAAGCAGTAATTAGAACAGTTCTTGTAATAATACAGTGGAAATCTAATAAGACAAAACTGAAAGGACAACACCCCGGAGATACCAGGGGGTCTTTTGCATAAATAGTTCCCCCACCTTCTGGAAGTTCTGTGCTTGTAACTTCCTCTAATCTGTCACTCCCTTTTCCTTTGCTTACTGTCATCTACTATCTTTCTGCCTTACCGGTCCATTCTCCTGCTTTTTTTCAAGAAACACTTTTTAAAAGATTTCCTCCAGCCGAAGTCGGACTTGCTGGGCCTAAGTATTTCTCAGTTAGGCGAATAACAGCAGCATGATGCACCTGCGCTAATTGACAGGAAACTGTCTGAATGATGGAAGAAGAAGAAGAAGAAGAAGAAGAAGAAAGGACCAAAATTTTATTTTGAAATAATTGCCAATATTTTTACATAAAAAGACTTTCTGGCAAAAGGATGAATAAAATAATAGGGACCAAAAAAATCATTGGAAGTTATCCGATTTCACATGTTTCTATACATGTTTGAGTAAGCTATATTCCACAGTACTATAAGAATGTTTAGATTTCACAGTATTTCGTACTATAAAGCGATACTTTTTCCCCAGATTGAGACCCCTGCACCTTATAATATGACTACTAAACTATAATAACAGAATCTGAATTTTGTGTAAAATTTTGGGGGTGCGCCTCATAGTCCGAAAAATATGGTACTATAAGAACGGTGCCAACACTTACAACCACCGCAGAATATTCCCAGAGCAGTTTCTCAGGGGGCAGTGGAGTCCCTCCGCTCAACAGCAGCACCTGTCTGTCCACTGGAATCCGCGTGATCCTGCTGATGGACTCCTTCAGACTGGACACCCTGCAAAGTCACCACAACAACCACTTTTCATGGCTCCACTTCCATCTCTCAAGTGTGTGCATGCAGCGACCCAAACTTTTGCCCAAACTTTCTTGCCAAAAGATTATGCCCAAACAACTACAAGAGCATCATAGCTGGCAACTTTTCCCAAACAAAATCCTGGAGGGGGGTGGGTTTGGGAGCTCTTCCACAGTTCCAGAGCAGAGAGAGAAACGTTCTGTTGTCATTTTTGTTGTATTCGTCTGAAAAGACGGTCTTCCATTTCTTCGTCTTCTCCTTTGCCTTCGGCATCGTGGCGAGGTTACTTCAATGGCGGCGTGAGACAGGCCTAAAGACCGTCAAACAAAGGATTGCAGGAGGAAGTAGCCCCCGCTTCCAACATGCGCAGTACAAACTCTGCTCCGCAAAGCTTCCTGAAAACCAGTTTCGGTTTTCGGGTTTCATAACACTCGTTTCTGAGGTCATCTAAGATGGAAATTTTGAAATCCGGGAGTTTCACGTGAATTCCAGGAAGACCGGGAGAGGTGACAAAATCCGGAAAGCTCCCGGATTTACCGGGAGGGTTGACAGGTATGGAGCATGGCTACGCATTAAAAGAGCCTTTTCTTCGTGTTGTCAGCTGCCTGAAAATGCATCAAACTGCCTGTAATTCAGGCACACCTACATGCACCTTTGATCTTTTCTCTTTTCTTCAATGGCATGCTGTCCTCAAAAGTTATAAATCACAAGCTGTATCTTCGACATACTGTCTGGAATAAGCTTCCTCTGAGACAGCCATCTAATGAAGCAACTAAGAAGTAGCTTCTAAAAACAGCTTATACTGTTATAGCATTCCTTGGAAACCAGTTGCTTTTTACCACTTATTTATTTATTTATTTATTTATTAAGACAACTTTTATAGCGCCTAATCTTTAAGCTCTAAGCGCTTTACAGAAATCACTAAAATAAACACAATGAACAAAAAGTATACATCAAACATTGACCAACACCCCCCTTCCCTGATCCCTCAGTCAATTTCTCAATCACGCCCAAATAATGAATGACATAATCTACAGTACACGTTCGCAACCAACTTGAAACACTCACACTGATGGACGCTTAAAGATGCCCAGGCCACACTATTAACAAATCACACTCACACCCACACTTATAACGATAGAGAGAGAAAGAGAACGAGAGAGAGAAAGAGAAAGAGACAGACATACATACAGACAGAGACAGAGAAAGACAGAGACAGAGACACAGAGAGCCAGACAGAGGGACAGACAGAGAAAGATTGAAGAGAGAGACACAAACAGAGACAGAGATATATAGGACTGAAATAGTTTTGCATGCATCATAAAATAACAACTTTTACTATAATTTGTACATACAATAGTCACACACAAAAAAGGCACATAATATTCAATATTAATAAACATTCACCCCCCCCCCCCCCCCCCCCCCCCCACACACACACACCCGACACTCGCGCACGCGCACACACACAAACACACAAACACTTCACACATGATGGTATGCATACATTTGCACCTTTCATTTTCTTCCTTGGACACTATTTCATCCCTCCAAGATGCACACACTCTCTCACTTAGACACATTTAATAGATAAGACAGTAATAAGCTATTCTAGTTCTACACTTGTATTAATAATCAAAATCATAATAAATTATCGAGTGAGTAGAATGAAATTGTTCAACTCACCGGGTCTCAAGGCTGGACTCAATGTGATAGGTGGAGCCTGTGTCCACCAGGAACACGCGAACCATGACCTGACTCATCTCCCTTGGTCAGAGATCTGTGAACAAAGACACGTCACACAGATGACGCAAAAAACATTTAAACAATTTGCACCAACACACACATGCATGAACACAGACAAACACACACACACACTCGCACAAACAATGCATACAAACTTACATGCATGCAGTTGCACACACAAACGTGAGAACACACTCTCACACGTACACACACACTATATCCACATTTTCACCCATAAGGGAGATTATTTGATGACAGAAAAGAGCGAAACATGTTGCTCTTTCTGTCATCAGATTATTTTCTCCTACAAACTTGTGAAAATGTGGATTTTGACTGGCTAAGTATGCTTCATTCTGATTGGATAATGAATTTTCTTCAGCCAATCGTCTTGCTCAATACAAATGGCTATCCGATTTTGTGGAAGTGATGCTGACATCAACTTATGATCAAGTCAAACTACTCGCGAGCGTGGTGATAGTAGGGCCTATCATTGTTGATGTAGCCTGCATTGTAGGCCTAGAACCTGACTTGCGGTTTTTACAACGGACTGAAATAAACTGGATGAGATTTTTTTTCTAAGCACTTGCACTTGCCCAGCGGGCAGGTCATCACGTTCACCACCTGCCCGACACTTATGACTACCTGCCCCGGGCAGTCGGGCAGCCGTTACTGTCCGACCCTGCCCCCCCTCTCTCTACCCTCCCCCCACACACACACAGTCATAGCCTCACACATGTATACAGAGTGACACACACACACACACAGAGTAACACACAACCACACACACACACACAAACACACACACACACACACAAACACACACTCACACGCTTACACACACACCAATATAATTTTAGATACCTTCACTTTTACATTTATGCCTATGGGAGTTGATTTACAACACACACACTGCATGTTCTAAATAGTATTTTAAATATTAATACACACACTGCATACTAAATAGGTCAGGTCAGGCAGGATGACTAGGCCTCGTGGCCTCTCAAGCGTCCTTTCTCTTGACTGTTTTTTCTTTTTGTTTTGTTTTTTTCTATTTTCTTTAAATTCAGTTGGCACAGCTGTGACGGTTTGGGTAGACTATCAGTCATACTGGTATTTAAATTTGCTAAGGTTTGGGTCTTTGTCCAGGAGGTTTTTGAATTTGTTAGTATCAGGTGCAAGTTTTGTCTGAGCAGGAAGTATAGTGAAAGGGGTGGGATTTATTAACATTTCATAGTTGGCCAGATCTTTATTATTATGAACTTATTGCCATATTCGGGCATATTGCCTGTATTTGGTTTAAATTTAATTAAATGGGAGGGGGTGAAGGCTGGAAGGAATACCATGTATTAGTAAAAGACTGGGTAAAGTTAAACCATGCTGACACAGTGACACTGACAGCGTGCAACATACATACATGTGAATGAAACGTGTCCACACAAAGAATTAGACAGATCATCATCATTTGGGTCATGAAAACTTGCTCAGACCCAAAATAATTTTTGCAACGTCATTGCCAAAGAGGGGACGTTATATAGGCCGCGAGGCCTAGGCTTGAGAGCCTGTCCTACTACTACTACTACTACTACTATTTACTGATTTAAGCCTGTCTTAGGCTAAGAAAGACAGAAAGCAATTGGATGTGGCTGTTTTCAGCTAACATAGAAATCAAGCCCACTTCTTAAAAGACCAATAATACGCATAGTTGTCAACAAACATAATAATTACGCATTTTTGTTTCTTATTTTCAATTTCTTGTCTCCGGACGCTCGCAAAGACAGGATAACCTACAGCTGAGACGTCATAACAAATGCTGACAATGAGTCGAATGACACCATTTCTCATTCATCGTGCCTTTGTAAAAATAATTACGTTTAAGAAAAGCCTATCTTAAATATGAAGACTTACCAAGTATACACTTGTGTTTCGTTTACGTCATAGTCGTAATCACTCACTCACTTTCTTTGAAATTGATTGTAAAATTTGTGGTTAACTCCGTGACCCTTTATGTTTGTGTTCGACTTATAAATAGAACGTGTTTATCGCAAAACTTCTACAGTGAAGATCAATTCATGGGAGCTAACTCTAGCCCAATTTTAGTTTTGTTACTCGGAAAAAGACGCTTGCAAATTGATGTTGTGTGTGTGTGTGTGTGTGTGTGTGTGTGTGTGTGTGTGTGCGTGTGTGCGTGCGTGTGTGTGTGTGTGTGCGTGCGTGCGTGCGTGCGTGTGTGTGGGGGGGTGGGTGCGTGCGTGCGTGCGTGCGTGTGTGTGTGTCGCTGTGTGTGTCAAGTCAAGTCAAGTCAAGTCAAGAAATCTTTATTATCTCTATGGGAGAAATTGCATTCGGGTGCAAACACAGTTACGTGCGTGCGTGCGTGTGTGTGTGTGTGTGTGTGGATGAGAAGGTACAGAGAGAGAGAGATATACATCTTAAATCATTTTGTAGAGAGAGAGAGAGAGAGAGAGACATGAGAGAACCATTTCACAGAGAGAGAGTGTGCTCTAGCTGTAGCTGTGTGGCGAGTGGTCGCTGTGTGTCATCATTAATTACTTTCCTGTGTGTGTGTGTTGCTTCTTACACTCAAACTTCCATACCAACAAAGTGTGAGAACTGACTCGATGGTAATAAGAATGCAGTGTGCGTGTGCTGTGAACATAATCAACATTTTTTATCGTGAGCTTCCTGTCTAGTACTGTGCGTCTCACCGTTAAGCACAAGCATGCGTGTGCGTGTGCGTGTGCAGTGTGTGTACCTTGTGTGTGTGTGTGAGCTTGGGATCAACATCTAAACGTAACATTTTCAGAGCCAAGAGATGAGGTTGTATAGTATTGAAAGCAGAGGAGAAGTCAATGAACAAAATATGAACAAAAGAATTAGAAGTGTGAATCAACATCTAAACATAACATTTTCAGAAAGAGATGAGGTTGTATAGTATTGAATTTGGAACCCATATCTCAAAAGACAGTCTGTGTCAATCGAAAGATGCCAGAGGAGAGCTACCACTAAACTGATAAAATCTCTTTAAAATAAGGACTATGGTGAAAGGCTGCGCAGGCTGGATTTGCCATCCTTAAAATACAGGAGGCTGCGAGGAGACCTGATAAATGTTTATAAAAATTTTAACAATACTGACTTTACTAACAAAAGATTGTTTCAGCTCTCGAACTATTCGAAAACTAGAAGCTGTGAATTAAAAATACTAATACAATACAGCAGAACTAACATTAGAAAACATTTTTTTGCTAACAGAGTTGCCAAGTATTGGAATAACCTCTCTGCACAAATCAAGCTTGCACCAAACCTTAACCAGTTTAAAAACCTCCTGGACAAAGACCCTAAATTGACAGAATTGAGATACCAACATGACTGATTGTGTCATCAAAAACCGTCACAGCTGTGCTCAATACTAAAAAAACTATATTGAAAGGGCACTTCAGAGGCCGCGAGGCCTAGTTGCCCTCATTACCTGACCTGACCTGACCTGTGTGTGTGTGTGTTATTATTTTAGCTCCCCAGAACACACTGCTCCCCATGACTTTGAACCGAGCGCACCAAGGCATAGACTGGATCGCAAACCGAAACTGAGGTCACCATGAGAGCAGCAGGGTTTGCAAAGCCACAGAATTTGAGACATTTTTAAAAAAAATGATTGATGGAAATGAGGCGGATGATGATGATGATGCTATGGAGTTCCGTATCGAGACTGAGAGTATGAGACTGCATGACAGGGCTGTATTCTACGCTTCCTTTCATACTGATATCCCAGCGTTAACCAGGCCCGAGAACTACAGACACATGCAGTGTTGGTCTTGAAATTAGAGCAACACTCTCAGAATCGCATCTGTTAAGCGGATGAAGCGGATGAAGCTCGACTGTGTGGTTTCAGTCTTCCCACTGAGCCCATAGCCACTCACTCTGGGTAGGAATCGATCCAGGACCGAAAAAAACCCTCGCCTGTGATGGGATTCGAACCCGATACCTCCCAGCCAGTAGTCAGTGACGCTAACCACTACGCCACGGCGGCTGATTTTAATAAATATTATACAGTTTTTGACAACTGGTTTCCCGTGACTTCCTTCCCATGACTTTTTTCCTCTCTAACAAATTTTCCTCTGGCTTTTTTTTTCCCCCAACAAAAATAGACTATCCTTTCTATTTCATCAAACCAGGAGAGCTATCTCCCGAAAAATCACCGGATAATCCCATTCTAATACCCTGCAAACACCCGCAAGGGAAAGGCCGAGTCCATGGCATTTTATATAATTATATGTCAACTAATTATTTACACGATTTTTAGTGGTAAAATGAGACACTTTCCTCATTTTGTGCACAAAATTCATTCTGTGGCGCACACAATTCATTGTATGCACATAATTAATTCTGCAGCACATTATAAACCATTATGTGCACAGAATGAATTCTGTGGCACACACAATTCATTCTGTGTACAGAATTCATTCTATGAGATATTTCATTCTGTGGACAAAATTTATTGTGTGGGATACACATTTCATTTTGAGAAACAGAATGAATTTTGTGTCCCACAGAATACATTTTGTGCACAGAATGAATTCCATATCCTACAGAATAAATTTTGTGCACAGAATGAATTTTGTGCACAGAATGAATTCTGTCCTACAGAATAAATTCTGTGCACAAAAGTTATTCTGTAGGGGAACGAGGCTCATTTGCATAGCCCCCTCCTTTCTATGGGGCGCCGACGTGCTAAAAGACCAGTTAACTACTTAACCGGCATTACTATTCCAGTTAAGTACTTAACTTACCGGAAGCGGAAATCGCTTACACAAGTTAACTAGTTAACTGACATTTCGAAAAAAAAATTCCGTTTGAGAGGGGATTATTTTCTGAAGATTTTGTAACACGCAATGTAATTGGTCGGCGTTTTTGTTTTTTGTTGTTTTTTACTTAACGATTAGCCTACCTGCGTCAAGTGCTATTGACCCTGACCCTTTTCCGCAAATATGGCTGATGATCGTTTTGCACGTGCCAATTTGCCTGAAGTTGCATCTGTAATAGATGCAGCGAAACGTGTGCTACGTTGCGTTAATGTAGAGCCTAGGCCATCTAAAAAAGATATGCTTCTAAAGTTGCAGCAAGATTTGACTACCATACGTTCATTGGACAGCAATTCAACCTGACGGATACAATCTATTCACTAACTCATAAGAAACGGACAATGATATATTTATACTATTTGATGCTATTTGGGGATTATTTCAGTTACTAAAACGTATTTGGAGCAATTTCTGGGGAAAGATTGCTAAGTATCCAATGGGATTTCGTGTTACAAAAACAAGCCTACTAGTTCAACCTGATAAAATGCCACTGCATGCAGTTAGGGGAAGACGGGGTAAAAAGCGCATGGGCGGGTAAGAAGCCCACCCCAATTATCTCATGAAATGAAGCAAATTTCAGTCTCATTTTGCCCATGAGACGAGCGTTAATGTCTAGCATTCGTCTCATGGGCAAATTTGACTGACATTTTCTTTATTTCATGAGATAATTGGGGTGGGCTTCTTACCCGCCCATGCGCTTTTTACCCCGTCTTCCCCTAACTGACCGGAAGCGGAAATTGAAAAGAAAGGCCACTTAAGTAGTTAACTGGTATTTTATCACGTTTTGGGAAGAAGAAAGTCCACTTAAGTAGTTAACTGGTATTTTATCACGTTTGAGCCCGATACCTTTCCAGGTTAGGCCATGGACACTACACAATAAATATAGAATCCGTGGTTAGGCTAACTCCCCCATTCACTTCTTCCAAACATTTCAGTCTGTTCCATTGACCGCCCTCCGATAAACCACTTGCTAAGCACACACAGGCATAACTGACAAGTATGTCTCTTTCAAACTATACTCGCTCGTGCATGCGCAAGCATACGCATATGCATGGAGAGAGAGAGGAGGGGGGGAGGGGGCAGACAGACAGACCAACAGACAGGGAGACAGCGGAAGAGAGACAGAGAGTGAGAAAGAGAGACACGATCACACACACACGCACATACACACACACACATACATGCAATATCGCATGCTTGCATGCGTACACAAACACACACACACACACACACACACACACACACACACACACACACTCACACACTCTCTCTCTCTCTCTCTCTCTCTCTCTCTCTCTCTCTCTCTCTCTCTCTCTCTCGCATGCGCACACGTACGCATGTGCACATGGAGTGGAAGAGAAGGAGATATACAGAAAGAGAGAGAAGGAGATAGAGAGGGAGACAGACAGCAATAGGGGTAAGAGGGAGACAGATAGATAGTGAGATAGAGAGAGAGAGAAGTGAAGAGATAGTGAGATACAGAGAAAGAGGGAAAGAGAGACAGAGTGAGGGATAGAGAGACAGAGACAAAGACAAAGACAGTCTACGCACATGCTCCCTCTCCCTCTCTATCTCCTTCTCTCTCTTTCTGTCTCTCTCCTTCTCTTCCACTCTATGACAGAGAGAGAGATGAGAGAGAGAGAGAGAGAGAGAGAGAGAGAGAGAGAGAGAGAGAGAGAGAGAGACAAAGAGAGAGAGAGAGAGAGAGAGAGAGAGAGAGAGAGAGAGAGAGAGAGAGAGAGAGAGAGAGAGAGAGA
>CM065689.1:43870776-43893276 GCA_017654935.2 Phymorhynchus buccinoides | reverse complement strand
TCTGGTGAGCATCTGTCTTGTGAGCATATGTCTCAACACCACTTAACCTCCCACCCATTCCCTCTTTTTCTCTACTTCCCCTGCACTTAAAAACGTGTACATTAAGTTTCTTACATGTAGAGTGCATTGAAAGGCACAAAAATGCCCAGCAGCCAAGCTGCGCTGGTGAAACGAAATTGTCTGCTAACTAGAGCGTGAAATCGCTAGATCAAGCAGCTGCGTGGCAGTATCTTTGGCTCCTGCAACCTTGACCTTTTGACCAACGACCTTCATCTTCGAACTTGACCTAGATATCCTAACTACCCATCCCGGCGCATGCAAAATTTGAGGGTCCTATGTCCCTCCGTGCAAACGCCATCGTTTTAACCTGGGAATATAATCAGATAATAATGATTTCACTATTTTCAAGTTCGAAATGATTTCACTCCCTTAATATTTGGTGTTTTTATTTAATTGCAGATAATCAGACAGTCATCCGGGAACAAACAAACTCCCCTGACAACATTAACCAGCTCTGAAAAATGGTGTTTTACGTCCTCTCGGTCATAGACACATATGGGACATTTGTAAATACAAAGATGGTGGGAGCAATACTGGCTGCAATGCCCAGAGGCAGTGCAACACCAGTAAAGTCCCGAGTTTTTATTAATATAGATAGGTGTAGCGGTAACCACGCCTCGGATAAACCTAATCGGCTATGGTACCGCCACAATAATTGTTATTAAGATGAAACCAGCTCTGTGAAAATAAAGTTTTACGTCTTCTCGACCTAAGTCATATGAGACATTACTTTAAATTTAGTTGTAGGGGGAAACCAGCTCTGGTGGAAGTTCAGTTTAACGTCGCGTATCGGCTTTCGCCATGTACGACGGGCTGAACAAACCAACCAGGGTATAAACAAAAATTTATGTTCCTGAATCACTGTCTTAGCCAAAAGGCCGAGAAGCGATCAGGAAGGGGGTGTTTTTTTTGTTTGTTTGTTTTTCGCAGCTGCTTATATACAATCATGCTAAACCAAAGATTCTAAAAGGGTAAGATGGACTACTTAAGAGTTACAGCGAACCGGGCTGATAGAGTTATCGTTAGTGGGGTAGTTATACACCATTCACAGTGGCGGCTATCCAAAAACTCAGACTGGAATTTGAACGGAGAATTCAACTGGCCTATCGACGTGTAAATGTGTCACGTTTAAAAGTGACATAACCAGTGTTTCTGTCCTCACTACTCATATAGGGAAAAGAGACCGGATGCTTGTCTTCCCCTATACAGTCTTTGGCTAAACTACTACCTACAAAACTAAACAGTGTGCTTAATCGTTACTCCATCTGTCTTCGGACCAAACAGAAATCCACATTTCCATTTCTTTTCTACCCTCCTTTAAACCCACCACCCCCGCCCTAACCTCTGTCCAGAGACCTCAGTCTGATAGAACAATGCTCCAGGCAGCCGTTATAAATCGTTCACATCAGCTCAGAAGTCTACATGACCCAGAACAGTGCCCATTAGAGGAGTGGAACACCCTGGATCAGCAGGAGCTTCAAACGCTCCTCTAGAACACAAAATGGCGCTTCCAAGCTGTAATTGCAATGAGGGGGTCTCAAACATGCTTATCTATGACTTTTCTTGCCACACAAACAAAAACCTGAACATGAAAAATTCACCCCATTCGGTTGTTTTATGCATTTTTAAGTGGTATCACAAACGTTCCTTGGGATAAGCCAATAAAATCATTTTCATACTTTGTTTTCTATCAAAATGTGAAGACATGTTAATTAAAACTGAACAAGTAAAAAAAAAGTAATGGCTTTTTGTTTATCTTTGATAATTTTGTATGCTTAAGATAATATCCTTAGCAAATTTTGAGCAGTATATAGGGCTTCTGTTAGGCCTACTGGTTGAAAAAAGTACTCAGTATTCACAGTTAAAACTTGAAGAAGAAAAAACACACACACACACGCGTGCACGCACGCACGTACACGCACGCACACACACACACAAAACACACACACACACACACACACACACACACACACACACACACACACACACACACACACACACATACACACACGCGCGCGCGCGCGCGCGAAAAGGCTGAAAGAACAGAAGCGACCATCGAGTCCGTGTCACACAGCAATGCTTTTGCACGTGCAATTTTACGTAGGCCTAACTGAAGAAGATACTCAGGATTTGTGTTCGCTGAATACGAAATGTTCAATGCACTCAGATTTTGAATTAATAGGGCTCCGTGATAGTTGACTCTTCATAGTGCAGGTCTGTTAATAAGAATAAACTTGTTGAAACCTTCGGCCCATCATGAATCTGTAAAGGAGTCTGTGGCACGAGGACAGGTCGAGGCCACTGTTGATTCTCCTCAGGTAAAACCATACTTTGTATGTCTTGCGACAACCTGATATTAGGAAAACGTGTTTCAACAATAGAGCTGCTAATATCTGAAATGATTTACCTAACGAACTAAAAATGTGCACCCATGCAATACTAAATTATTCAAAAATCGTCTCGACCAATCTCTATTTTGGAGATGCTTTGTACATTTGTTAACGTGTACACAGTCATTTAGACAACGGTTTTTACCTTTTACCTAACATGTGCAGCTGTCCAGATGATGTACGGAAAGAAAGTGAGGAAAGAAAAAGGGCTAACATAACGGGCACCGAGAATAAGGGATGAGAGGCGAAGAGGGAAAATAGAACCAAAATGAATGTAAAAAAAAAAAAAAAGTTTGCACAGGAGTGGCAATCCAAATTAACTCCAAATATTAGAATACTTTAAATAGGCTAATTAAATATAAAGCAAAGAAATTTAATCTTCAATGGAATTGTTCATTCATTTCAACAGAGCCTTCAAAAAAAACAATGAAAAATTAATGCATGAACTGTGTTAACCTAAAACAATCATCCAGAAACGTTTATTTCGTTTATTCGGATAAAATGGTTGATAAAAGTGTTGCCAAAAAGCTTGACGGCTTATTTAGTCCCTACCCCTACTACTACTGCTACTTTATAATGATGGCAAAGCTGTACATTTACAAATGTAAATGGAATGTTTCTGTTTCACTTGTAAAGGTGTTTTTAGATTACTTGAAAAATAGGTACTCACTCAGAAGAGTATAGACAAGGTGGAAGCAATTCAACGCAGGGCTGCTAGTTTTGTCTTAAATAGATATCATAGGACAGCCAGCGTTACCGACATACCACAGAGGCTCAGATGGAATTCACTGCAGCAACGCCGACAAGCCACCAAACTCACCATGCTGTATAAAATACTCAATGGCATGGTAAGTGTGAACAGGAGCAAAGTCATACCTCTGCCAGAGCAGCAACGTAGGGTCACTTGCAACAGCTCCTCGTCCCCCAGTGTGGGACGCAGTACCGTCAAAGCTCCTTTTCTCCACGTACAATCAAGGAGTGGAACGACCTGCCAGCATCAGCAGTGGAGGCCAGAACTCCAGAGAATTTCGCAGCTGGAGTCTGGAAGTTCCTCAACGGACACCCGCCTGCTGCGGCTGATGGCCCCACTCAGGGGTAATCGTGTCTAACAACCAAGCAAAAGCCTCCCCCCACCCTCCCCCCTGCAGATTCCCATCAAGCTAGGCGTTTTCTTTTATCTGTCCTCTCTTCTCTTTCTTTAATCTTCTCTGGCCTCCTGGCCCTTTCTTCCGGCATATGTGGTTGAACCTCCCCGGTTCCGTGGCATAATAATCAGTGTGTTGATTGTGGCCACGCATTGCGAAGAAGAAAAAGAAGGTATGCGTTAGAAAGATATGAATGTACTAGTAATATCAGGCAAATTGGGAAACTTCCAGCAAGACTGGTTACCTGTGGGGGGGGGGAAAGAAAACTTGGTGACTTAAAGGTTTATTTTATTTTATTTCCCCCATCATTCTTCTCCTTTTTTCTTTAATGGATTGCTCAGTTAATATGCAATGGGGACACTTATTGAATTGGTACCCCCTAAGGATAGAGATCTCTATCTCAAGGGCAGATAATCCAAAAGCTATGAAACTTTCAATGTGGATACTGCTGGTAGAGGGCTATAACTATATACTATAATTATAAAGATAATGTTTGTACTTTTGGCTTAAACGTAAAAATACCTTTTTCTTCAAAAGGTACGAATTACAAGACCTGTTACGGAATTCGTACCACCAAGTTACTGATATCGTAGCAGGGGGTTTATAGCACTAATTCAACGGTAGGACTCTCGTGACTTGGCTTTAGCTATAGACCATTCTCTCTTCTAAATGTTCCAGTTAGTCTCTGTGACATCAAAGTAATTCTTATGTCATTTTATCATCAAAAGTTTGATGTCACGTAAAACAGGCCCCTGAATGCATTTTTGACGCTGCGCCATTGAAAAGACGTAGGAGGTACGAATTACGTGATAGTGGTACGAATTGCATAACTATGGCCCAATTATTTTTCATTTGAATATTTTAATTTACAAAGTGGACAACATTGACCCTAAGAACTTAAAGATTTTAAAGTGATATTTCCAGTTTTAATCTTTGCATGTATGCACTGAATAACAAACAAAAAAAGCGTTACCTAAAATTACATCAGATGCTGCCAAAATGAAATTTCGTTTGTCTTGCAAAGAGTGTTCCGATTCGTTGCATTTTTGTTGTGATAAAATACTTCCCTTCTCCTGTCCAAACTTCACACACAATTAACCCCCAATCTTCTGCCGTTTGGTAGGAAACCAGGTGGTACGAATTGCGTGACAGGTACTGAATCAATAAGCCTCCCCTATATGCGCACGCGTACGTATGTGTTTGTTGGTGTTTATGTATGCAAAGTGTACCTATCAATATTCCTCTCACTTGTTTCGATTATACAATGTCCCTATATGATTTTAAAAAAAAAGAAATTTGACATTACCTAGATAGCTGATTATTAATTTCACTATTCACATCAGATCAAGTCTTTTTAAGGAATTATTAACTGAGATCAGTAGACCATTTCTCCCCGTGGACATACCGGGGGGTCTTTCGTACAAATAGTTCCCACCTTCTGGAAGTTCTGTGCTTGTAACTTCCTCTAATATGTCACTATCTTTGACTGTCTTTTCCCTTTATTTTCTGTCATCTACTATCTTTCCGGCTTATTAGCCCATTCTCCTGCCTTTTTTCAAAATACATCTTCCAAATATTTTCTCCTTTGAGCTCCTCCAAAATCGGAATGTGTTGGCTGTATGTATATAGCGGGAAGACCAGTGAAAACTTAAAACTGCCCACCTTACCCATTATGGCCATAGGGAACGCAGACGAAGAAGAAGCAGACCATTTCCTTTGACATAAAACCTGTGTCAAATAAAGTTTTGCCATTTAAAAAAAAAGAAGAAATTTTGTCTAGTTCAGCGTTTGTTTATTTTAAAATGTTTGTTTAATTTTCATTCCAGGATCGGTTTTCAAGACACAGAGGGTCTAACATCACATCGTATTGGGTACGTGTCACCCCCATGTAACTGAACCTACTAAACAACCAGCAGTCAACAGTCGAGTTTTGTATGTGGACAAACAATTCTTCAGCAACATCACGCGAAACACAGTTCATAGTTGTTGGTGGGTTTTTTTATAACAGCACTCCGTTGACTATACTGTTTTCTTCCGTCTTAAGACACTTGCCCTTGATTAATGTAGGCCATGCTTGTAAAACAAATTGTGTGCTTTTGGCAGCTGGCTGTTGGTATCTTGATCACCAGGTGCACCAGGTACAGTTCCACTTCCTTTGAGGTTGCGACTTTTATTCTTGGCGCCTTTATTCTTTGGAGCTGACAACTGGCCAAAGTTTTAATTACATGAGAGTTTATTGTCTTTCACTTATAAGACAGAGAAGTTAAGAATAAAACAGTCAACATGAATATTGGAAAGTTGGGGTTCTGTGCTAAAGAGGGGCACATTCTAGAGCAGGCTACAGAGTCAGGTATCTTTCGTCTAGAGAAGACGCCCTTTCGTGACAGCTATGACTCTTTGCCAGCACCTGTGGAAATATCAGGACCCACAATTGTGCGCCAGCTCTCAGGTATAGACTTATGCTTTCTTGAAGCTGCCCACCAATGTGACTGGCTTAAAGTTATTAGATACGTGCAGTTG
This sequence comes from Phymorhynchus buccinoides, assembly GCA_017654935.2. NCBI lineage: Eukaryota > Metazoa > Mollusca > Gastropoda > Neogastropoda > Raphitomidae > Phymorhynchus > Phymorhynchus buccinoides. The sequence continues at coordinate 43,887,161 of CM065689.1, read as the reverse complement.
AAGGTGAAGCCTGATGTCAGAGATACTGTTCATGTATCCCCTGATCAATGGGATTTTTTCTACGGATGTGTCCAAGATGCTCTTCAAGGCGCAGACAGTTTTGCAAGAAAACAAAGAATAATTGAGTTTGCTTTGGAAAAGGCTGTAGCAGGCAGTCACGAAACCTTCATCCTTCAAATGTTGTCTGAACAGAAGCTTTCGATGTGCACATTGCAGAACATTGCGAGACGTGTTGCACAAGAACCAACAAAACTGGGCCTCATTCTGTTAAGGGAATCGCATCACTTAGACTTCAAGAACAATCTTTGGAATCATGCCATTGAGCAAAGGCACTGGAGACTTCTCCAAGAACACGTGGGTTACTTGCTGATGAGCAGAGAACTGGATCATTTAGATGAATGGATTAATGTTTCCCAGATCAACAAGTGCAAGCAAAAGATACACAAAGACATCTGTACTGAAAAGGGGCCCCATCGCAGACACAAGTGGCCGCATTGTTCGATATATGAAGGAGTTGTACTTTATTGTTTTCAAGACATTTCCTCTAAACTGTACAAACTGAACAGTTTAAAATTGAAAGCATGGGAGGGCCGTAAACTTCAGGGAAATTTGAAAACCCTAATAGAAAACTGTGAAAACAAAGAGTTCCTCCTGGATTTTTTTCACCGTTCTTTGGACAAAACATCCCATCATGAAGCCTTGTACTCTTTCCTTTTGGAGAACTTACCATTGAGCCTTGTGGACGCTTCCTACAAAACTTCATGCGACATTGTCCTTAAGAACACTGAAGGAGTCATAAAACCCTTACACAGATTGAAGAAGGCAGCAAAGGAGTGGCTTCTTGATTTACTATACGATCCTACGGCTTTGACTGCGCTAGTCAACACCCTCTTTGTAAAAGAAGACGGAGGGGAAATTCTATTAGCTCTCATAGCACTCAAGACTGACAAGCATAACGTTGTGAAGTTCCTATGGGTGTGTCTTAAAATGCTGCTACAGTACAGATCGAGTTGGACAAAATTTGTCCCCTTTGTGAATGAAGCTTTGAAACACTTTCCCATGAGTGGGGAGAGTTCTCTGCCAGTGATTTTAAGCAATCTATCCAGCAGTGCATATGTAAATCAATCGGGAGACGAGGACACATCGTCAAAAGAAAACAGTGACTTATTTACATCAGATTCTCCATGGCCCTCACACGATCTGACTGGGTTCAAATGGTCCCAAGGAGATCAAAAGCTAGTCATGTTTTGTGCACCTGCATTGGTGACATGGTGTCAAGAAAGAAACTATGCCAATGTAGTCTTCTTTTTGTCCTTTCTTATGAAACATGCTTTATGCATACTGAACTGGAAAGGGCTTGCCGAAACAACAGAAGTTGTCTGCGATTCCCTTCTATTTGAAGGAGTTAATTACGCCACACTGGACGGGGACACTGCTGCAGCGGCTTCCATGCTTTTGCGATGCAAGTGGGATGCAGAAACGGTTCAGGCTGGTGTGAAAGTGTTGCAACCCCTTTTCCTCAAGGAGTACGACAAACGTTTGTCTTCACTGCTGACGGCGTGTCGGTACAGGCGTGCTTTCAAATGGTATTCTCTTCTCAGATACATGCAGCTAATGCGTGACAACCAGTGGGGAAAAGTGAAAGATTTTCTGTTGAGAATTGTCCCATTGGATCCCCTCCTTTTTGCAGAGGTATGCAAAAGCGCAGTGGAAGATGATCGCTGGGATGTGTTTGTCAGTGTGGCCAAAAACCGGTGCGTCGCCATGCTGCCTCATGTCCACAAACTGGACTTTACCATGACCAGTTTGCTGACAAAAGCCTTGGATAAAGGCTATATCCAAGGAGCTGCTGCAGCTTTAAGGCTGCTCCACCTGTACAACATACCCTCCATCCAACCACACTTACTGCTCAACAAAGCCTTGATGTCTCCCGAACCATTCAAAATGACCAATCTGTTCATCGCTGCTGGTGCCTCTGTTGTCCATAGATATGCACAAGACCTTAGATCACACCAGCGAGTGGACTTTCATGCCATGCTGATTGCCCTGGACCTTCAGGACTCAGAACTTGTAGCTCTCCTTCATCTGTCCGGAGCTTACACCAGCACTAGTCTCCACGCGTTGTGCGCCTCGCTAACATTGAGCAACTGGAAGGTGAACTACCACCCTGTCACAAGGGAGTGTCAGCAGTATTTGGAGTCGGCCGCTTCAAAGCCTCTCCCGTTGGAACGTCTGGCTGGCTTTGCAGTTTCAAAGTTCATCGGTGTGCATCCAGGTCGACAACAGAGAATAGAACGTCTCTTTCGACCGTGCCGCACCTATTGCCCTCAGCAAGTCAAGCGAGCCATGTGCTGTTATGATTATTGAAACGATTCCACATTTGAAGGGTTCAAAGAATAAAGCAAGTTATTGTAGAGATATAAACTTCTAAAACTACTAAATGTATGGCCGATCAGGCCACTTGCAAGTTTAAGGAGAGCTGACAAAAAGATCATCTACAAACATGATAGTTGTCTGCATATTTTAGTCAGTTTATTTGCTTACTCTTTGCACCCATTAGACTTTATGACTAGAAATGATCTGGTTCACTTAACTTTTTAAAAAAATGAACAAGAACCAAGGAGTAAGTGTGTAGCTGTTCACAAAAACAGACATACAGTGGAACCTCACCTGTAAAACCCCTCATTATAAGACTCCCTCCCATATAATACCTACTTCTCCTCAGACAATGCCCTTCTTTGTAAGTATTAAAATTACCTCCCTTATAAAGAATATTCTGATCGCTTCTCGGCCTTTTGGCTAAGACAGTGATTCAGGAATATAAATTTTTGTTTATACCCTGGTTGGTTTGTTCAGCCCGTCGTACATGGCGAAAGCCGATACGCGACGTTAAACTGAACTTCCATCCCTTATAAGACCCCTCCCCTATAAAACCTCATTTAGGAATATTTTTGAAGGCCTTATAAGGGAGGTTACATTGTTTTACCTTATTGGCAAGTCTTGAGTATCGTATATGTAAATAAAATGTCTACTTCACTTTTGAAATGCAAAACGTTTTTATATCAAAATAAGGATTGAATCACCGTTAATGTGAACTGCTACAAATAACTTTACTTTTTTTTATTTATTAAGATTTCTATAGCGCATACCTTTAAATTCTATGCACTTTTGAATAGCAGCCCTAATAAGATAGGAAATCAGAAAAAAAATCTCAGCTTTGACAAACTGAAAAGTGAATAGTGTTATGTTTATTTCCGTTTGAAAGTTTTGTAACGTTTTCAGTTTAACACTTTTCTATCCCTGTGAAGGTAGGCATGGTTTAAAAGCTGAACCCACTAAATTTCCTTTTAACATTCCTCTTTTACTCTGTATCGGTCATTTAATGTACACAAGTATGAATATATTATTTTTAAAAGATACTGTTTTATTCCTTTTTTTAGTTTCTCATTGTGTGTTTCGGTGTATCTGACTGACTGTAGATACAAGCATGCGCTTTGCATACGGGCATGTGTGTTTGTCTTAAAACAGATGTTTCAGTCATAGTTTAAGTCAGAATTTGATGTTTTATAATGCATACTGTACATCCAATCTAGGTCAATTAGAATAATCATACCTGAAGATGACCTTTTATACCTGTAAGCATTTGAAACCAGATGCAAACTATTGAGCTAACCATTTTGAAAGAGGAGGAATGTTCGTGCAGAGAGTTTTGGCACAATGTATGGATCAAGTGAATCTTTTTTGTTTTTAATTCATCTCATCGCAACGGTAATATTTTGTAGGTACTTCAAGCTTGGGGCATAGTTTATAGTTCTGTACTTGGAGCAAAATTCATTAAATAACAAATGTTACCTTTTGTGTGTGTTTTGTTTACATTTTAAATTTCATGCATGTACTTTAGTATGTGTGTATGTGCGTGTGCGCGTGCGTGTCTGTCTGTGTTTGTGCATGTGTGCGCATGCATGCTTATTCCATGTGATGCTGTAAGAATTGTATTCCCAAATCCCTGGATTTCCATGATACATCAAAAGTGTATTTTTTGTGTGCGACAAGCATTAAATTCACATTTTTTGTTGTTGTTGTCATACCATGGTTTAAAGACTCCAGGGACCATCCCAACAGCCGAAGCACTTGAACACTATGGTACAAATGCACTCGCTAGGGATGACAACATGTGACCGTTTTTTATTACCCCGCCACGTGAGCAGCCACACTCCGACTTCGGAGGATTCACTTTTAAGTTACACTGCATTTCTAAAAAAATGAGCTGTTTAAGTGGAGTTGTTGCCCTTAGCCCGTGACACCAGATGACGTTTCATTTGAGGGCATTTTCTTATCAACGCCTAACTCTTTTCTCTCTCCTTCAACTACATGCGACAATAATATATTTCGCCTTCTATTTAACAAAGGGAAGTAAACTAAGACAATAGATTTATCTCCTGTGGGGCGACCAGAAGCGCCAATGAAGCGTTTTATTTATTTTGGTATTTAGTACGCTTAGTCACAGGGGCGTCTCTGTGAAATTCGGGTTGCTCCCATCTGGAGAGTGCGTCGCAGCCAGAGGCGTGCCAACCATTTTTTTGTTGGCATGCGATTTTTGTGTGACTGTGTCACTGGGTTTAACATGTGCTAAGTGCATGGGTACACGGGACCTCGGTTTATCGTCTCATCCGAAAGACTCCACGTTCAGAACGTAAGGCCTAGGGAAAAGTGAGAGGAAAAATCCCCCTGTACCCAGGTTCGAACTCGGGTTTATTGTATAAGAGGCGAATGCTTTACCTCTGTGCCACTCTACACCATTTAGGTAATGGTATATGTAAAAAAAAAAAGAAGGGGGAATTTGATTTTGAGAGAAGGCCAGTAGAGTGAAGAGAAAACTGGTCACTAACAACGAACGCGCTTATTCATCGTACATGTATAATCATAGAACAAAGTATTTGCATCACCACATCACATAGCTTTTCAAAATGTTTAATGTTATTCAAACCAAAACATTTATACCTGCCATGCAAAATAAATAAAGCTTGTTTTCATAAGGACAGACTTTTACTCAAAGGTGTGGCCCAACAAATCGCAAAATAATAAAACGAGAAACGGATCTATTTTCATGGTCATTCAGTGTTGAGGTCGCAAGTTTTGTAGAGTCAAGGTTGCGGGAGATCGGTCAGCTTGAACCAGTAGCCGCACTCACAGCGCCGAGGCTCTCCTTTGTGCAAATGCATCCAGTTTATACTGAGTGCGTCCTCCTCACCTGTTCGTAAACAGCAGCACATAGCAAGATAAGTAAACACACTTCCAAACCGTATCTTCAAACTTGTGCTGTCTTGTATTTTAATGTACTCAATTGTCTTTACTACTGTCACAGAATAGGCCTACCTTCCATGAGAAATTCTGGCTAACTTTACTTCGAGATCTGGCTTTGCAGCTATTTCTGGGCATCAGAATAGATTTCAGTTCAATCCGAATTCTCTGAAACTATGAAATAAGAATTTCCCAGGCCCCTAGTTGGGGCAACACTTACGAATGAAGAATGAATGAATGAATGAAAAATGGTGTTTTACGTCCTCTCGGTCTGGAACAGACACATATGGGACATTTGTAAATACAAAGATGGTGGGAACAATACTGGAGGCAATGCCCGGAGGCAGTGCAACACCAGTAAATTCCCGATTTTTTAACAATACAGATAAGTGTAGCAGTAACCACGCCTCGGTTAAACCTCATTCATACCGCCACATAAATGCTCAATATGATTTTTACATCAATTCTGAGAATTAATGGGAAAAAAATATTCAAGAAAATATTCAAGAAGAAACTGTAAATAAATCGCTTAATATTTAAAGATTGTGTTTGGTGGGGGGAAAAAGCAAAACTTTGGATACTAGAAAATTAAAAACCCTTTATCAGTAATTAATAATCCTTTTTTTAAAATTGCATATTAAGAAGACCATTTTGATGCCCAGAAATTATCTGCAAGAAAACTTATGGGCATTGACGCCAGAGTTAAACAAAAGTAAGGGAGATAATTGATAAAAGAAGCAGAGCAGGACAGCCTACATTCAAGTCCCCTAGACAGCTATGGCGTAGAATTAGTAAGACTAAGACTCTTCTTTATGTTAATGTTAGACGCTATAAAAGTATGTCACTTAAGATGTAACTTTGTTGATATTACATCCACTCCACAATCCTCTTCTTCACTTTCTTTTTCAATGTCATTCATCTAGATACTTACTCAAATTATGTACAGTAAAATAGTTTTTGAGACCAACTATCTTGGGCAGTTTATCTTCACTACCAAATAATGTTATTGATTATTCACATACGATGTTAAGATTTCAGAGCTTTTTTGTATTTTTTCTGGTAAAAAAAAGTTATTAAAAAAAGTAAAAATCCTAAAACATAATGTAACTGTCTTGCAATCCTAATGGTCAACTTAGGACGATGGTTTGACCACCAGGGGGCAGTCAAACCAGTAGGGACTTAGCGCGTGATATTCTTAGTTGGGCGTAGTGAGAAAGAGAGAGAGGGAGGATGAGTTCTCCCTCTGTCTCACTACGCCCAACTAAGAATATCGCGCGCTAAGCCCCTACTGGTTTGACTGCCCCCTGGCGGTAAAATGCGCATCCTAAGTTGCTCATTCTGGGCTTTTGTGCATTTTTAAGAACATTTATCTCTGTATATTTCATATTATAACAAGAACAACCACAGGGCAAGTAAATGACTCCCAAGACTAATACAGTGGAACCTCCATTATAAGACCTCCCATTATAAGACTCCCTCCCATAAAGACCTATTTCTCTCAGACATTGCCCTTCTTTGTAAGTATCAAAATTACCTCCCTTATAAGACGACGAAAATGGTGTTTTACGTCCTCTTGGTCTGAATCAGACACATATGGGACATTTGTAAATACAAATATGGTGGGAACAATCCTACTGGAGGTAATGCCCGGAGGCAGTACAAAACCAGTAAAGTCCCGATTTTTTTTAATAATACAGATAGATGTAGCGGTAACCACGCCTCGGTTAAACCTCATCGGCTATGGCACCGCCACAAGTATAATTGCACATAATCATTATAAGACCTCATTTTGGAAGGTCTTATAAGGGAGGTTCCACTGTATATCAACTAAAGCTAAAATAACTATAATGCAAAATATGAACTCACAAATGCAGCCGACCAATCGCTTGTCATACAGAGATGGTATCAGTGTGGGTTCATCAACTGTTCCTTTGGCTCTCTTCTTCACATTCATTTCAAAGGGATCCTAATGGGGGGGGTGGGGGGGGGGGGGGGGGGGGGGGGGGGGAGAAAGCATCATTTACAATACGAAGCGCAGCACATTCAACACAACTTGTCTTTAGCAAAAATCTACCATGTTCAAATGTTAACAGTTATTTACACAAATACTCATCACTAAATTTACATTAGAACGAAATAGTAGAGAAACAAAATATCTACATGTGTTTTGTAATTTTATGCATCAAATGTTGTCCCACTTCTGTTAACACTATTGTGAATATCAGGTGTCTCTGTTTTGTTGCTGTATTAAAACATGTGTGGATGCAAACACACACACACACACACTAACACACACACACGTGCGCGCGCACACGCACACACTCTCTCTCTCTCTCTCTCTTTTTCTAACTAACACCCGACAATATAGGGACAAAGACAAACAGTGGTTTTATTAGTACTCACATCATTTCCAGCCAGTTTTGACAGCAGCTCGTAGCGTTCAATACCAACAGCATGACCCAGAGTGTCAGGCATGGTCACTTTGTCTGAAGCTGAAACAAAAGCGCACAGTTCATGAACGCTTGAGATACAATGTTCTTCAAAAACATCAAGTTTGGTTTAAATATGTCTAATTGTCAACTTAGCTCGCTCCTTTCAATGCGCGATGGCGCTACGGTCAAGTGGGTCCAAATCTAGTGGTAGCCTTTGTTGGGGAGAGGGACTCTCCTCTACCCCCCTCTCTCTCTCTCTCCCCAAAAAAGGCTACCGTTAGGATTGGACCCACTTGCACCAGTGAAAGGAGTTAGCTAAGTCGCTCACTACGCGTGCCATAAAATCCTGGCGCAACCCTGCCAACAATGCATTCAGTGCAGGTCAAGAGACCAACAACAACCATAACCACACAACCTAGCAAATTTCTTGAGCGGCACATGATATTCAAGGCTTTTTGTGTGTTTCTTTCAGGGACCTTAAAGTAGGCCTACCTGAATATGGCATTTCAAGAGATTCCCCACAAAATGAACTTTCTTTTAGAATGACTTTACAATTTTAAATTGAATTTATATAAAACCGGTTAGCCAAATCACACGTACACACACACACCAGTGAGGAGTAAAGTCAGGCGGCTATATCTAATCATTCAAGAATTGGAAGTGAACAAAAACCGAAAAATGCTCATATGCGGGGAATCCAATAATCTCACACAAAAGTGCAAATATCATCAGCCTCGGTGGAGGAATTCAAATCCCGGATCTGAGCCCCCTCCCCCCCCTCATTCATCCCTCCCCCCCCCCCCCCCTCCCCCTGTCCTCTGACCTCACCTTTCCGTTGTCAACTCCATACCCCTTGTCTGGGCCTCTCCCCCAAATCATGCCCACCCCCCTCCCATTCAATCCCGCATTGAGCTGATCATCCGGGCAGCAAGTCCTTCACACACGTCTCCTGATTAGTTGGAAACCCCCACGTCGTAAGCGTCATAATCATCAAATTGTTGATGGAGGACGCATCAAGAAGAAGATCTCTAAATCTAAACACGAACAGTTGCTTTATTTCGCGCAAAAATAATGTACGATCTTAACAGTAGGACTTAATCACATTACCTATTTTGCCCCACTGGTGGTCGATCGGTGGGCCGCCTCCTGAGGAAGCCCTGACACAACTATAGACAATGTGTCGCCGTGCAAGATTGACGCTTGCTCGCAGTATTGACGCCATGTTGTAACTGTAAATAAATTTCAGTCTCACGTGGCGACACTTTCAAATATTTTCTTTCTCCTTTTATGAACAATATTGTTTAGTTTCAATAGCATACGGAAAAAATGTTTGATTCATTTGGATAGAAATAAATGTATACTTTTAAATTAGATCTAAAAAAAATCTTTTTCTTTCATATCACAAAAAATGTCCACAGTTACAAAGTTAGGAAAGAAAAATCTATGCCTATTTGCTATCACAGTATCAGTAGTGAAAAAGGAAGGCGTGTGTAAATACTTGAAAATAATTAGTTGAACACTAGGGCCAATCATAGACACATCAAACACAAAACATTCGGGTAGTATTTGGTCCTTTTATTGAAGCTGAATTACAGACGTTTCGTATGATACATACGTTATCAACGTAAAAAGAAAGACTGACAGACAGCAAGCAAATAGTAAGAGTTCAAAATAGAAAGAGGAGAATTGAAATTAAGAAATAAAAGGAAGACTGAGTAAATATCATTTCTAGAAAAAGAAAAAAAAAGTAGGGCAAAGTTGAGAGAGATATACTGAGTAAGTGTTAACTCTAAGAAAGTAAATGCGTACAAAAAGTTAGAAAATTTGACTTGTCAAAGGAGCTCACACACACGCGCGCACACGCACACGCACACGCGCACACTGTGACACACACGCACGCGCACACACACACGCACGCGCACACATACACAAGTACTATGCATAAGCACTGCACATCATCCAAACAAGCATATCAGCATATCATTTAAACACAATGCTGCCAGCACAAACACTTCCATAAAGCAAAAAAATAGGAACAATAGGGAAAGAGGAGCAAAAGAAGGGCCAATTTCCCTCTTGTCCTCATAAAATTCTGGGCAGTCACAGAGACCCTAGTTAGGTATATACTGCATTGTATGGGTCATCATGCATCACACGAGGGGAGGACCAGGGAGGGGATCGAGGCTTGTAAGGCGGGGGGGGGGGGGGAGCATGAAGGAGTAGACACACCAAGGGAAGCAAGGCACCACCGGGGTGCACAAAGCACCTAGGACGATGCAGAGAAAGTCCCAAAAGTCACAGTATGCAGGCCGGCAGGAGAGATTGTTCCCAGACGCTTAATCAGCCAGGATTCACGGAATTTCTGTTGAGTCATCCCCCTTTGCTTTGCCATGCTGCGGCGACTTTTGCATTGTCAAGGGAATCTGCCCACCTGAGTCAGTTAGATCAAATGATTTCTTCTTCTAAGTTGTGCATCTCTGCTGTTAAAACATGGATGTTCTACAACAAACTGCAACTAAATGCTGAAAAGAAGGTTCTGTCGACATTGATGGCACTGAGATCAAACTATCAGCATTCGTCCGCAATCTAGGTGTTACATGGGGGGGGGTAGCTCGGGCAGGAAGAAATGTCTGCTCGCCCCCCCCCCCCTCCTCTCTTATTTGCCAGACAACCATAAACCTGCACCCTTTCGCATGTACTTTAACCATTTAAATAACCCTAACCCTAACCCTATCCCTATCCCTAACCCTAGAAAAAAGTGAAATTTGTGGTTCATGCTCAATGTCGCAAATACACACTGTCATAGGTAGCGAGCTACTTATTTTTACGAGCTACCTATTTTCATGCGACACCCCCTCACCCTGTTCCTACGCCACTGCACACGGAGTACACACACGTAACAGAATCGTGGGTCAGGAAGAGAACTCTGTAAGATCGATGTAAAATTATCTCCCTTGCTTCACAGTACACTATTCTTAGATTTCTATGTCGCTGCTACTCGAATTATTTCACTTGCTGCAGAAATCCTTTTGCGTCTAACAAGTTGAAGCTTTTTTCGAATTGGATTAGACTTACTGGCTAATGAAATATCTACAACAAACAAATGCAATAATATAATAATAATAATAATAATAATAATAATAATAATAATAAATAAAACAAATTGTCCCAATACAAGGAAAAATTGTACAAATTGTCCACCCCTGGTTTTCCTGAGAAACACTTGTTTTTTGTTTCCAAACTATTTGAAACAAATTTGAAACTGTTTGTAAAACTGAGAAACACTTTTTTTTGTTTCCAAAAATATTAATTTATACCAATTTGAAACAAATTTGATAGCTTTTATTTATAAAAAAAACACCATAGGCGTATATTGTTGCAATAAGGTCATGATTTATAAAATTATCGAAATTAGTCTTATATAGACTTTTTAACCGAGTTGATCTAAAACAAAATTAAGAAAAAAAGCCGAACGGGCCGCGCGCGAGATGCGTGGGCGGATAGGTCTGGTTTTGTAATACGAGCAACAAGAAGGACAAATTAGATAAGATAATGAAATAAACTGATAAGATAGGCGACCATGAATGTGTATCCTGTTGCACAATAGTGCATAAATTCTAATTTTATTACGTTACGCTTTAAAATTTATCAATTTATGCACAGTATGTGCAACAGCATACACTCATGGGTGACTGTATGTAGGTCGCATATCTTCCAAACCATATCCTTCTATACCAGAAAGCTGAAAATGCTTCAGGTAAGATATACATAAAAATAGGTAACTAGGACCTGTAAGGAAATAATAAATTCACATACCGTCAAGGCAGCACCGCATCTTGAACTGACCTAGCCGTCACGCGGCGAATCGTTCCGCTGGTAAAGTCCTGATGTAATGACGAAAGGGTGTGTCCTGTCTCGACCAATCAGCTGCCTGCATGATGTTTCGTAGAGGCACTTCCCCCCAGAAAGGCACAGCTGGTTGCAGTGGCACGCGTTGATCCCGCAGTGCCAGATACCCCAGCCTCCTGCAGTACTTTTAAATTAATTAATATCCATCGTCTCACAGTAGGCAGTTTGACAGGCCGGCACGTGTGAGGGGAGATAATTAAAAAAGGAGTTGACGGGACTGGCGTAGAGGCTCAGTACGACGAATGTACTCCGTCACACATCGTACTGGGCACAAGGACTCGTCCTCACAAATCTTTAGCTTAACAGGAGGTGACCTATTAGATGGTCTGTCTGTCTTCGATCCAAACCATGTTTGGAGCACAACACAATTTGGTCCCACGTGACAAAGAGATTGATCCACAGAGAACAACACTAAGTCACTAACACGTTTGGCAGTGAAGGCTGCTAACATGAAAGTTACTTTTGATGTTAGCTGAGTCAATGATAAATCCGATGCTGGGTGCCAGCCAACGATGTACATGAGCACTTGTCCTATGTCCCAGGTGGGTACTGATTTTACGGGGGGAGGTCTTTGATTAAACACTCCTCTGAGAAATCGACACACCAAGGGGTGTTGACCCACAGGGGCTGACTTATGCCCTTCCAGAATGCTGGAGATGGCCGACCTATGGACGTTAATTGATCGCCAGGCCAATCCCCCATTGAAGAGGGACTGCAGGTAATTTAGCATCTTCTCTACAGAGATGGAAGTTGTGTCCACAGTCTGGTCGGAACACCACTTTTCCCACGTTCTCCAGGCACACTGGTACTGCTTGCGGGTACTGCTTCTCCAGCTCTGCTCCAAGAGGGAAAAGGTGTCCTGTTGGAGGTTGGCCCCTGTGGCCTGCCGCATAATGTCCATACTGTCAGACGAAGCCCCTCCAGGTTGCTGACGGGGTATCCTGTCACCACGTTCACCAGCAGGTCCTGGCACAACGGCAGCGTGTGGGGGGTGTCGTATATGAGGTTCATCAGCAGGGGGAGCCACGGGGTGTCCATCCAGCATGGGGCTATCAGGAGCATGCGGCCGTTGGTCCCCCTCAGTTTGTTCACCACTGCCGTGATCAGTGTTGGAGGGGGAAAGGCGTACATCAGAGAGAATGTCCACTCCTGTGATAGTGCATCCACTGACAGTGCTTGCTGGTCGTTCTGATCCAATGTCATGTAGCACTGCAGATGGGCGGTTTCTTTGGATGCAAACAGATCGATCTGTGGTGTTCCAAATCTGTGAAAAATTTGGTTCACTACATGAGGAGATAAGAGCCATTGAGTCTCTTTGTCCCGTGACAGGCCATCGGCTATTATGTTCATGGCTCCTTTCACATACACTGGTGTCAGATGTATTTGGTGTTGTTGACACCACAGTAGAATCTGACAGGCAAGGCAGGACAGACGTCTGGACTTTGTCCCCCCTTCCTTGGATAGGTAGGCGACTACTGTTTTGTTGTCTATTTGGACGCACGTTACTTTGCCCGTCAGACAGTTCTGGAATGCCCGCAGGGCTCTGTCTACTGCTAACAGTTCCAGATAATGATGCTGTTTCGTATCGGGCTGAAACGTGATAAAATACTAGTTAACTACTTATGTGGACTTTCTTCTTCCCAAAACGTGATAAAATACCAGTTAACTACTTAAGTGGACTTTCTTTTCAATTCCCGCTTCGGTCAGTTAACTGCTTAAGTGGCATTTTATCATAGGGGAAGACGGGGTAAAAAGCGCATGGGCGGGTAAGAAGCCCACCCCAATTATCTCATGAAATGAAGCAAATTTCAGTCTCATTTTGCCCATGAGACGAGCGTTAATGTCTAGCATTCGTCTCATGGGCAAATTTGACTGAAATTTTCTTTATTTCATGAGATAATTGGGGTGGGCTTCTTACCCGCCCATACGCTTTTTACCCCGCCTTCCCCTATTATGAATGAAACCCAACTAGTTAACTCGTTTTTGTAACACGAAATCCCATTGGATACTGCAGATCAGCAATCTTTCTCCAGAAATTGCTCCAAATACGTTTTAGTAACTGAAATAATCCCCAAATAGACTAGTGTAAATGTAATTGTCCGTTTCTTATGAGTTAGTGAATAGATTGTATCTGTCAGGTTGAATTGCTGTCCAATGAATGTATGGTAGTCAAATCTTGCTGCAACTTTAGAAGCATATATTTTTGAGACGGCCTAGGCTACGCAACGTAGCACACGTTTCGCTGCATCTATTACAGATGCAACTTCAGGCAAATTGGCACGTGCAAAACGATCATCAGCCATATTTGCGGAAAAGGGTCAGGGACAATAGCACTTGACGCAGCACTTGATGCGAGTATATAGCCTACTGGTTTTAAAAAATCCGGTTCGACAGAACGGGTTCGAAGAGGGAAAATCGGTTAAAACCGGTTCAGCTTTTTTTTAACCGGTTCTCAACTCTAAGTAATAGTGATATTGTATGGATAACAATTGGAGGCATAGATGATGATATTAAATATATATATACCCCCTGAATGGCACACACACGCGTGTCATATGGGATAATAATATTTTATCATATGCCATTTGCTTACGGACATGATTCTGTGCACAGAAAGAACTCGGCAGACAAAGTTGTACAGAAATTTGGACGAAAGCTTGTTAATTTGTGCCTGGATAATAATATGTATATTCCTAACGGTAGGATACTTGGTGACAATCTGCATCTCCTATCCTTGTTGTTTTCCCGTGGTTGACTTTTGATCTTTCCCCTCTTCTAAATCTTCATCCCATTTTCCTTTTATTTCCTCCTTCTTCGTTTTTGTTTTTTTCCTTTTCTATCTATTTTCCTTCTTTACATTCTGCTTTGTTTTAATCCTCTTCCTTATTACCCTGCCTCCGCTGAACTGTTCTCAGGCCCTCCTTCTTCCTCCTCTTATGTCTTCTTCCTTGACGGTCTAGCTGCGTTTTTGGTCTTTACTTTCTGCTTTGTTTTAATCCTCTTCCTTATTACCCTGCCTCCGCTGAACTGTTCTCAGGCCCTCCTTCTTCTTCCTCCTCTTATGTCTTCTTCCTTGACGGTCTAGCTGCGTTTTTGGTCTTTACTTTCTGCTTTGTTTTAATCCTCTTCCTTATTACCCTGCCTCCGCTGAACTGTTCTCAGGCCCTCCTTCTTCCTCCTCTTATGTCTTCTTCCTTGACGGTCTAGCTGCGTTTTTGGTCTTTACTTTCTGCTTTGTTTTAATCCTCTTCCTTATTACCCTGCCTCCGCTGAACTGTTCTCAGGCCCTCCTTCTTCTTCCTCCTCTTATGTCTTCTTCCTTGACGGTCTAGCTGCGTTTTTGGTCTTTACTTTTGCTTTGCTCCCCCCCCCCCCTTCTTCTCCCTCCTCCCCCATTTCCACCCATATTCATTATCCTTTGACTGACTTTGGTCAGCAAAGGAGTATAATTTAGTCATCCTTTTCTTCTTCTTTTCTTCTTCTTTTCTTTCTATTTTTCTGTCTGGGCTGTATCTCATGAACCGCTGGACGGAATCGTTTAACATTTTATGTGGTATAGTGCAGGTCCAAAACAAAAAATATAAGAACTATGCTGATTTTGACCTTGAAGCTTGGCCTTGTCGCATGAAAATAGGTAGCTCGTAAAAATAAGTAGCTCGCTACCTATGACAGTGTGTATTTGCGACATTGAGCATGAACCACAAATTTCACTTTTTTCTAGGGTTAGGGATAGGGTTAGGGTTAGGGTTAGTTAAATGGTTAAAGTACAGAAAAAGTGAAATTTGTGGTTGTCGCAAATACAGACTCTCATAGTAGCGAGCTACTTATTTTTACGATCTACCTATTTTCATGCGACAGGCCTAATTATAGCCACCGACTCAAACTTCTCATGTCCCATATGTATCTGGAAAGATCGGGAGGACGTAAAACATAAATCTCACTTGTGGCCATATCTTTTTAAATCGTTTGACTTGCATCACAAGCAATTTTCCTGGCATGTTGCAAGTATGCGCTAGTTCCCCCCCCCCTCCCTCTCTCTCTCTCTCTCTCTCTCTCTCCTCTCTCTCTCTCTCTCTCTCTCTCTCTCTCTCTCCGGTGTGTGTGTGTGTGTGTGTGTGTGTGTGTGTGTGTGTGCGTGTGTGCGTGCGCGCGCGTGTGTGTGTGACGTGTGTGCTTAATGCAGTATGATACTGAATGGTGTGTTGTTATTAAATTTATAGGGACACTGTTGCGGTCATTAAAACCAACGAGTAATTATTTTCCTGCAATGATTCTCCAAAGCAATGTAAATAAAATCAATAATAAATCAATTAATTAAATTATATTAAATCTATTTATTAAAAAAATAACTAATAAATAAGTAAGACAACGAAATAAAGAAAGAAAGGAAGGAAGGAAGAAAAAAAAAAGAGCCACCCAGTGTGGGGATCGAACCAAGGACCAGCCGAAGCGTAAACACTACTACTACTTGGTTTCAGTACCACAGTACGTAGTAGGCATGGACCTCAGTCAGTCTCATTCAGAGACTCCAGAAACACGTTCTTCTGCAACAGCCGACCATCGCGGTGGCTTCAGAATCCAAGGAAGTTCTGGAACATCATTGTCCATCTTCAGCACAACGCCTCCACTGCTGGTCCCCCGACACATTCGGCCACGGTGGCTCGGTGAAAACTTGGGCAAATTTAAAATGTTAAACTTTTCCACCTAAACTACCTCTTCTGCTTTAGAGGAAGACTGGACCAA